>JAOPJH010000066.1:315783-358464 GCA_027122575.1 Merluccius polylepis
CCCCCCCCCCCCCCCCCCCCCCCCCCCCCCCCCCCCCCCCCCCCCCCCCCCCCACGGGAAACACACACCATCTTCAATATGTGGCTGATTGGATTAGAAAACCCACAGCAATGCTATTAGTCGGATACCCTCTGTAAGATGGAGGTTGGTGACCAGTCTAGGCTGAAACAGAAAAAATCAAATAAAGGCAAAACAACGCCATACACAGCTAGAGCACTGTGTATGGCGGGGGATGTGATGCTTCATTATTTTTCATCATCATCATCTTCATCATCATCAACATCAATAAATAAATAAATAAATCATCAAAAAACTAAACGGGGGGGAAAAAAAACTAAAAGGAAGAGAAAGAAACCCAAATGAGAGTCGGTTATAATGCCGTTGGAGAACATGGGTGGCAGTCCGCCTGCATCGTGTTTTCCCCACATCAGCCCGCGCCATAGGCCTAACACTTATCACTGCACTGCATCCCTCGTGATACAATTACCACAATATAAAACATAAATTGCGCATAGTAAATAAACACCTATGGTGCATATCATTATTATAAGATCCCCCCCCCCCCCATCACCATCATCACCATATCCACCATGTATGTCCCCCCTGCTCACTCAGATAAATAAAAACACATACCTCTTAATGTAGTTTTTCCCATAGAGGATCTGCTGCAGCAGGGTGACGAGTCCGAAGGCGCAGATGAAGATGAAGCAGAGGGACCTGTTCCCCAGCAGGTCCTTGCTGGACGTGGGGTCGGCGTAGCCCATCCTGCGGCGCAGCATCCGCGGGTCCCTGAATCCCCAGCCTAGGACTCGGCCGCCGACGCATCCAGGGTCTGGTCTGCTCCAGGGTCTGAGGGTCTCCTATCCCTTTGCACATGGGGGTCCAAAAAAACCACGTTGGGGGTTTTTCTTCTCTCTCTTTTTTTTTTTTTTTTAACACATGTAACGACGGCTCAGCGCAAACTCATCGCATCGGTCTCTGTCTGTCTGTCTTGTCTGTCTGTCTGACTGTCTGGCTGTTGTTGTTGTTGACTGTTTGTTTTTTTTACCCTCAATTGGAGATCCGGTCCTATACGTCGTGGGAGAGACCAGGAGAGAGACCAGGAGGGGGGGGGTGGGGGCTGGGATGCAGGCGATGCAGATATGGTCCAGATTATCACACACGCTCCATGTGACCACGATGCGCAAAACGAGGATGATATGTTGGCTTTTTGTTGTTGTGTCTCGTTTCCGTGTTTGCTTAATGTTTAACACAACAATACACGTTATCCGACGGCGTGAAGAGGAAAAATAGGAAGATGATGATGAGGAGGAGGAGGAGGAGGAGGAGGAGGAGGAGGAGGAGGAGGAGGTGGATGAGGAGGTGCGGTGGTCATGTTGAGATCCGGACTGAAGGATGGGCGACCATGACGACGACGGAGGAGGAGGAGGAGGAGGAGGAGGAGGAGAGCCACCACGTCTATAGGCTGAGGAGGCGCCTAGGGTGCTGCTGCAGGCAGGGAGGCGCCGCGTCTCGTCCCGTGGAGATGAGATGATGCCCTGCTGGTAAAAAAAAAAAAAAAAAAAAAAGCAAGGTCACTCGCTTAGTTCCCTGTGTATATAGCTTGTATAGCCACTCCTGTAAATCTACATTCAAATCCAGTCTGATCTGTCAGTCATCATCAGCCTACACCACCACCACCACCTCACCTCACCTCACCTCACCTCACCTCACCTCACCTCACCTGTCTCTGGACAGGAGCTATCTGCACGTTTTTTCTTCCTAGTCATTCAAATGGGTCATCGATAAGTCAAGGCTGAATGACATGCCATGGGGGAAAGGGGCCAACTTGCCAACCGGCTGGAGGGTTTTACCACCGGCTCAGGTCCATCTGGTGTGGTGTGTGGGATCATGAGTATGTGGGCCACTGTTTGGCATGGTGGCTGGGAGGGGGGGGGGCATATGATGTTGGATTTTTTTTGCCCAGGGCACGCAGACAGGTTAGTCCAACTGTCCCACCCCTCCAAGGAAATTACGCAGGCTCCAATGAGAAATGTTACACTAAACTGGAAGCAGTCACGTACACCGGATCGACATGCGAGTCGGCCAACTCACCCCATCTCCCCAGCATCGATACTGCTGGTTCTGCTTTGGGAGAAAAATGGTCAGACGTGGGTTGTTGTTGCACACACACGACACACGGCATACAAATGAACACCGTCCTCTTTTGACTCAGCAAAAAGCCTTATGGAGAATTGCAATGTCTCTGACCAGGTAATTTACCTCTGATCAAACTCTGGTTTGGGGACCACAAAGAGTAGAACCGACTTTTAAAACTGGTCGGACACTGGTTTTCAGTATGAAAGAATAGAGGGTCAGGAGTAATGTGAGGAGCAATTGCATGCTATCACTTCTGCTACTACTATATTATTAGGTATTCACAGAGTGTCTGTGAAAGCCTATTGTATTCCTGTGACTGTCTGTTATCCTAATCGGTGCGTGTCTCTCAACCACTCGCATAAATAACACATTAAATACTTCAAGAGCCTCATCTGGATTATCCATCTCTAATACATATTCCCAATTTATATTGTTAACATCATCTACACTCTTCACTAAATGTTTTCATTGATCTCCTGAATACTACTCTAAGTGTCTTTCTTACAAGCACCACTAAATGATGGTCAGTACACCCCACTGGGACTCACTTTGAGACCCATCTTCCTTCATACACACTCTTGTTGGTTCATCCACCATTTGCACTAAGTTCCAAGCATTAGTTATAGCCTGCAGCTTCTCCTTAAGTGCAGGATGAGGTTTTTTTATTTTTTATCGATTGGAATGTTGCATTCCAATCGATAACAAAATGAACCTCATTATCAAGATCACACACTTTATCTAACATTTCCCACAGTTTATCCAAATAAAATACCTAACCAAATACACCTTACTTTACTAATGGTTACATTAACCAAAGTACTTCAACAAAGTGGAGAAAGTGGCCCACCAGACTCTGATAATGCACTGAACCTTCTTTGTAGACCACACAACACAACGCAGAATTCACCCTGTTACACACACATGGCTATGCAATATAGCTACAATCAGCACACAGTACAACCGTCAAACCGATGTCACACATTAAACCGAATCCAAAGCAGTTAGGGTTAGGGTTAGGGTTATAGGGTTAGTTCATCTACACCTAGCTCCTCCCCGCCCAAAGTTTACCCATACAATTGACTAAGCCTAAAAACACAGACACATATGCATTCAAGAATAAGCAATATAAAAAAGGGCTACATAAGTTTATATATCATATACTGTCATTAATAATGCTATTAAAGTATATACATCATATAATATAATACTATTAAAGCTAGTAGTGCAGGGTGCAATTGTGTCCTTCCATCAGGGACTCCGGTTGACCTACACATCCATAGTATAGGTGTAAATCAAACAATTAACCAGAAGAAATGCTCTCATGTTCACACTCACAAGGTAATTGTGGTCCTCATCAATGAGATGCTCTGCAGTATGGTCCGTTGGGGTAGTAATCTCCATTGAGCAGCTAATAGTGATCTCTTCTATGAATCTTACCCACACAAACACAAACACAGACACAGACAATGGCAGGCATCCCAAATGTGAAATATTGCCCATTGGTTTTCTGTGAAAAGACAGCCAATGGCTGATGCTCATTGCTCACACCCTGAAGCATAGAGGGGCTATGTAATAAGATACCTGGACAGAAATATGATTAACCAGATATGGAACAAGAAAGACACCTTTTCTGCTGTTTTTCCACTCAATACAATGCCAATAGTATATCAGGGGAAATGTCTGGATTAGTTTTATTATATAATAAAATTGAATTATGAATTACAGACTTTAATCTTCACAGACAGAGTGTCTGCAGAGGGTTTATATATGGCTTGGTGTTTCTAATATTGGCATTCTAACATTATTACACTATTGTAACAATAAAATGACACATGTCTACTGATGAGCCCTCCCCTCGGCGAGAGGCCCAGAACTGATCTGTGAGAAGTTCTGAGCCAGATCAGGGCAGTCGTTCAGCTATTGGGACCACAGTGGGTATTGGGTATTGAGTATTGGGTATTGGGTATTGGGTATTGGGTATTGGGTATTGGGTATTGTGGTGTACGATATACAATTCAGTGCTAGAATTGGAAGCCTCAGCAATCACTCTTTATAATTGATTATAATAAATAATATACAAATTTAAAAAAAACTTTTGTGGTAGGTTGTAGAGGTTGTGAATACCCATGAAATGCACAATCAAAGCAACAACAACAACAACAAAACAATACATCACTCAATGTGAGATGATGTGCACAAACATACAAAACCTGAGCAGTATGGGACCCAACTGTCGGGGAACGGGGGAATCCCTGACAATCAAGAGGCTTGTATCAAGATACCTGATGCGAGTCATGTGACCCAATGTATTTAGTGTCTTAACTTGTTCGGATTAAGTTCTGCTGCCTCCATCAGACTTATTAGTAGACCTCTATTAACATGTTGCGTAGAGACATGTAGAGAGTGTGACACTGTCAATAACGCGTCAAGAACTGTCGCATTGTCACCTTCATTCTTTGTTGTATTTTAGTTATGCAAATAATCCTATGGCAATCGGTGAGGAAATGTAAATGTACATGAAGTTATGCAGTCAGTGTTGCATACAACTAAAATATGTAATAATAAACAGCCTTCTAGACCCACCAGTCAATATTCAAGACTGCACATTCCACTGAGACGGCCCTCCTCATGTTAACAGAGTCCCTTCGTGCTGCCAGAGCCGCGTCCCTCTCATCGGATCTCATTCTCCCTGACCTGTCTGTCCCCCAAGGCTCAGTACTAGGAAGACCTTCTGTTCTCCCTATATACTAGATCACTATGCTCTGTAATCACATCACACACGGTTTCTCCTACCACTGCTATGCGGACAACACATCTTTTCCCCCCTCGGACCCCCGGATTGCAATAAGCATCTTATAATGTCTGGCAGACATCAGCACATAGACGACTGCATATCATCTGAAGCTCAACCTTCACAAGGCCGAGCTCCTCTTCATGCCGGGGAAAGACTGCCCATGGACTTACAAGTCACTGCTGAGGGCATTAATGTGTCTACTTCCCCAACCGTGAGGAACCTGGGCGTGGTCCTGGACAATAACAGGTTATGGTTCTCCAGGGGAAGCAGCACAGCTCCTGTTCCAAGCACTCGGCATCTCCCACCCCAACTGCTGCAACTCGCTGTCCTGGCTGGATAATACAGTTTATACATTGAGCAGCATCACAGTATAAACTACAAACAGATAAACACTTCAGAGACAAACATGACACCCAAACAGCAAAACAAAAAACAAACAAAACTGCAATAAAAAAACAATACAGTACAGTACATATTTAAATGTAATTAAATTAAATTCTAATTCTAATCTTTAGGTATTTGTAATTGATTCCCCCACAATCCCCCCATACCTTCTTCAGTTACCTCATCTTGATTACCCATCCTTCTAGTTATCATGCTTTCAAGGAAATGTGTATCCAGTTGGCAAAGGATGGTGTCTTTCTACTCTTCCAGTGCTAATGCTCAGTGCTTAATGAATGTCAGTTTTAATGTTGATATGATTCCTAAGCATAATATTTGTAATTTGACTTCATCCATTGTCTGTACTTGGGGTTAATTAAGTCTCATTAATAAGGCTGGGAACTGGGCCACTGAGGCCTCCTTCCAGAGTAGTTAGGAGGGTGCATTACTGGAGTGGACCATCTTCTGAAAGCCCACCCGACACAATCTACTAAATGTAAAATAGTATCTGTGTATAACTTTAAACAATAAGCCCTCTCTTTGGCTTCTCTAATGTTATTATAACCAATACCTTCTCTTATGAATTGCACATGCCTTAAAAATTCTCATAATATTCACATTCGTCACTTACTGCTTTCAAAAGCATTTTATATCTAGATGCTGATTGTGCACACCTTGGTAAATCAAATAAAAAAGACTATATTATTTATGCTTGGCCTTATAAAGCGTATTTGAGAGACTTAATGAAAGGCGCTGTACTATAATCTTCGGGGACTATTTTGGTGTTACACCGGAAACAGTACGGATAGCGTTTAATGCGACTCCGCTTCCTGTCCCCTTCCTCTTTTCCCTTAGCCACAGGAAGAAAATGGTATGAAGCCACACTTGTAGAAAGAAATCTTCTAACATCTCTTTACTGAACGTCGTATACTATATGGTTATTGGATGGTTTGCTACTTATGAGTTGCGATTGTCGTTTGGATGAACTATTTATCGGAATGAAACTTTAGTTTTGTTACATTCTCAGTTGTTATCACCCGCTTATTCCAGTAGCCTGGTGCTAACAGCGGCGCTTTAGCGGTAGGCTGCTAGCATGCTTGTGGCTGTATGCTACGTATGAATGACAATGTGTAGCAAATTATAAACGGGAGCTGTTAAAAGTCTCAAGTTAAATCGCTAAATCGTTGGTGTATATTGAGCTACATGCTGGTTTTCGTGACGTCCGTTTACCTGGCTAATAAGCTAGCTTGATATGGGGTTGAAGTATATCGTTGTGCCACTCGAGTGGTTGAAGTCACAACTGACACGGATCAGATCCGAGACAAAATGGACTCATGGCCGTGAAAGTGGCAAAAGTCCCCGCATCTTTTCTGCAGCCCGTTTGTCAAAGCTTCACGTCAAACCTAGCGAGCACAGCCTGCGTCTTAGAGAGTCGTGTCAGTGATGTTTCAAACACAAATGTCTGAACATATGATACTTCAGTGATTCTCACTCTGTTGCTGAGACGCGACTCGACGCCAGCTGCTGGTCGCTAAACGTGATGTGTTTCCCTCCTAACATGATGTTTTCCCTCTAACGTGATGTTTTTTTCCTCCTCGTGTTTCCTAGACGAAGGGAACCTCTTCCTTTGGAAAGCGTCGTAACAAGACGCACGCCCTGTGCCGGCGTTGCGGATCCAAAGCCTACCATCTGCAGAAGAGCACCTGCGGAAAGTGTGGCTACCCCGAGAAGCGCAAGAGAAAGTGTAAGTCACTGGGGGATCAAATGGTATGGTCTTTATCCCCCGTTGGCATTCCCAGAAGGGATCCCCAAATGGTTTTGATGCCCTGCATCCGTGTTGTTGGATAGGTGGTCTAAGTGTTTTTTGTTTCTCCCCCCCCCCCCCATAGACAACTGGAGCGCTAAGGCCAAGAGGAGGAACACCACCGGCACCGGTCGTCTGAGGCACATGAAGGTTGTCTACCGCAGATTCAGGTAAGCTCCTGCACTTGTGTGTCTCTGAAAAGGTCCGCTGGTGTCCTTTGGGGGGGCGGTTGTAGTGTTTCTGCATGCTGCCCGTTTCTGGGTTTTTAACTGAAGTTTGACTTCATGACTTGGTTCAGCGGATATAGGATTTGCCTGTAGAACTGGCATACAAGGACAGAATCGAATACACTTCTCATTGCACAAATTTAACAGGGAGTACTTTGTGTCATGGTCACTTTTACACATCTGAGACTTGCGTTTTTCTGCCGATCACTGCTTGCCAATGATGTTGAAATAAAATGTCTGAACAAATGAAATCCATGTGATATCACTGTTTCACTGAGGCAAGCTTTGACATGGCACCTTACCACCAGGTGTATTACTTTTGTGATCCAACTAGTTGTTTATAGACTTGCCATAGACCTTACAATGGCCACGTTAAATCTGACCGGGATCCCATTTTGGTTGGTGATCTAATGTAAAGCTGAAGTGTAAAAATGACACTGCTTACACAAGTGATGTAGTTCTGTATCAAGCATGTTGGTTGCAACAGAAGCAGTTAGGCATGGGATGAAATGTCCTGTCAATATCTTGTCAAAATGATTGCGATTCACGATAATCATCAAAATATGCTTGAAACTCTTAAAACGTACTGGAATTGCCTTGCCTTCACATTTTGTGAACAAATCAAGTATTTGTATTGCACAGAGAACATATTTTAGTGAACATCCTTTTCAGTGAAAAACAGGCAAGCAGCCTCTGAGCCTTCAGCCATGGTGACGGGCTTAGGATTTAGGAATGACTGGAAAGATGCAGGCTCTGCCTTGTGGCAAATTCAAAATAAATCAGGAAATCAATAGACTGCATGTGTTGCTTTTTAATGCTTTTTCAAGTCATTCGTGAGGACGATAATGGAAATTCACGATCGTCTTGTTGTGAGTGTTATCACGATCTGCGATAAAATAGTATATCATCCCAGTATCAAGAAATGTAGAAAGAAATGATACACGTCATGTTGGATACTGAGTCAAAGGATTGTTACAGAACCACTGCATCCAAACACGAGGCAAGTTGTATGTACATTGTAGAACGTTGACAGTTGAGTTTCACTACTTGTAAGGAAGGCAATTTGTCCAATGCAGCTTCAGTGTTTTGAGCGTTTCTCCTGCGTTGAAGTAGAAGTACTTGACTCAATGGAACGTCTTCTTAATTTCTCCCCAGGAATGGATTCCGTGAAGGTACCACTCCTAAACCCAGACGTGCTGCAGTGGCCGCCTCCAGCTCATCCTAAAAATACACACTTTTCGTTAAATAAACGTGATGTTAAATAGATTTGGACTCCTCCTATAATTTGTTTGCATTTGTACCATAAACTTAACTATGTTAAAGATGAAAAGTATGTTTTCAAAATCAATAGTTGACAGGTTTACAATGGATTTGTGAATATGAAGCCATTTCTCGAAACATTAACCCTATAAATACCAGTACCTGTTTTATATGGCACCCACGAGGAGTGAAATTGTATGCAATAAAATTAAATGAAAACCAATTGTACAGTCTAAGTTCAACATGGCAGGGATAACGGGCTTCCAGGGGGAGGAAGTAGAGTGGACTCCAGGTTCTGGGAATGACCATGAAAACTAGACTGGTCAGACCAGACCGAGGCCTAAGAGGATGCCCCCCCCCCCCCCCGGACTCTGATTTACTGCTGCACTGGCAACAGCTTTCAAGCTACTACAGTGCAACTGGTCAAAACTGGCTGTAGACTTGGTATCTAAATTAATTCAAAGTAGGCCTATTTCACTCGGGCATGAAAATAAAAATAGACGGCAGGGGACACCAGAGGTGAAGTTAACCTTGTAATAAAATAAAATACGTCCCATATTTTATAGTCCGATATGGCAGACTTGTTTTTGTATTATGCAAAGTGAACACATTAAATAGAGGAAAAACAATAACATTGTCTTTCCAAAGGGTTACGAAAAAGTTACAAAGAGGAATTTGAAGGTAAAAATGATATGTATACAAGAGCACAATATTATATTTGGACAAATATTGAATAGACTTCTGGGCCATTTTACTCTCCACAAATGACAGTGAGATGAAGTATTTAAATGTGAGGGGCACAGGGATGGAGAAGGAGACAAAGTGGTGGTCAGACGCAGGGAGCTGGGAGATGGAGAGCGATGAGGTACCTCAGGACCTTGTGAAGACGACATCAAGTTGGTACCCAGCCCTGGGAGGAGGAGGAGAGCGAGACATGTATCAACACAGCCCTTGTTTGTGTGTTTTAACTACTGAACATTATTTTCATTTATTTTATTTTCATTTATTTTCTTGTCTTGTGTTATTATATAGTATGTTATATTTTTGTATTATATTATATTGCCATATTTTGTTGTACAATGTCTACTTCAATAATAAAGTTTTACCTAAATCGATGGGCTACTGCCACCTGGCGGAGAAAGTAGAACACGTCTCAGTTATCATTTTCAAGGGTGAAAATCGGTGAAAATACAACGGGAGGTATTTGTAAGTGACAAATGAAAACGATGTACGTTTTTCCTCACAAAAAAATACTGTCGTCGCTTAGTGGGCTTTGGGGGCGTGTCCTTTCTCTGCGCGTCATATGCGTGCGACCATTTTGTTGCCCGACCAGGAAGTGGTTTAATCCTCCAGCAGATAGGATTGGATTTGTTGAGCTGCCGTTTCAGTTCCGTCCCACATCGTTAAATTCAAGGTAAATTACAACTAACACAAATAATACAATTTGACAGATTTGCAATGAATCGTTAATGATCACAGTTGAACAAATTGCTGTATTTTCTAAGCAGTACAGGCGTTGACAGAAAGTTAGCACTCGAAGCTAGCCCTCGTATCTAACGTTAGTGCACGCAGATGGGAAGTTACACTGGCTTACCAACAATGGAGACATCAGCTGCTCTGAGCTGCCGACCTACTTAGAGAAATGCGTTGTTTGTATTTGCCTGCAGATACATTTCTACTTGAAACGTCAAGCTGTTGCGAACAGCACCTAGCTATAACTATTTGGCTATTTTAAATGGGACTAAAATGAGTCGACAACTCTAGGCCTACCCTAACCAATTGTGATTTAAAGCTGTTAATGCTAGTGTATTCAGCTGACTTGTTTTTGTCACTAATCATTTTAAGGCTGATGCTCCAGGATATTGGGTCAGCCATTGTGCAGCCCGACCTATTTACCAGTCTACAATCTTTGTTAAGCCTTTTCATTTGACATGCCTCCATATGCTATTTTTTACATGCAGGGTGTCCATGTTACTTAGTATGCAAGTAATCTGATAAATGCATGATTATGCTTCAAGAGGAAGAGTGATGTATTTAGTAGTTATTCAAATGGTAACAACACATCCAACATTTAAATATCAAGCTACACTGAAGTTTAACATTTGCATGGTGACCGTGACAGTTGAGTGGTAGCCATGACGACGCTGGACGATAAGATCCTGGGGGAGAAGCTACAGTACTACTACAGTAGCAGCGAAGACGAGGGCAGCGAAAATGAGGACGAGGATGGGGAGGCCAAGACTATCCGTAACCCAGATGTGCTGGAGCCAGAGATAGACTACAGCGCAGATGGGAGTGCCGTCAACACAGGTAAATAATGTCTCCCTGTTTCTCACTGCGATTGTAATATACCTTTTGACTATTGAGTCATTTAGCAGGCGCTTCCATTCAAAACTTGCACTGATTTATTTTTTTTAAGATGCACGTCATTAATGAGCAGGTAAGGGTTAGGGCATCTTGCTCAGGGATGCCTACAGGTAGACTGCGGGCATTGGGTTTTAAACCAGGAACTATTCGGCTGGGAGTCTAAATACCCTAACTGCTTGACTATCCTACCCCCATAATGATATAATGTTGTTGATCTGCATGCTGCAAATGTGAGATTTGGTTGCCATCAAGCTTTTCCTCATCAGTGATGATCAAAGATTATCATGATCTGTGAATACAATATAGTATCATATTCTGTTGGTAGTTGTAACAACACCAAGTAACAAATGGGACACAATCCCAATGTTCCTCAGGCCCCAAGGGGGTGATCAATGATTGGAGGAAATACAAGCAGCTGGAGGTGGAGCAGAGGCAGGAGCAGAAGAATGAGATGGAGAGGCTGATCAAGAAGCTGTCCATGACCTGCCGCTCGGATCTCGACCTGGAGACCGACAAGGAGAAGCAGAAGGAGCTCGAGGACAAAATCAAGGGGAAAGTAAGTGATCAGGGTTGGATTCTCTCCTGTGTTCATGTGGAAACATGCTACATGGCCTGCAGTTGGTGGTCAAGAACCATCATTCAGTATAAGCTGACAGGTCAACTGGTGCAGAGAGCGATGAGGAACACATTAGCTACTGCAGTGATGCACGTCGCAAGAAGTCACCTTTCAGCTGCATTTAAAACAAGATTATGGATTAGTTTAGGGCTGGGAGATATGGCCAAAATCTTCTATTCTGATAGGTCATTTAATATTTTGATAACGGCCATGATATAGCATGTTTTCTGGTAATTCAGTAAATAATTAAATAAAATAACCACACACTATTTTTTCTTCCTCTTGGATTGTAATGTGCTCAGTTTTGACAGATTTCTCTTTCTCTCTCTCTCTATATATACTTTTATTCATTTTTAGACTAGTCCTAGTTGTTCGCAAACTTCTGGTTAATCAGTCGAAAAACACCCCAAATCACCAATATGTGTCACGTCACGATCTTCCACCATTTGTGTCTGTGAAAATGCACACATCCGTTTCTCCTGCCCAGATGACCATGCAGGAGTACAACATGCTGCAGGAGCAGGAGGACGACGAGGACTTCCTGCAGCATTACCGCATGCAGCGCATCGAGCAAATGCGCCGGCAGCTGTGCCGCGGCAAGCGCTTCGCGCAGGTCTTCGAGCTGGCGAGCGGTGAGGACTTCCTGGAGGCCCTGGACAAGGAAGACAAGAGCACGCTGGTGATGATCCACATCTACGAGCCCGATGTGGCGGGCTGCAGCGCCATGCACGGCAGCCTGCTGTGCCTGGCGCAGGAGTACCCGCTGGTCAAGTTCTGCAGTGTGCGCAGCGCGGCCATCAGCACCAGTGCCCTGTTCCGGGGCAGCGCCCTGCCTGCGCTGCTGGTGTACAAGGCCGGCGACCTGATCGGCAATTTTGTGCGGGTCACGGACCAGCTGGGGGAGGACTTCTTTGCGGTGGACGTGGAGGCGCTGCTGCAGGAGTACGGCATGCTGCCGGACAAGGCCGCCGCCGCCGTGCCAAAGACCATCCGCAACGGCGCCATTGTGCAGCACCTTCGCGACGACGACGACGACTCTGACCTGGATATAGACTAGAGTCCCCCTTCTATCTCATTCACACACCACACCCACATGACGTATACACATGGATAGTTTAGCATGGGCCCTCTTTAATGTTTATGGAGACCAGTAGTGATGTTTGCGCTAGGGCGGCGAAGGCGATGGGCCTACAGGAAGTGAATTGGGACACCAAAAGAATGAGGGACACTAAAATCGTTGTCATATTCATTCCACTGTAAACAACTTTAATATATAACGAGTTAATATTGACCTCAAAACAAGGAGCTCTTGTCATGCAAATATGGATTATGCAGGTGCTACTTAGGTTCCATGGGCTATAGCGTTTTATCTTTATTTATTTCTGTTTGTTTTGTGTTTTAGTTTTATGTACATGTCAGTTTTGTTTCACTGTTTTCATGTGTAAATCCTTCCGGCCGCATTTGACTTTATGTAGTTTTATACATTTTATGTTTGACCATTTCAAACTTGTTATAATAGAAAAAAATAAAGAATTTATTTGGATATGGTCATCTGGCTTCTTTTTTTTACATTTAGTTTGTTAGAATTTGTTGTTTCAGCATTTCCAGCAATCTTACTTTTTTACTATAGCAAATGAACCCCATTTGTAAAGCATATAGTGAAATGTATTTGTTCTTTAGACATATTTTAGCAGCAGTGTTTTTAAATATATTTGAAAAGACCAATTACAGACTGCTTAATAAGTCTTTGTAACGTTCATCCAAAATCAAACCGGCACTAACCTTTTCACTGCAACCTCCCATGTTCTCCAAAGACCTAATTGATGAATGACAGAATCCCTGGGTTGAATGAGTCATGCATGAGCATCAAATTGCTGGAATGCAGTGAAACGTTACATACAAAGGTCTATCAACATTACGAGCCCATATTTTACACATTAACTTAGCGCTCTAAACTTAAGATAATGGCACATCAATGAGACAATATGCCACAATGACACCCACGCCTCTGGTTTTGCACTGCCTAAGTACTGTGACACAACAATATCCGCCAACATTGGGATTTGAAAGTATGGGACATTCTCCGGCGCTCCGCCCCGAGCCACGCCCCCCCTACCACTGTCCACATAGCCCTTACATTTAGACAAGGGCACACAAGGCTCAATCCTAAAATCACCACTTGCTTTAATATCAGTGCAACAAGGATTGGGTTAACTTGTTCCTACATAAAGTGACTACAATTAGGTGATTATTAAATTATTTATATTCTTAGAAAACTTTTATAAGAAAAATATGGGAGATTTACGGGAAAATATTTGAAAGGGAGAGAAAGGGTAAAACAGACAGATCAACAGGCCGTTCCACCACACTAGATTTACCATTGATTTTTTTTTTTTCACACATCACATGGAGTCAATTTGTCCAATCTAGACCAATCAATAACTACTTCACAACAACAAAAACCAATGTACTGGATGGGTGCTAACATGAATGAAAGGATTTAAACAAAAAACATACCAATGTATATATCTATATACTCCTATCAGACACTCAGCTTTAATGGCTGCCAACATCATTTCAGCAAGATGAAGGTGACATATAGTCCATATAGATCTACTATATGAACTCTATGTATGTATGTATATATATATATTTATGAAGCAGGCTAATGTAGCCTAAATGGAGCCAGACAGCAGCAGCGTAACGTAAAGTAGGGCCAAGAGGAGCAGCAGGAAGGGTGTCTGGACATGGAAGCTTCCAGAGTTGTTTGGGTCGTGTCCACACAGAGCATGCTCCAAGAGTAGATGGGTTTCTGCACTGATGCCTGTCAGAGAGGGGAGACATTTGGAAAAATAAACCATCATGGAGTTCAAGTTCTCATGGAGAACTTGAAACACACCGATCCTTCACACTTGTGGGGATGCACAGTTTGCACTTGGGCAAGGGTGAAGCAGTGGAGGAATGGTACCAGATGATTATACCAACTTGTCAAGACCTCCATTTGAATACAAAACAACCACGCAAACCACTGAGGTGCCACAATGTGGACCATTGAGGTAAAAAGCAACAACAGAGAAACAACTTTTCCCTCTGGCTGCAAAGCCACAGTGACCCAAAGTGTACTCTGTATGGAGATGTCATCGGTGTCAGCTAGTGGTGATATTGGCCCTGCTGTGACACAACTTTCTATTGTGTTCAGTGAGTTTACATGCATTTATATGATATTTGTTTACTGAATCCTTGTTAATAAATGGCATTTGAGCTTGTGGTAGGCGGGCAAAAGCAATACTCACCATGTGCTGACCAATCATTCCACATATGCCGAGCATCCTCATTATGATGGTCGCTATGGTGGTCGTTAGGGTGACTTTCATCTGGTTGAAAAGCACCAATCCGCTTGATTAACAATACAATCCAGAGTTATATTTGAAGACAGTTACTTTATGGAGAAGTAGTAGTATGTTGGACTAAAGGGATGAAGTAAATAATCTTAATAATGGGCAGACTCACACGGAAAGGATTTAGATATGCAACACAAACAGGAAATGAAGAAATAAAGAAAAAAACAGAACCGGCAGCTTTGACCTTGTCACAGCCAATCCTTCTGAACCGTTGACACGTTTCATTCAAAATGTATTATTACTCAATATCAAACTAAAAAAATACATGTTCATCTTGAGCACAGCTGTACAACTAAATGCTGGCCAAGCATTAACTGGATAAAAACAAATCCTTGCATCTTATGTGTTTTATCATTTCAACTGGATGTGTTCTACCGATAATGAATATACTGATGATCCCAAACACGTTACCATTGGAGTGGTGCCACAGCATCCTCTTGAGCTCTCGGAGGGCTTGGGTGAGGTTCTCCAGCTGGTCGTGGAGGTGGATGTTCTCCTCTATCAGGGCGTGGATGGTGTCCTGCAGTTCAAAACTACAACTTTGTTGCGCCAGCAGAACCAGAGGGAAAAACAACAACACCGGCCTAAATCCTGCCATGGCGTCGATCACAGCATTGAAGATCCAATAGGGTGAAAAAAGTACACATCTTCACTAAGACATCACCATCTCTTCCAGGAAGGTGAACTGAGAGACAGAGCCCGGTGAATCGGCATAGCAACGATGGGCTCATCAGCTTAACTCTCGGGGAAGAGTAGCATCGGGTTTTTTGTCCCCTACCAAAGCTGGACATGGAAAGCTGCCAGTGGGCTACTCTGAAATAAATCCATTAAAGGTTTCTTCACCGCTGGTCAGCTTGTGACCCCAAACTGACGCTTTGCCTTACTTAGTTTGATCCATATTTAATTTAGCTGCATATAAATTAAATGAAAAATCAAGCATCAATCCGTCAACACTCAGCCCTCCGACTCCTATTGATTCATGGCCGCGCGGGGCACGGCTGGGGAACATTGTCATATAGGTAATCCATGGGGACACGTTCTGGATTTAATTAGTTGGAGCCGATGGGGTCATGGGGAGGGTGGACCGCCGGGCCCAGGGAGCGCAACACGCACAACAAGACAGATGTCCACACATGATTAAAGGACAAGGTATAAATAAGACTATATAAGAATATAACGTGTAAACTGTATAATCAGTGGCGAGCGTAGCGTATGGATGAGTGGAAAGTGTGCACATAGAACTCCACATAAGATTAAGATAATAAGGCACAACCCAAACCATGAGGCCCTAAAACCAACAGCCATCCTGCCGGTGGGAGGAGCGCATGGCTGACGGGGGAAACCTGCACCTGTGCACCACATCAGCTGACGTCCTCTTAGCTCCGCCCACTGCAAAAATAGACACAGGAGAACCAGCAGACAGAGCAGGAGGGTGGTCACAAGGGAAAAGATCCACCCCACCAAGAGGACAGATCTAAGGAAGACCTATCCATGTTTATAGTTTGTAGATACACAATTATAGATGGCGTGCACAATCTTAAAAGATTAGTCACAACTATTTTACAGAAGGCAAACAATCATAGAGGTAGGGAGGTGTCGCTCATAATACTAATGATCTGTAAGACTTATCTTCACTAGTTTAAATGAATCATGTTATAGAGTAGCAGGGTTTAGAAATCACTACAATCTTGATTTCTCAGGAGCTTCTATTTTGGATAATGCGGTAACGGTTTAAGTGATTGTGGACAAAATGCAGCACATTGTGCAACACGTATAAGAACTGATGAATTAGAATCATCTTGTAACCGCATGGAGCGCAACCTTTCAGTTTCAAGACAATATTTTAAGATGCTAACCCTACATAATATAAACAATTCAAATATTGCAATGGTGTTTGTATAACACCTCAATGTGAAACTCCTAATCCGTCCACATTTTATCACAAAACGACAATGCAAGGTTTTTCAAAACAAAAAAGGTTTTATTTCTGAATTATGAAACTTTTTATGCGGTCTTGGCAGCCCTGGTGCGCTTCTTCTTGACCACAACCGGCTTCTGACTCTTCAGGATAGCACTGGCACGACGCAGAGCAGCCTGGGAAATACAAACACAGTTTTAAGAACACAAACTTGCACTCTTTAATGACATGCATCTTAACTCACTGGTTTATATTAAAAATGTTACATATTAATTTACTGATCGTTTCTATAGGTTAACTCCATTGGCGTAATTTCATGCAAAAAAAGTCTCAAAAGAATGTCTACATATCACCTATGTTACACCTATGTTACTAAAATACATCACAATATGACGATGTACTACCGCAAAGACAACAGCCAAATCTATCAACCCCCCCCATGTCCTCATCTCAGCCCAGTGGGAGTGGCTCACCATGCGCAGGTCCCTCCTGTAGTTGTTCTTGCCGATGATGTGCCTGACGCTGCTCAGGGTGGCACGAGAGTTCTTGTTGATGGTGATCTTCTCGTATGTGCTCACAGGCTTGCGCTGACCTGTTGCATGGAAAGAAAGTGTCGCAGTGTCAACATGGAGAGGCAATCATCAGGAGGATTAGGCTAATAAAAGCCCTTGGGAGCCCCGGTGGAAAAGACTGAGCATCACTGTCTCCATGCTAATAAATGTAACCATAACGATTTATACCTTGTGCCTAGTCAAAATGTTTCCTCTCCAACTAAGCCAGTCTTTATGTACAATACAAAACATCTCCACTCATTTTTATTTTATAAAAAAATGAATTCCCTCACCTCTACAAAAAAGTACCACTAAGTATGCTTAAACTCCTGATAGTTGGAGACATGGTCCATATAGAGAGCAAATTGAATATATGGACAAGATGGTCACAATCTGCTAGACAGATGCTTCACTTCAATGCCAAAGTTATCCCAAATCATATTTATCAGACTAATTTAACTAATCTAAACTAACCAAATAGGCAGTAGATAACTGAACACATGTTTATTTCCATCACAATGGTCATGGGTGTCGGGTTAGGTTTAGTGAGCGTACAGGATAAAAACTATGCATGTGCAAGTGTTCGGATGCATAAAATAAATAAATCTGGAAAACTTAGTAGTGTGCACCATAAAAGCACCACTGGGCAAGTTACAGTTACCAAATTGCGTTGGTTAACAGCAATTCACAAAGCACAGCATCTACCCACACCTGATCCAACAACAACTCTTCACATCGACGTCTGTACCGTATCAATCTTTTGAAACATCAATTTCATTTATAGATTTCTGGCAGCCATTCATAAAATGTCAGTGGCATCGAGGCCATGAACGCATGCGACCAAGTACAAAAAAAAACAACTAAACTTTACCTGCACGCTTCTTCAGCACAACAACAATGCCCTTGCCATCAGCAGCGGGCTGCACTCCCACAGTCTTCCTGTGCACCAGGCCATTGAAGCGGAACGAGTTCTTGGACTTCAGGTTGTTGGGCTCCTGTTGCACACATGCACCACAACGACAGATTCACCACACAGGTCAACACAGATTCACAAATAAAGGTCGTTTATGGCTGAATATCCGCCATGGGATCATCTTCTCGTAGCTCACAAGGACTACAGGTCTAACAGGAGGAGGCAGACCACTTGCAGGTGACTTACAGTGCTGTAGGTCTGCCCGTTCCTCTTGATGAGGAAGCTGGAGCAGTTCCTGATGATCATCCACTGCAGGTGAGAAGACATGGCGAACCTGCACAGGAATGAATGAGTTTAGCCTCAGTTGAAGTTAGCACATCACAAAAACACCAAGACAAGACACCCAGGTTGACAGGCCCATGTGTTGTCAGCCGGTCTATGAACACTACAAGATAGCGATAGCAGTTATCCCAGGACGTGGAAACAGACAGGTTACTTAAAACATAGATAACGCGTTATCTATGGCCATACTTGTACAAAGACATCCCCTTTATGAAGAATCAATCCTTTATGAGGACAGTACAACCTCACTCGCCGCCTAGCTTATACTCCATGCTAACGCCACGACGCGGCTAACAAGGCTAACGCCGCTAACACGTCAAGGAAAAACCTTTACACATTACTTTAGCGGCTTTCACGGCACACCGTGAAGGTAACACCAATACACACAGCCGCCAAGGGTCTTACGTTTATCGGGGAATTAGGTGGAAAACACGACACAGAGCACGTTTTTGACGGTTAGCCCGTGAAACACGACGCGACCACGTTACCTTTCAGCGGAGGAAAAGGACCGAAGAGGGCGGAAACCGCGTCACACCGACTATTTCACAAAAACCCGTCCGCGCTGACCAAAAAAGAAAAGTCTTTAGTCTTTAGGTAGTCATCTCAACCAATCATGTTTTTTTTTAAATAACCCAAACACAATGATGCTGCTGAGGTGTTGTAGTTGTTGGTACTTTTAAATTGCGAATGTAATAGAAATAAAAAGGACATTTACATTTGCGTGCTGTAATGTGGGACTATATTGTCTTCAGATTGTCGGAAGGATATCTTCTTTTTTTTCTGCTGTAAATATTGAGGCGCCGCCTGGTGGGCCGGAGCCGCATCACTCCCCCATGGTCCATGGCCAAGATAACTTCAGTGTATTTTTGTAAAATATATGCGAATCCTCTTCCTTTTTTTGTGTGATATGATGTGAAGACTACACACACTGTTGTCCATAGTCCCATTTCTTCTTCTTACTTACTTCCATTCCACCATTTATTTCAGTATATTCACCTAAAACATGTGGTTGTCTCCTTATTTCACCATCACACCCATGTAGCTATTCATTTTATTTTGCATGTATATTTAATATCTGTGCATTGTGAAACCAGGGTGTGCCCCATGAGCCCCAGGACGTATGCTGTTATAACTATTGCACACAAACATGTGAAGTCTGAAGTGAAATGAAGACAAATAACTGACTCCCAAAGGTGATCTCTATGAACAGGCCTACATTGGCAGACTGGTTGGACGGTGGGGAGGAAGATATAAAAAGTATTCAAAAGTCTTAAATTAAATTAATGTCAATGTTAAGGCCTTAAAAGGCATTAAAATGATTTTTTTTGCGACTGTCCGGAGAGGAAAAATAATAAACCTCAAATTAATAAATCAAACTTTGATGTATTTTATGGGAAGTAGATCATTAACATGAGTATGGAAAATGTGACAAAGGAGCTAAGCTAAAATGTTGTAAATGCGAAGGGGAACATATTTGTGAGGCCAGCAATTGAAGATCAACATTACATATTACTTATGCTGAAGTCGTCAAGTAGCTGCAAACAAACCAGCCCTTGTAGCCTATTGTTCATGGATGTTGTAATTGCGTAGCACAGGTGGATAGCAGAAATAAGAAAATCAAACATAATTGTGAAAGCAGCTGAGAGGGATCTTGGAGTTAGGGATCTGCATTGGGAATCTGCGAAAACAAACAATAGTATATTGAAATATTAGTTTTCAATCTCAACCATGCAGTGATTTGTCCTCATGGTCTTAATTGTCCTTCAATGGGATGCAAGGAGTTTAATAGCTAATGAGAAATAATTTAAAAAGTATGTTTTAGAGTTACAGTTACAAGAGACATGGTTGATACACAAACTACATTTTGTAATAAATTGATATACAATCAGAAATGATAGGAAAGCAGGAAGAGAGAGGAGGAGTAGCAACATGCATACAAAGTGGAGAAAACCATAAAGTGCAACGTTTTCCAGTTCCTCCTGGGGGACGCTGAGGCGTTCCCAGGCCAGGTGGGATATGTAATCCCTCTACCTCGTGGTCTCCTACCAGCTGGACGTGTCCGGAAATATGAATCAATAAGGATTAAAGTATAGGCAGGCAAAGGTTATATAGAAATAATTAATTATTCTAATCTGTGTAATAGAATTGAGTGATTTATTGGATAATGTAGGGGGTTAGAACAGCATGATGTCTTTTGGTGTGGGGATTTTCATGCACACTATGGGGGAACAAAAATAAACACATAAATGGGATAATTGTTGAAGAGTTAGAGGAGACAATTGTTGAAGGTAGATGTGAGAAGGTTCTTTAAGAGCAAGTGGTAGGCCTATAGAAAAGTATAATGATGAAGTAGTTAACATAACAATACAGACAGCAAAGGAGACAATATGAGGAGGCCTAAAGGTGGTAGTCGGACTAAAAGTATACCATGGTGGGATGATGGCTGTAAGAAAGCAATTAGAGATAGAAACAGGGCATTTAGACAATTAAAAAGGCTTCATTCTTTAGAGAAACTGATTGAGTAAAAAAAGGTTCAGGCAATGGTTAAAAGTGAAAAGTGGCATAATAAGAATGGCAAAGTGAACATATTGGAGGCATGACATGTAATAGCATATGGAGGTAGACAAAATTAACAATTAGCCGAATTTGTTTTTGTTAGTTAAAAAAAAAAATACACCTGTCAATCTTAATGATCCACCGATCCATCGATAAGACAGCGACCTCCAATAAAAACCAAAGAAGAACAAAATGAAACGCGCTGCCTTTGCACGTCATCACTGCGCGCCTCTTGTTTACAGCACAGTGCGAACCAAGATATCGTTTTTTTTTACACAACTATGTTGACGTAAAAACAATGCCTAGAAAACGACACGAAGAGGTATTTAAAGTGGAACTGAAATGTGTTTAACATTGCTCAATGTTTGGCACATCCCGCGTGTCGAAGTAACGTATGTCACCTAATCGATGTTGACGGTCAGGCATGGAGGGAGAGGGAGCTCTGGAGGCACTTGGTGAACAACTGTACCATTTGATCTACCCCAAACATGCAGACATTGCTGGGAAACTTACAGGTAAGTGTGTTATGTTATATCACTACATTTTTTTTTTTATAGGCCAGGGTTATATACACAATGTTACAACAATCACACTGTTATCTAACTATTTGAAGACATGGACGAACCAAATGACAGTGTGTGGTGTTGTGTGTTTCAGGCATGTTGTTGGAGCTGCCAGGCCCTGCGCTGAGTCAGATGCTGCAGGACGAGGCCCTGCTGGCTAAAGCCTTGGAGAAAGCCCTCAGAGCCTTAGACAAACAGCTGGAGTCTGGGTATATATTTATATTATAAATATATAATCATATTGTCTTCAGCATATTGACATCCAGCGATAATGTAGACAGTCATGGGAGTTTGCGACACTTTTCTGTACAGAATCATTAACGCGTGTAAAGAAGGATCCAAGGTGTTGTATGTAGCGGACGGAGGAACCCCCCTCCTCCGTCTCATCTTCGTAGTGGAGTTTAAATTGAAATAAATTAAAGAAATGCAAATAAACCTTTTGTTGTCGTTGCAGCAAAACACCTTTCGCCGATGAGGACAATGTTTCTGGGTCTTCGGACTCACTTGGAGATCAGCTGTTTGAGCTGGTTGACATCTACAACACTGGGTACTCCCAGAAAATTACCGGTAAGCCCGTTTGACATGTCTTCAATATTGAATCAAAACAAACCGTTACTAACTATTCTGATTCTTATGATGGATAATGTCACCGTTTTACACAATGAGATACACTTCCGATTCTATAACAGGTATGCTACTGGAGCAGCACAAAGACGCCGTTTTAAAACTGTTTTCAGAGCCCACACTGTTGGAAGAACAGGTGAACCTCGCCCTGAAGACCCTCAAGGAGTATGTAATCACGCTGTCATTACTGTCGTAACTCTACTTCTGTTATTCTGTGTTTTCAGCTACTCTGCAATTCAGTGTCATCATCGGTTGATGGTTGCGACATTTTTCTTCCCCAGGCAGAATGCGGAGACCTGTGTAAGTGACTTATCGGACACCGAAGACACGGAGAGACTGGGAGAGAAGTTGTTCTTGCTGGTGGAGGGGCTGGATCCAGTCCACGCTACCGACATCACAGGTTCGATACAACAACAGTGTGTCAACAATGTGATTACTCTGAATTGATGTTACCCCAGGTCAAAGTTCAAATCTCTTTATAGGTATGCTGCTGGAGATGGACCCCTCCACCCTCCCAAAGCTGCTCACAAATAACACCACGCTGGAGATGGCGGTCCGGAAAGCACAGGCAGCACTGGAAACGTTCAAGTCCTCTAATTAAAAATACTTTTAATGCTATTCCAACAGAAGAGGATGCTGAAGAGATGCCGGGAGTAAAAGGATGGTTAATTGGGGATTTGGCACCACCATGGCTGCAGATCATCCGTTTTCAACCAACAAGCAGTTTTTTTGTTATATGAATGAGATAAATAGGACTGGACTCACACGGACTCTGGGACTCTTACAGACTGAGAGGAGTACGTCCTGTATGCTAGACTGACGCACCGTTTGGATATACAGTAGGACATGTTGCTCATCTTCGAGGTAGAAGCTGGATTTGTGCAATTTTACCTGGGACTCTAATGCAAGTTTCACCTTTTGATTTCGTATTTTGCATGATGGGATGTTTTAAGTGAATTCACCAAAATGTTTACAGAAATAGCAATATAAGCAATACACTGTGTTTTAATGTCACACATGACTCTTGCTCCTGTCAAACTTTTCATCGTTAATCATTGAAAAAGGTGTTATGTCCTTATAGGTGCATTTTATTCAAATTTTGATTTGGTTATTTTAATGAAAGAAAATGTGTTATGTGCTAATCACTAAAAACAAATGAATATTTATTTACCGTTACTTTTATGTGGCATTGTCTTCCCTTTGACCTCTGACTCGGTTTGGAGAAGCTCCTTGTTGTGTCTACTCTGTCCTGCTTTTGCATAAAAGTGCACAATTTGTACATCTCCTGTATTCCTCCCAAAGAAAATGCAATTGAAGCATGCATTATAAATGTTATTTTCAATCATTTAATGATATACTGGCGTCCTCTAAAATCAGTCAATCAATTTTGACATTTTCAAAAACATGACAAATCAAGAGAAGGCCATAGACATTTCTTTCAAAGTGCTAAAGAGCGCAAAAATATCTTTATTACCTTGTTTTGTTTTCTTTTGTATAGAATTTTATGGATTTTCCACTTTCGGGGGAAAGAAATTACAAGTTTCTCTCAAAAAGGGAAGCATTTTAAAATCTATTATGGTGGAATTACAGATCGCAAACTTCGGGTCTCTGAGGGAGACGAGACAAAACACAAGTCAACAAAGAAAAATGTTCTGGGAAATTATTTGGGTGCAATAAGTTTTCATTTTGCAATTCAAATTAATCTGCATAAGCAGCAGATGAACAAACAATCACGGATGTGATTTAACCACTAGATTATGAATAATAAATGCATTTCATTCAAGCACATCAGAAAAGAAAATTAGTTGCTCTCCAAACACACATTCATGACTACATGACTCATAAATACAATCAATCAGATATACACATATTTGGATAGATTTGTTAAATCACATTTTAAAAATCCTGAATCCTGGGGCTACTGAAGACCAATCATTGTTTCTCTGAGCTATCCAACCACTCGGGGAGGGGGTGAGTATAGGCCTAGAATAAACACCTTGAAAGTTGGTGAAACTATTGACAAAAACTAAGACGTTGAGGGGTGTGTGTGGGTGGGTGTGTGTGTGTGTGTGTGTGTGTGTGTGTGTGTTCATCATGCAGTCTGCTCCATTTCAAATTCATTCTTCATGACCAATGCACAGGAAATCACACGCACTACATGCACGGTTCCACTCTCTCCAGTCAAGTCTCTCTCTGCCCAGACAGAGACACACACACACACACCCACACACACACACACACTCAGTCAAGTCTGGACAAAAGGACCATATACAAGGATACAGAACAACAGCAAGGAAACCCGAGTCCTTCTCCTTTACGGTTGAAATGCCAATATTAAGGGTAAAATTGTGAACTATTCTTTTTGATTACCCATCAAAGTCAGGTTTAGAGTGAAATATTCTATAACCGGTTGTTTATTTGAAGCATATGGTTTGTGTGTCAATGCATCCATGTTAAAATCCAATGCACTTTGAAACCACTTGATAAAAATAGATTGGGAGGAATAAGCCCTTTCAACGACAGCATCTCGCCTATATATATATATGTATAAAAAAAAGCAATGTACTTCCAGTAGGAAAAATAAACCAGAGGAAACCGGAGCGGGTAAGATGTTGGAGTATGATGAAGACGGTATTGGTGATGAGGATTATGCATTTTATGCCAAAAAAAACAAGAGGGTCCTTAAGAGTAAAAGCAATCTGTCCATGTGCTTCAGTTACTTCCAGGCAGGATTTTCATCGTCTCTAATTAGTCTGTCGAGAGGTCTCTCTTTCTCTCTCTGCTGGACGTTGCCGTTTATTTCACCACTGGGTACTGCCGCAGGCCACCGAGGCGTCCGGGCCGTGGCCCTCCTGATTGTGCACTTGGCTGCAGAGGAAATTAGAAGAAAACAAGGACATGAATGTCTGTTGATGGAGAACAACACTTATAGTCTGTACAGTTTATATTTCACTACCAGTGCAGTTTGATGAAACCATATAATCAAGCACAACTATTACATTATTAAATCTGATAGTTGCCAGATAAGAGCAAATTTCTATATAATAACGTTTTCGTCGTTTCCCCGTTCGACATCTCACCTGTGCAAACTGGGCGGGGTTATAAAAGGTAACGCCTCCAGCGGGCGGGGCTTGCTGTCCCTGAAAGGAGACGACAAACACGTTACAGCCAATCCATTACGGTTCACCTCACCAGGAGCCAGGACAGCACTCGTCTTTAATGAGAGACGGAGTGGTGACCTCCAAGAACGCTATGCGATACGAAACACGAGTACTAGAATACAAAACGGTACAGAAGACTGGAGTGAGGATGCATCATTTCACCCTTCCATTCGCCTTCATGACACCATGTGTGTAATGTGCAATGTATTTTCTCATTTCCCCAACACAGCCAAGCGCTGAACGCTCCAGAGGCAAAGACAAGAAATTGTGACCCACAGACCGGCACCATTAGAAGACCACACATGTTAATGACGCATGCAAAGCATTGTGGCGGTGGTTAGTGTTAGAACGTGCTGCCATGAGAACAATGGGGTGGTCTTTACAACACACACACGTCTCCAGCAGAATTCACTCCATGAGCCACGAATGATCAGGCGTCAACTGAACACGATCAAAATGGACAGGAAAAAACCCTTCAGTGTGGCAACTGTACAGAACAGTATAATAGTATAGAGACACCCGGTCAACCATTCGGATTCGGGTGGACACTGATGTTAGCAGATCATGTTTTGGATCTCCAGCTGAAAACGGGGTGTTTAACGACTAAACAAGAGTGATGTATGCTGGAGACAGCAGGTTTGGGGGTGGCATGGCAGGCAGCATGAGAGCGGGATGAGCAGCAGCGCTATTGGAGCCGGATGCGATCAAACATGGGATGTGCTGGGGCAGGTCGGTGGGGGTGGGGCTAGTAGGTCGGTGGAGGTAGTCGAGGGTGGACGTGGTGGCGGTGGAGGGGGTTAAGACCCAGCTATAGGTACCTGGTTTAAATGCTGACTCACTTCACGTGATAAAGAACTCATTGAGCTAGAACGTGACAGCTACGGACGGCAAGGAGAGAGGTCAACACAGAACAGACGAGACACAGATTAATCCTTCTCCCATGCATTAGACGAGCTCTTTTACCCACTTTGAACCCATTTAGAAAGAAAGTCATATTAGAAGTATACATATACCCATTATAATTCTTGACAAATTAGAGCAAACACAAAGCAAATGAACAGACAATGGAATTAGCTCATTTGTCAATTTTACTTCCCAGCATGCATGCAATATCATATCATAGTTTTCACACCCACATACGCCAACTAAAGGAGCCCAGCAGTAGAGCATCGGCACTGGCTGTTAGAAGTAGCGGCTCATGTGGATGGCAGCATCATGACGGTTGCTAAGGAGCACCAGAAGACCCATGGGTGTTTCCTTACCTCCCCAGATTCAGGCATGGGCGGACCATCTGCTCCTGGAGGCATCAGCATTGGGTTGAACATCTAGAGAATTCAGATAAAACATCGAATTTTTATTTTTCAAATAACCATTCAAGCACAATTCTGCTCTAGGAGATACTCACTTCAAAAATCGATCAATAAAATATAGATCCCAAATTTTAGATCAATAACATTATTTTAGTGTACCATCATTTAGCAAGTATGTTTACCTATTTTGTTAATCCGATTAGCCTACTCATTTTGTGGAGAATATTATCTAGTAAGCAATATTCGTATCCCCATCCAAGAATTTCCATTTACAGAACAGAATTCATTTTTGGTTACCTGTGGTACCGCACTAGAATTTGGAGCGGACTGCTCCTGGTTTCCTCCTTCACTGGCCTCCATAGGCTGCTGATCATCTGGTGCTTTGGAGAAAGAGATCAGAGGGAGACAGACAATCAAAACATTGTTGTTGTTTAAAAATCTGAAATTATTTGAACGACTCGCATATTTTACGAAATACACTGAAACGTGTGTACACTCGCACGTCATCCAAGCAAAAACAATTACCGCATTTAAAGTTGTCACTGAACTACAAAAGCTTAGGGTTTTTTTTGTGCATTGTTCATTTGAACAACATATGCGAACATCACAAACACACCTGCACCAGGCACAAACAGGTTGGTGGGCAAGGGAGCCAGAGGAGCAAAGATGTCTGCCGGGGCGGGTGCCATCCCGCCGGGCTTCGATGTTCTGCTCGGGTTCAGAACGTCCACATATCGGCTCTTAGTGCCTGTGAAAAAAAGAACCGGCCAGTCAAACATAAATAGACATTACAATATAAATCAATATAAATAAAAAACTTTCCCTACTGATACTCAATAATCAAATTCCCTTGTTATTATAGCTAAGGCAAGTGGTCTTCTCTTACCTGCTTTCCTGGAGAACATGTTGACTGGGGGTCCACCTCCAGGGGGCATTCCTGGCCCTCCAGGCCCCAGCATGGGAGGACCCATCTTGGGGAAGCCAGGAGGAGGCGGTGGAAGGGGTTTACTCTGGAAGATGAAGAAATATATATAAACCCAATAAAGAACACACACACACACACACACACACACATACATACATATATCCTTAATGGAAGAGCGAATAACAAACCTCCTCTTCCGGTTCATTCTGGTCAACCCACTTCTTCCTCTTCTCATCCCACACGATCTAACAGTAAAAAAAACAAAAAAACGAAACAACAACAATTACATATCATGTCAATGATAAACTCTCGTCTCAATAGGAAATGTAATCTTACAGGAGCGGTATTGGGAGGGAGCACAGACCCTAGCACCACCAGGGAATGAAAAAATAAAAATAAAATAAAAAGCCTCCAACTCACAGACTTGTTCTTGTCATCGGGCAAGTGAGCCTCATTTTTGCCCTTCCTATACAGCCAATTCAACCATCCGCCACCACTACCACCACCGCCGCCACCCTGTGAAAGACAAAAGCGCAGCCGGGTTAACAGCGAGGTCAACACCCCGTTGCGGGAGCTGGAAAGGTGAGGGCGAGGAGAGGTGGGTTTTTTTTGTTACCTTCTTGGGGGAGTCCTTCTTAGCTTTCTTAGGGTCCTCCTTGCGGGGCTGCTCCGGGATGGAGGGGGGAGGCGACGACGGCATCTGCATGGCCGAGGAGTTGCTGCGCTCCCGCCCCCCGGAGTGAGTCGAGGACTCGGAAGTGGTTCGCGAACGACGGCCTGGAACCTGTGGGGGCCGCGTCGGGGACACACAGGGTGACTTTTAATGGGGGGGCAGGGACCTCACGGACGTAGGCGAAGCCGCTGCTCGCGGACGTGAAGACCTGCTCGGTCCGCACTCTGCGGAGCCCTGAACGCCCGCCCCCTACTGCTGCACAGAGCGCCGCTTGTGTGTTCAATGTTTATTAATATTGTCGTGCGTCCTTGGGTCCTCAGCTACACGCCCGCCAAGTGTGAAGTAGATCGGATAAACGGTTCTCAAGGTATGCAAATACAAAAAAATGAACCGAGAGGTTCCAGACTAATATGTATTTGCGAATTGTTCCGGCGCTGCCAAGCTAATCATGAACACCTTAAAGAGTACATGATCATTTGGCTAATACTAGCACCGTAATGTGTTTCGGTGACACGTCCAACCTTTTTGGAACGGTCTTATGAATGCACACACACACTGACATAAATACCACAGGAAATGAATGAGAAATACACTTATCTTACCATGTGCATTGAAGACTGTGAAGTAGTTCTCGATCTTCTTCCGGGAGCCTGACAAGAACATAGACAAGGTCATCATTATGATCTATAGCAACGCATGCATCGTATTGGACTTCAAATGGTCATAATGCAGAATGCAGATGAAACAGCTAGCTTAAAGTGTAAGTGAACCCCCCGTTTCAGCTCAAATTCGAACGCTATGACATTTTTGAAAACATTTGTTTTGGGCTACGAGTTCTAGGAAGAAGAGGGGGGGGGGGGGGTGTTATACCCATGGCAACTTTGTAAGCTAGTACACGTCACGGAGTATGAGCTTTACACTTAACGATGTTGTATATGAAATGTGCCACACGTGGCGCTATAGTGGCGTTATGCTACAAGCGTCGAGAAGCTTAACCCTCTCTCTCTTGGACGCATCAATATCAACCGCTGCCCGGACGGAGCGCCACACATCCACAGACACCGCGGCGGTACCATATGCTCTCTCAGCGTCACTTAGTCTCCGAAAATAAATAAATAAATAAACAGGACCCGAGTTCCAAGCAGAGTAAAACGTTCACAAACTGGTTGGCGGACAAACGGGTAGGATTTTACACCTGTTTTTTTCTGAATGACGCCATTATTTTAGTAACCGTGACAAAATGGCAGGAATGACTATGTTGAGGATCACTGAAGACATAGCGAGACGTTTAAAACAAAACAACACGATTTTGGGTTCACTGGCACTTTAGGTAACAAAGCCAAGCCAAGTATGCATCCGGACTTCGGTGCTAACCATGTTCGCCATTTGGTCGTAGAAGTCCATTTGCGGCGTGAAAGAGTTCCTGCGCATGGCGTTTGACATCGGAGACAGGGGCTGACCCTCTGGCTGGGCGAGGACATGCTGATCCATCATGGGCATGTGTCCGGGAGAGGAAGGGGGCATGTGTCCGGGGGAAGGGGACATGTGTGGGGGCATGTGCGGGGGCTGCTGGTTCACCTGGTGCGGCGGCATCTGATTCATTTGATGGGGAGAGGGCTGGTTCATCGGATGTGGCGGTTGGCTCATCGGATGGGGCGGTTGGCTCATCGGATGTGGCGGTTGGGTCATCGGATGGGGCGGTTGGGTCATCGGATGGGGCGGTTGGGTCATCGGATGGGGCGGTTGGTGGTTCATTTGATGGGGTGGCGGTTGGTTCATTTGATGGGGTGGTTGATTCATCTGGTGGGGCATGTGAGAGGCCATGTGTCCCAGGTGAGGTTGTGTGGCGCCGGGCTGCTGCTGCTGCTGCTGAAGGGGCGGCGGGTACATGTCCGTCTGCTCGGGCTGCTGGGGCTCGTAGGGAGAGGGGCCGGAGAGGGAGCCGGGGACCTGTGGTGGGTAGCCTGGGATCGGGATCTGGCCCGGGGGGCCCGGCAGGCTGGGGGGCACGGGGTAAAACTGGGTGACGTCCGACGGGGGATGGTGCTGCTGTGGAACCATGCCGTCTTGGAGAATGGTAGTGGGGGCTGGGAGAGAAAAGATAAAAACGTTGCATCAATAAACAAATAAATAACTCATCTAGTCTTGGGCCTGATATGCAGATTGGGTTGCAGCTGCTGACCTAATTTATACATAAGCTATAGATATTTGATGGTGGATTTTGAATTGAAAAAATAACTATTTAACAGCTTTAAAATGTCCTGTACATACAAACACATGCCAAATGATGCGTGTCCATTAAGCAAACTACGACATTGATATTCCTTATCGATGTCAATATTCCTGATAGGGTTAAAACCACGGGGGAGCAGATGCAAGAAGGATTTTCCGACCACGGCACCAAAGACATTTTGGCTAACACCGCGACCACACTGGGGGGGCGTGTGCACACAACACATGCATACACACCTGGAGGCATCAGCTGAACTGCCTGCGGCGGTGGCCCGGGCAGCAGGGAGCTCATCAGAGGGTTGTCTGAAGAGGGTCCGTTCATCTCCGGGGGCATGATGTTGATGTTGTTGTTGTTGCTGTAAGGCTCAGCCAGGATGGGCTGCTCCAACTCAGAGCTGGGGGAAGCGCAGTCGTACTGCGTGGGAGTGGCCCTGTCTGCATTGTAGGCTATTGCACCTGTCTAAAACGGAAGAAGAACAAAAAAAGAAAGGATTTGGGCGGAAGAGAAAAGTGTAGATAAACTTGATTAATCACAGACGAATCATAGCTCATCAAGCCCATTCATACAACATAACTCTTCTGTAGAAACATGGAATATTTCGTGTTGGGTCATGGTAGGGTCGTAGTTAACACTCCCTCACCCTGATCTGACCGTCCAGTTGTCTGAGGTGCAGCAGCCAGTCCGGCTCAATGAACAGCTCCTGCTCCGGCTTCTCCTTCAACTGGGGGTCGAAGAACCGCAGCTTCTCCGACAGCTGGGGCACAATGGTGGAGGAAGGGAGGAGTGTGAATAGAGAGTCAATACTAGAGAGTCAATACAATAATAAGAAAAAAAGGATGACCTGGTTCCGCCAAAAGAGTTCATTTAGACCGAAACCACACCACACAAAACATGCCACACATTTTATATACAAATAATTCCTAATTCCCTGGCTGGATCAATACATTGTAGCCTACTTCTGTAGCTGCTGCGCACAACAAACTGGTCCTCGGACCACAACGCAACCACAGGATGGACAAGAGCTGTGTGGTGAGTGAGTGCGAGAGAGAATAATGGGTCCATATGTACCTGTATCAGCTGGCTGATAATGACAGGAGAGTGATATGAAGGCTGCATCAGTACACTCTTGGAGATGACCTCGCAGTAGTGGAAGGCCTGCGCGCTCAGGCCCGCTTCAGCCAGGCGGCAGGCGTAGATCAGCTTGAAAACCTGACCATGAGAGACGAGGCGTTAGTGGTGAAAATATTTTTTTGAGATATTTTTATGCGATACATGTAATTAATGAGCAGGTAGGGGTTAGACATCTTGCTAAAGGAATGCGTACAGGTGAACTGCAAGCGTTTGCATACCTGCCAAACTTGGACAATATTTATAGTATGGGGTATTTGTCAGGGGCGAGATTCAAAAAAGGTCCGAAAAAGTATTGTGTAGGCCTAAAACAAAACCTCATACAATTTTAAAAAATGTATTACCTTAACGTCTTCATCACAAGGCCTATTTCTCAGGTTTTTGCCGAAAATAAGCTACCCAAACTGAATAGACTAAATCTCCACAACTTCAAGGGCTTGCAAGTTAATCCTGGTACCAAAAGAAAGATAACACCTGTGAGATTGTTGTGAATGTGAACTAATCAATGTGGATGCTACTGTATCAAAGTGAATAAAGCTGCAAACAAATGCAAAAATTTACCAATTTTAACATTTGACCCCTCTATTGAAATGTCAGGATTGAATGACAAGCCAAACCATTGCAATTGCACCATACAGCCACCGTGTGGCGATAAAGACTTTGTGCTCTGATTGAAGGCAGTTGACCTATTTCCTGTGAAACCCTCTCTTACTATACATGATTGTAAACATGATTGGGAGTTTTCAAAATGTTGCCAAGTTTTGGTCATGGAGTGATATGGTTTGGACTATTGGAATCAGCAGAGTCTCAGCTTTCATATGATATATAGGCTGTGTAGATAACATGTCGGGAAAAAGATTGCTATTGTGTGCACATGCACAGTTATGAAATACATTGCATTGCTTGGGAGCCAGGAGTCTCAGGGAAATGCCAAATTACTCATTAAATTTTTCCCATTAGAAGACAATAGTAACCCATCTTTTTTTTTCAAATATCTGTTTATATCCTACAAGTAATACTGCAATGTTGTGTGTCCGTGCTAAGGCGCGTACCTGGAAGTTTGGCAGTGAGCAGGACTGGGAACCCAGGGACTGGGCGTACTCGTAGGCCTCTGTCCTCTGGATCGCCTCGTTGGTCGCAAACTGGTAGAACGGTAAGCTGAAGAAGATAAACGAAAACGTAAGGAAGCTATTTTTGTTACAAATAAATGTGTGTGTTTGTGTTTGTTTTTGAGTCTCTCACCTGTGATTGGAGCCAACCAGAACCATCTTGGTGCTCTTTTTGGTGTAAACCCCGAGTCCCACCTGGGCCATCATGTAGCAGAAGTGAGCAGCGTCGCCGAGACCCTTGGAAGCTGCCAAAGATGACCAGTTTAACAACTTCATCTTACGATGACAATATAGTTACCGGTCCACTGAGTGAGCTTGTGGAGAACCTACCCAGAGTGTCTCCCATGGTGGTGATGGTGCGGGTGTCCAGATCCAGGGTGTGGGTGAGGTTGGACAACACCATGGCCAGATGAGGGCGCCAGTCGCCCCACTTCTCTTCTCCACAAGACTAAAAAAAGAGAAAGAGAAAGAGAAAGAGAGATCCTCCTTACCCTAAGAAACCAGAGTTTCAACAGATTTAAAAAAAAAAAAGTGCTTTACAAGAACTTTCGCCAGAGAAGAAGGGGAAGGAAGAGTGTGACATACGATGGCTGAGGCTGGCATCCTTCCAGACATCAGCTGGTAGACCGTCTGAAGAGGGTCGTTGATGGGTAGACTGTTGGCAAACCTGAGCCCCGAAGAAATATTGGCAAGAGTTCAGTCATCTTTCCCTTACTAAATGTATAATGCTAATTCTGATCTGAATCAGGAAAATCTTAATACATGTTTTTTTTTAAATCTCCAGCTCATGTGTACCTGGTCATGACGCGGGCGTGTGTTCGGTTGTCCATCTTACTGGCCAATAGCAACGCGTGTCCCCACAGACCTCCCTTCATGGCCGCTTCTAGTGCATCCTATTAAAAACAAAAAGTGATTCACAGTTCTCATTCCACCAATAGGAGGCACCGGTAAAACCAATCACTCATCGAGCATCAATCACACTCCAAAAGGTGGAGGTTTTTCCTTGCCTTCTTGCGGCCAAACAGCAGAAGCTCCCGGAAGCGCTCGGTCTCCTTGCCGACGTTCTCCGGCACCGTCATGAAGGTGTCCGACAGGAGGGACAGAGGCCCCGCCCCTAGCTCCTCCTCGGCCCGCTCCAGCGGCTCGTTGTTGAAGTCGATCAAGTTGGCCTCGTTGGGACTCTTGCCGGGCAGCCACACGGAGCGGTGCTCCTTCAGCAGCAGGTCAGCGATGTCCGTGCCCACCACCGTCTTCAGGGACAAGAGGAGAGCGTGGAAGACGGTCTATTATTAATCAAGTAAACAACACCTGGGTTTGATGAAGCAAGTACATTTATTCCCAGGGCATATTGCAGTCGGACCTTTGTGACCACATTGTGATACGAGGTGGTCAGGCTCGCGTTCTGATCGGACTGCATAGGTGTGTGGACACAATCTGGGCAGACTACTTGCTACGTCATTAAAACCACGCCCCATGCCTAAACCGAGCCCACCAGGATTCTCCCGGTATGCATGGCATCTATGCATATAGGCTGCTTCCGATGATTTGCACTGAAGATGGATGAAAATAAGTCGTGCGGTTTAACCAAGAAACGATAACTGTTGGCATTTAGGTCAGATGCCACTGGCCAGGCTAAACTGGAACCGAAATTGCACTCAGTAATGTAATGAATGCACAGAGCGCGCACCTTTGCTGCGCTCTCCTCTGGTGTGGGCATACCACTTTAAAAACAGCACGAACAACATATGTATATATATATATGAGCTTGTCTTCCGCCCAAGCCCCATTTCAGCAGATATATTTTACCAGGAAGTATTTTTGTGGGAGAGGGAAATCCAGACACGATCTGGCCACACGGTTCACATTCAAGTGTCAAGTGTGGATGTCAGACCTGTGTTCCGATCTGGTGCATCCAAGTCACATTGAAACGCCAAATCAAAGGCCTTAGTCGGAGGATGATCTTAATCTGATTTTTCATCCTAAGATGTAACTGAATGATGGACCATCATTTAGTATAATCATTTCACGTGCGAAATCCCCTCTCTCTCCCAGCTACTGGAGGCCTACCCCGTTCTGTCGGCAGAGGAGCATGATGAAGTCCCACAGTAGGCAGGCCGAGTCGCGGTCCAGGAGGTTGGTGTTTCGAACGCACTCCAGGGCCTTGTTCTGGGAGAACTTGATCACGTCGCCCTTGTGGGTCTCTTCCCTGACAAAAGGCAAACACACAGGGATCAGATTGGATCATTCCATGCAGGGTGCTTATGCTGTGAGCCTTACCTGGGGCAAACCTGGTACATAGCAGGTTAGCCCCCATGCCTGCAGTGGCAACGTCTTTCTATCGTCTCATTGGTTTAGATAATGGCAACAACTTTATATGGTCATATTCAATAACTGCTATCGTTTTCCAAGCCGTCGTTCCTTGAACACTGCATGCCGAGCTGCGGGGTCTAGCGGTAGGCCTACGCCGGCGGCGAGTGCTTTTTTGTTTTTTAGCGCGGGGTCTATTTTTGACGCGCAGCAGCAAAAAACCACCAGAGATTTGTAATGCCGATTGACCCATGTTCCAAGTATTTCACTACAGTAAGCTGTATAGTAAACTAGAGCTTCACCTCTAGATGAATACATATTTTTATCACCAAGCCTGTCATGAACGCAGGTTTTCATGTTTTACTCTTTACTGAAATCTAGTTCTGGTTTAAGCTTACAGATATCCTAACCTGCTACTTCATACAGGGCCCTAGAAGTGTTTTGAAGTGTGTGTGTGTGTGTGTGTGTGTTCATCATGCAGTCTGCTCCATTTCAAATTCATTCTTCGCGTATCACAAGGAGAGGCGTGTGTGTGTGTGGGTGTGGGTGTGTGTGTGTGTGTTGTGTGTGTGAGAGTGTGAGTGTTTTGTAACAGGAGTCCTTACTTGACCAGGGGGCCGGGGAAGGTTCGTAGCTCAGCTTGCTCGTTGGTGTCCTGGAGCATGGTCTGCAGACACAGAGACAGCGTTATTATTATTATTATTATTATTATTATTATTATTATTATTATTAGCGGTTTTAAACGGTTGACATTTCCTAGATTGTTCAGACTTTAAATTCAGACTTTACAAACACCAACATCCATACATAATTGAGTGTTCAATTTAACCCCCTTCCCTTGCCTCAAGGAAAACAAAACAGAAGTTTCATAGATGGATTCAAATATGAGCTAAACTAAAATAAACCAAATTCGACTATAAATTCATACAATCCACTCATCCAAAAATCACTTCTCACAATGATGCGGAAGAATTTTTGTTTCTTACTACACGTCACCCAAAAGAAAGTCGGTGGATGAATTATCATTCACTCTTCACCAATGAACACGGCAAAAAGTCCCACTGACCTCCATGTTGTAGATGTCCACCAGGGCAGGCTGCCCAGCCGAGGGCAGATTGGCCAGCACCTGGACCAGGTGACCACCGGGGCCGAAGCGGGCACAGCGGTGGGGTAAGCTGAACTTCTCTGGGGTGGCTGGGCGGGGAGGCGCTGGAGAAGAGATGGAAGGAGAGACAAAAGAAAAACAAACAATAGTTTATATATATATATATATTTTTTACACACTTTTCCCAACTTCATAGTTATTAGCCCTAAATCTCATTATCGTAGAATGCTTCCTTACGTTGCTCAGGCGCGATCCAGGTGGACTCTGCATTGTAGTCGGCGGTGTAGGGGTACTGGCTGTAGCTCTGGCTAGCGTCGGCCTGGTCCTGGTACTGTCTGTAGGGGTCGTTCAGGGTCGACGTGGTGGTGTCGTACACCGCGGACACCAGGTCAGGTTGGCTCCGGTACACCTGGCTCTGCACGGTGGAGAGGGAGGTGGTTTATAAGAGCACACAAACCCTTTATGAAGAGGAAACGCGGATGTGAGGACAGCAGGGAACACATTTAAAGCAAATATATGGTTGCAAATGACGGGTTGTCAAAAAAAAAAAAAAAACCTTCCCGGACTCGCTCCGTTGCGTAGAAAAGCTAGTGGGCGGATTTCAATTGTATTTAAACCCGGCAGTTTTTGCCGGAAAAAAAGGCGTCCAACACCGTGTCCTAACTGAGTGCCACACGAGCGACAAAATCAGTCTGATTGCTTTGTTTTTTTATTGGAATGTGAGCCGCGCAGCGCCATTTGTTTCTGTTTACTTCCTGTTGTTACTTCCCTGTAGGACAGGGAGTCGTGGATGAGGAACGGCCGATTCGTTTAGTTGAAATGCGGAGTCATCTTGTGGTTTGTTTACATGACGTAACAGAAGTGCATATTTAAGGGACAGTGTGGACAGAGAGCGTCTGATGTGCGATAGTTGGACGCTCGCTTGCCGTTAGGACAGGGTGTAACATTAGGTTAGCCAGTAGCATATTGCACAAAAAAAAAGCGATGAATACAGAGAGATAAACACTTAGTAATAGTTTGCAGAGGTCAGTCCTGTGCATTGATACATTGTATGTAAACATCTAATAAATCGCTATATAATATTTATATCATTCATTTGATATAAATAGAATTTCTGAAGGAGAGCTGGTCATGTAAACAGTGAACTCTAACTACACACAGAAAACAACTTCAATGCAATCAACGAAAGTTGTTGACGATGCACAAATAAGATAAGAAAGATGCATATTTGAACTACCAGTGAGATATGGAAAAAAAGTTGCTTTAAGTTGGTCATTATGCAAATACATTTAAAATCTCACAGGTTATTTTCACTGAGTAGTAACCAACATGGCTTGGCATCGGTGCATAGGACAAAAAAGCAGAAGCATAAATTGCGCATTAGGCAGAGCTCTCTGGTATGCCAATAAATGTCAATTACCACTAATAGCAACGTGGTCCTTATGCCAAACTAAAATAGTGCTAACCACTCAAGCGGATCAGTAACAAAGCTACATTCATATATTAAATATGAGACACATGAGAGATCAGGGTCTCTGTTCTTGAACTTTCTCAGAGGTAGTGGTGGAGAGGCGGATAAATACTAGACTAAAGTCCAGCTCAGATAATCCATTCCTTTCCACTGCTTGTATACAGCGCACTGGCAGACGGCCTCAAAATGCCTCCTGGCAGGCTTCTTATCTGCCCCTGAAGAGTTATGTTAACAACCACCAACTGCTATCGTCATCCCCACAACAACAACACCTTCCTCTGCAAGCTAGGGCAGGCTAGGGTTTCTGCTCCTGTCTAGCGCCACTGGTACACCAATACTGTGCCAGGGTTAGGAACTCGATTCCCACTGGGGTAACCCAGGCTAAGAATGTATGGTAAAAAAAAAAGGTTTCTACAAATTGGCAGGCTGCCAGTCTATTATCATGCATGTATTATTCATATATACATATATAATGCGCCTGGCATTTATTCAATTAGATAGAGAGAGATATCTCCGACGGAGACAGACAAAAGATACATAGATAGATGGAGATAGAGATAGATAATAGAAGATAAGATGGAAAAATAGAGATAGGGATGGAGATAGAGGAGAATGATTTACATCCAACACACTGAATGTAATAATGTCATTTTATGACGATTGATTTCTGTAATATACAGCACACTGACCTGCTGTGACCTGACACTGGAGGCGCTGTGTCTGCTGTGCTGGGAGTGGTTGCTGTGCATGCTGTGGGCGGACATCTCGCTGTGGACACTGCGCCGGTCAAAGTCGTCCAAGCAGGACTCGTCTCGCCGGCGGTAGTCGTCGTCGAAGCTGGCGTCGTATCCCGGGTAGTAGCGCCATTGGTCGTCGTAGCCCTCTCGCCTGAAGGATAAAAACAACAAAAAGGGCTGCACATAAAGGCAAATTGGCCAAATGGCAACTGCGAAACCTCTCCTAAACAACATGTTTAAAACAGTCAAGCTGTGGAGTGTGTGGTCTGGCTTAAGCAGCCTCACCTGGCCCGAGTCAACCTATAGCCCTTAATCACAGTTACAGTGAGTCCTGTGGGCAGTGTGAACTGTGAACTAGATTTCTGGGTTAAAACTCGCACAACTCATGATTGCCTTTGATAGCAATATAAATCTATACATACATTCAAGAGTTTACTAAATAAAGACAAATCTTCACTTTTGGTAGGTGAAAACAGCTCTCGTGAAGATTTCAATACATTTCTATATACTGCTTACCTGGCAGGATAGGGTTGTTGTTGTTGTGGTGGTGGTGCTGGTGGTTGTTGTTGTTGTGGTTGTTGTTGTAGTTGTGGGTTGTAGTAGGCGTCTCTTGCTCTGTAGGACTCATCATAGTTATACCAGTAGGACTGGTCGTAGTAGCCTCTGTACCGGGGATCGTAGGCTCCAGCATTGTAGCCTAAGAAGAGATTTTGTGTTCAATTGCCAGGTAAGCTTTCACATACATGGAGTTTGTCAGTCAAATGATCTACACAAGTCACAGTGTCCCAAGTTTGATATCACAACAAGATTTTAGATGTTGAGAATCTGTAGTTTCAAGAAAGATAATATAGCACTGGTTCTTACCAGAGTAGTCATACGGTTTCTTGTAATAGTCTGCATAATATTCTTCATAGGCACTTCGGTTTGCTCTCTGGTAGTCTTCCGGGTAGCCTTGCCTGTGGTGAGGCATGTATAATTAACACAAGTAAGGATTTCATATTATATTTCATCGATTGGAGTTGGTGGATTTGCCCATATTTCTCCATGGGACCATGTTAATAAATACCAAATTATCAAGTTATTGGTAGGATTTTCTATGACCAAAATATGAGCTTGAGAATTGTTAGGGAGACGTCTGGGAAACCATTTTAAATCAGTGGTAACCATTGCTCATCTGGCTTTAGATTCTTGCTAGTGTAACATGGGTAATAATGCTTCCACTTGCCATTGCGCCAGAACTGTATATGTGTATTGGGAAATTGTGTTCTGTCACTTTAAGTGACCCAGCTGGTTCTTATAAGGGGAATGACGCGCTTTTGCTCTTCCCAGTTACCTTGCCTGCGCAAGAGGTAGGCCACGAGTAGATGCACACTGTAGATTATTTTCATAATAATGTTGTCTTGGTTTCAAAAATATTCTTATATCAATGTATATGTACCTAGGGATACTGATAGACTTTTGTATGATCAGAGATTTGCACATTCGTTGTAATTGTTTGGATAATGACATGTAGGTGGCGTAGTAGGCTAGGTTAGCTAACTACTATGTAAGATGTACTGTACATTTGCTAACATAAGTGTTTCTATATTTCTAGCTGCAGCATTGCCGATCATTATTCCAGGCAGTTGAATGATTGCATTGTTGTGTCTATTACCAGAATAAAAACACCTGACTGGGAATTCTCGTGTATGGTGCTTAACTACACAACGCAAGATCACACCCGTTACATGTGTACAATCTATTTGTAGTGACTGAAATGAGCGGCATAATAAGACGGCCCTGGTTTTCTAACATGTGTTGTCGTGCACGCTTAAAAAAATAAAATAAACCATCCACGTCACCTCCGGGGCTCCGCACTACATCTCAAACAAGAGCTCAGACTCAAGAATACAACATATTATGTCTCTTAAGACCCCCCTTTTGGCCGACGTAATGAGACATACCATGAAAATGTTGGACAAGTCATGGAAAAGCGCTAGCTGATAACGCTAACCGGGGGCAGTAATGCATTTTTATGCCAATATTCTTTGTCAGCCGCCGGTGTTGCCTGTGAAACTATAATTATCTGAAAACGTATACATTGAATGAACAGGAGCTACAGAGCAATATGGCGACATAGAGCCCTCTTGCGCAGCCCATCCAGCTGCCATATCAGCTAAGTCGTTACCTTGTGCCTGTATCTCTCCTGAGGTGCTATGCCCTTTAACCTTAACTACAGCCAATCTAGTACAAAGGGAAATTGCAGCCAGTAAATCTGAAACCAAAATGTGATGTAATATGGGTTTACCATCAGCCGCTTTCAAACCAAAAGTTTACCAAGTCATGTACTACACCAAAAGCATGACGCAAGTCCTTATAGCCCTTGAGGGTTTAAAAGGTGACATTAAGGCCACCACTTCTGCTGCCTGAGCTGACATGTCTGAGACCTATCCCTCCTCTCCTCTACCAAACAGCTTCTCCTGTGATGGTTTCATATTCCTGTCACTTTATGATCAAGTGATTCAGCGCTCAGTGACTTGGCCAAGAAATCGTGACTGTGCCTGCCTTAGGTTGTCCCGGGGTTTCTTGCACATTTGGGATCTTACCCATCATAGTCTAACCAGCCTTCCCGGCCTGTTGCAGGATGCAGTGTGTGGGGAATCCCGTCTGATTCTTATGTTCAGCCCATAGGATAGGTGGCTGTGGAGGAATAGAGACAGATATCTGTGACAGTTACCCATGCAGTCATGTGTGGGCGTAATGGAGACACCGCACGGCGTTGACTCTAGATGTGACATGATAACAAATAGAGGTGTTAACAGCACAGCATAACAGCATTAGGGGTTGGCGTTTGCACGGTAAACCCATGACACATTAGATCCCTTCCCAACAGATTGCTGAATTACTTTTCAATGATTACTTTAACCAGGTTCTTCCTCAAAATGATGTTAACAACAAACACTGTGAACTACGTTGTTACTGAATAAGGTTTACCATGTAACTTTCAGTCAGAGATAAATAGTCACAAAATCGGAGAAGTGGCATAGCATGTTTATATCACCCCCTAAAAAGATGGTTTAGCTCAGTAACTATAGCATGCTGTCGTCTAGGTATCATTTCAGAAGTCCAGGTAATACATATATAATGCATGTTTGAGGAATTAATTCATTGTTATAATCTCCTGTAGAGACAGAGGTTTTACGCTTTAGGTGTTTGGATGGCCTTTGAACAATAGATTTAATTATTCTAGCAACGGTCTAACTCTCATCCCTTTCCTGACCTTTACCTTATTCTCAGCCAATAACTTTCTATTGATTCGCTGTCCATGGCCATGAGTGTGGCAGAAAGGTGACGTTAGACACATGGACATGGAAGGTATTTCTGCCGTCCCAAAACAGAATACATCTCACACAATGACCCATGGTCAATAACACAATCATCTCAAAAATATTTGAGATGTTTTCATTTCTCCATTTGCATAGGCTAAGGGGACTCACATGAAGTAAAGGGGAAGAGCATTTTTCATTCTGTGGGAAGCGATGAACATACGAACACAGGCCGCCTTCCCCTCTGCTCGAAATGATTGAGGGGGCTTCACATCAAATCAGGGAAGCTGAAAATAGTTGATGACAGACACCCTTCCAGTCGAGAGGCCAGTGATGTGGACGGTGAAGAAGAGGAGGAGGGAGAGACAGGCATTGGCAGCGTCATCACAGAGGGAACGGTCATGGCAGATTGCTGTGGAGAGTAGTGACTGTGGAAGGGAAGAGTTGCTGAATTCCCTCCACACATAATGAAACGTCAGAAAAATACATTTTGCATATTTGGTGGGAAGGCAAACGGACAGAGCTCTATTCATGTTTTTTCTCTGAACAGTTCCTGTATTTTGTTCATTGTTAGCAGGCAATCAATGTAGTTATTTTTTGGCTGGATTTGACCTAGAAATTAAATGCTATGCTACAGCACAAGGGTCTACAAGCTTAGTACCACATAATCTACACATGTAATATACGTTAGAGAGAGAGAGAGAGAGAGAGAGAGAGAGAGAGAGAGAGAGAGAGAGAGAGAGAGAGAGAGAGAGAGAGAG
>JAOPJH010000066.1:358564-371197 GCA_027122575.1 Merluccius polylepis
TTGCCGATCATTATTCCAGGCAGTTGAATGATTGCATTGTTGTGTCTATTACCAGAATAAAAACACCTGACTGGGAAGTCTCGTGTATGGTGCTTAACTACACAACGCAAGGTCACACCCGTTACACAAGGATAAACTGCATGGAAACTGATGGCTTTGTTGCTGTGGTTATTGTTGTCGTCTCACCTGGATGATGACCTGTCCGAGTACTGACTGGCCCGGGAGCTGGGCCGCTCTGGTGGAGGCTCTCGGTACTGATAGTTTGGATCTCGGTAGGCCGGGTTCTGGCCTTCATATCTTCCATACCATGGATCCTGTTTCAGCAATAATTTGTACTGAATTAAAAATATTGGAATGGCGGAGTGGGATTGCAACAAAAAAATAGCAAGCTACACTATCAATTAAACATATCATCAATGAGTCAACTAATGGATAACTTAATGAAGTATTCATTACATACATGGTAGTAGGGCTGTGCCCTTGGATCCCCGGGTGGAGGTGGGTACTGGCCAGGAGGATAGGGAGCTCTACTATCAGGGTATTCTCCATAGGCACCTCCATAGTAGCCTCCATACCCCTGCACTGGTGCTGCTGGAGCAGGGCCATGACCCTGGCTGCCCACAGAAGAAGGTGGACGTGGGGGTTCTGCAGGGTTTGGCTGGGGAGCCCCTGGAGGTAGTGCTCCCTGGGGCCCAGGGGGGTAGGCGGCAGCAGCCGCAGCAGAAGGAGGACGAACAGCAGGAGGAACAGCAGGAGGAGCAGCATCTGAAGCGGGACCATTCCCTCCAATGGCACCATGGCCTGGAGGAGGATACTGGCCATGGACAGTCGGAGGTCTACTCCCTGCAGGACCCTGTGGAGCAGGTTGGAAATCTGGCATCTTGGGACGCTCAGCCAGTGGCTGCTGGGTGTTCAGAGCTGCCGGTGTGTGGGCTGCTGGGGCAGAGGCGGCATCAGGCGCCTGTAGGGCAGCATTAGACACTGGGGCCGGGGCAAGGCGTTCACCTTCGACCCTTAACCCCTGCTGAGCGTCTTTGGTGACCTGCAGGTAGAATCCGGGAGCGTTACTAGCCTGTGGAGACCCTTGTAGAGAGGAACGGGGGCCAGGGGCCTGGGTTTGGTTCTGTGATTGGTGCATAGAAAAATCAAGCAGTTCATAATTTAAAAGTTGCGAATGATTAGCGGGAGCAGGAGCAGCCAAAGAGAGGGGCTGTGAATTTACGGGGGGAGCCGAGTGGCTCTCGTCGCCCATTGATTGAGCCCTGGACAGAGGAGGGAGCGCTGGTTGTGGTGGTGGCGGCGGCAACGCAGCGGTTTCCGATTTTGCGGCTTCAGTTTTGTCTCGAGCCAGGTTAAGCGGGCCCGGACTAGGAGCAGCAGAGGGGTTGATCATTGGTAATGCCATGAAGGATTGGTTCTGATTAGACGTTACCAGAGGTGGTTGGGAGATACCGGCACCATGCCCCTGCGACGGGTGTCTCATGGGCAGACTCGTCTCCTGCCTCTGAACAGTAGCTTGAGCACTGGGAGGAATCACGCTGTAATTGGACACCGGAGGGGCAATCAACACAGGCTGGTGAAGCGCCTCGGCCACCAAGAGAGACGCGTAGCCCAGGTGACCTTGGGAGTCGGAGGACAGATCCCCCTCACTCACCTTCGGTGGATTCTCTAGGTTCTCCGAGTGCTGCTGTGAAGTGGCATTGGTTCTCTGGGGTGGCTGGAGGTCCAAAGGACCATCTTCTGGGGGCTGGATGACATCGTTACTAGGTTCCCGCAGAGGGGCAAGAACTGGGGGAGCTGCCGGGGCCAGAAGGATGTTAGCTAAGGTGGAAGGGTCATTTTGAGCCCAAAGCGTAGTGGCAGGGCTTTCACAGGGCCGATTAGCGCCAAACGCACGGGACGACGGCCGGGAGTGAGATAGAACCACGGGGTGTACGAGGTGAGGAACTCCAGGTCCAATTGGTAGAGGTTGACCTGTTCCATAAATGTTTTCAATATTATCTGGGGGCTGCTCCAGGTTGCCAGATACAGCATCGCCACCCCCTTCAGCTACCATTTTAGCCCTATCAACTTCCACAGGGCGTACCCCAACTGCATGTGAGCGTACAGGTTCAAAAGAGCTGTTTGCACTGGCCTGGAATATCCCAGTCGGTTTGGGGGGGCTGGGTGTGGTGGGCTGCTGGGAGCTATAGTGCGCACCCATATCGATAGCTGGAGAAGTGTCAATCTGCTCAAAGTATCCCCCAGTGGCAGCAGCAATGTCAGGATCTTCAACGAGGCGAGGGCTCTCTTGCTGGATAAAAGTGCCCATGACCCCCTGATGTCGGCGAGACCCCGCCCCGCTACCATGGCTTACATTACTGTAGCTTGACGACACGCTAGTAGATCTCATCGGTCGTGGAATAGTATCTGGGGTCTCCAGGTTGGGACCTGCTTCATAATGGTCTCCTCTGTGGACTCCCTCGGCGGCGGGGCTACCGACGGGTTTAATGGGCAACACCTCCTGGTTGGGTACACACTCCAGGTTTTCCACATGGTCAAACTGAGTGTCAGAAGGCTTTTGGCTGTTGATTGGGTTTGCGTAATGGCCTTCATTCATGTAAGGTACATGTGGATCACTGCTCAAAGGGGCTCCATGGTAATCCAGCGGCGGAGGATCCGTCTGGCTACCGTGGGGCAGTGGAGGCAGTTGTGGATGGCTGTGAAGCTGGCCGGATCCCTGCATACCATTCACAGCTTTCTTGCCTTCTCCAGCCAATGTCTCTTCGTTCTCCACATCACTTCCCCTAAAGAACATTGAAACAGAACCAGAGTCCTGTACATACGGAAGTGGGGCGGCTCCAGGCAAAGTATCAGTAGTTGGGGTCCTTCGTTGAGCTCCAACTGAGGTGGGCCGGGTCGGGGTGGGGCTCATGCCAATCCCCATTTGGTGATAGCCTGGATCCTGTGGCGGCTGGTTAAACCAGGTATCTTGTGGGCCTGCGCCTTGACTAAAGTAATTCTGAACCGGGAAGTGGGAATTATGCTGCTGAGGTGCATTGGGATCTGGCCATTGTGAGCTCGTAGGGACCATCTCCGGGTCCTGGGGAAGAGGTGCCTGGGCTTGGGGAGGTTCGGGGTGTGTTGGAGGGGTGGGGGCGTTATGATGAGGCGATGGCGCGTGGGAAGGGTATGCCTGAGGCGGGGGAGGGATGTTAAAGGGCTGCGATGGGGGGTCAGTGGTCGGCTGGAAATAGTTTTGCAATGATGGAGGACGACTTCCATGATCAGGGGACCAATGAGAGGATGACGTTGTGGGAGGCACTGGCTGGAAGGGCATGGCCTGAGGAGAACGCTCTCCCCGGTGGTCCTGATGGAACGATTGTTGGGTAGGCATTGCATTTGAGGCCATGGACGAGACATTCTGGGTCATCGGTGGTGGCTGTGCTATTGAATTAAAATAGCCCTGTTCTGAATTTGGCTGTGTATATCCTTGGGTGACGTGTGGCGGTATCGGTCCTGGGTGCTGCTGAGTAGGAGGTGCTACACCTTGAGGGGTAAAAAGGTTCACCCCAGCAGGATAGGACGAGTGCGGACCGGAAGCAGCAGCTTGTTGGTGATCCACTGGCTGTGGATGCATGTCTGGGCCGGCCGGGGAAAACATGCTACTGGGTGGGATCTGTGGGAAGAGAGGGTTGCTATTGGGTACCATAGAAGGACCTGCAGCAGCAGCAGCAGCCATAGGCGGTGGGGCTTGCATCCCAAAAGCAAAAGGGTCTGTCATGGGTTGGTGAGTGGGTGGGGGTCCCATCATTGCAGCTGGTGCCGTGGGTGTGTGCTTGAGGGGTCTTGTCCTGCGGAAAGCATTGGGTCCTGCTCCGGCAGAGGGAGGCCCGGTCGCCCCAGGAGGTCCATTCCGAGGAGGGGGCTGCATGGCTGCTGATGTAACCAATGCAAATCAAGCCACTCTGGTTACGTCGCTGAGAATATTGAACTCAGGTATTGCTGGGGATGAAACATAAAGTGAGTAAGAATGAGTGTGGAAGGAACAGGAGGAGAGTGTACAGCAAACACCAGGATGCCCGGCTTATTAGACTTCGCCACACCCTCGTTTAGCTTTTGTTTGCCATTGAACCAACCCTTAAACGTGGCAATTTCGCCGTGACCTACAGTTGCAGTTAATATCGTAAAAAAAAAAAAAAAAAGATACTGTCGAAAATAACATTCATTTGAATATATGTTGTTGAACAGCCAGTAAAAAAACCCGAATTGTACACCGATAGGATCGTAATATACAAACTATTGCACTAGCCCCAAACTGCACCATTATAAATTAGGAGGTTGGAAATATAGCAATCGATAATGTAATAAGAGAGAAACGCTATACACACACATATATACACACACACAAACATCATTTTCAATTTAGGGCCCAAATATAACGATCCGGAGGCTTAAAACAACTACCATCAACAGGCGACAGCCACAAAACCATACATTACAACCGTCTGAAACATGAAACATGAACACATGCATGCCAAGTGTTTCCATCCAAAAGGTCACACCAAACATTTGCCAGCTCAGACCTATGTGAGGTCGCATCGGTGCGGGTGGTTGAATCGAACCGTTTTCCACAGATCTGGGTATCGTTATATTGTTAAGCATGTTTTGCATATTGACACATGTAAATGTAAGGCTGGTTTTTGCCATAATCCCAACACCGGTGGTATTAAGCGGATGCATTTCACTACGCGAGAGGGGAGAGAGGATTATTATCGGACACTGAGCCACACGGGATGAGCACGATCCTCTCTACACCCAGCAATACACATCACACACACACACACACCACACACACATCCCCAACCACACATCACACACACATCCCCAACCACACATCACACACACATCCCCAACCACACATCACACACACATCCCCAACCACACACACACAGATCTTCAACCACACACATCTCCACACACACACACACACACACACACACACACACACACACACACACACACACACACACACACAGATCTTCAACCACACACCTCCCCACACACACACACACAGCACTTCATACTGCCGGGTGTGTGTGTCAAGCTAGCATCGTTAGCTAGCATCGCAGGTCCGCCAACTTGCCAGGAGTTTGACCAAAGCGATACAATAACGTGTCGTACTGTCAATACCGTCACCGAGTATCGCCGATCATCGATCCGATTGACGGTACTCAAGTTGCGTTTTAGCCTCTTATGACCCAGGTATGCCCCGTGTCCCACCAGGGGACCACAGGGAAAAGGTCCAGAGTCGGCGTTCAGCGGCTAACGGTTACCTAGCGTCTCGGACGGCGCCAGCTAGCTAAGCCGTACGCTGGTCTCTCTTTCCAACGTCGTGGCTGCGGCCGATATCGATGACACGCCGATAACGTGCAACATACATGATCAATAAGGAGGACGTGCGACGTGTGACGACGTGCAAGGAAGCGGGTTATTGGGCCACTTGACGTCCCGTTTATGAAACACTACAACCCGGATGGTCGCCCGAAAGCTAACGTGACAGTATGCTAACCCAATGCTAAACCCCAGATTAACAGCAGCAGCTGTTAGCACCCCCAAACAAAACGACGCCGCCGGTTCCGTACATTCACCCTCTCGGCGCCGTATGTGCGTGAGACACGCAGTCGTATTAGTATTGAGCCGTAAATTAAGGGGAAACGCTTACAAATGTGCAGGACGGTGAGACTGACAGACCGCCGCCGCCATCTTCAATGAACACATCCTACTAGGCTACGTGTACAACTGACGTCACGAGCCCAAACACGGGTGACGTCATCACGGGACGTGACCCCATACATGCATTTAGTGAAGTCAGGCAATTGGACGTATTATTGATTATATTGATTAGGCATGGCATGCTTTAGGTACATAAACATATTGCAGGCAAATTGTCCTATGTTACAAATCACATTTTGGGGGAAATAATCCATGCATTTGAATTGAGAAGTATTTATTGACCAAAGGTGAAATCCTGTGAAATCCTTTTAATGATAGCGGTTTAGTGTTGCACTTTCTCCTAACAAATGCACTTTGGACAAACGCGTCTGCTAAATGCCCTAAATGTAAATGTAAATGTAAATGCAAAGGATGCCCTGTAACTGTGCTGTGGGAAGAGAGTGAATGTCTTGGGCAGTTGGTGATGGGGCTGACATTGAGTTGCAATATGATGAATAGTGTAGACACTCACTCATCACGGCCTTACACGTCCACATGCATTCATCAAATTATGCAATTTGATGAATGCATGTGGTGAAAGAGTTGTTGAGTTGTGAGTTGTTGACTTGTGAGGAGGGCATAAAGGCCCAGAGGCAGATTATGTGCATAGGAATATCTCATGAACAGCCAACAGGATTGGATAGGCCTCAACTGCTTTCTGTATCCTGATTTTCTTTTTTTTGTTTAACATTATTGAACACATTGCAATTGCAAAAATGATGCAGTGACATTTCATATCCCAGAAGTATTATTCATTTCAACAAACACTTCATATCACCAAAGGGATTATTCTCAGATTAAACAATGAACATTGTTTTAAAAGATAGAAAATTATGTATTTATATTTCACAAAATAATCTGGAGATACATTGCTGCCAATTAATAAAACACTAAATAAATGAATGCCAGTGAATATAGTATAGTGCTGAGTCCCAGCACAGTTAGCTGGCCGCCAGCAGAGGGCGCCAGAGCACAGAGGACTCTCTCGGCTCCAGCGCTCTTTATTTGGCCACGTGAGCTGTCACTGAAGGACAGACAGCAGGAGAAACAACCGCACGGCGGCGGTAGGGAGCGAGAAAAGTTAGAAATAATTACGTGCTTTCAACAAAATACGTTAATAAGTTGTTGTTGTTGTTTTTTAAACATTTTTATTATTTGTAATCTTTCATTTTGGTTTTTGAGTGCATAAGTAGTTTTATTTTTATTTTTTATTTTGAGGAATTGACTAGTTTTAGTCTTAGTTTTAGGAGGAAAGCCTCGATTTATTTTAAAGTACCTGAAAAAAGTAGGATGAATCAGGTCATGAGGACCTAGAATACAGTGGCAAAGGCATATATATCATCCACCATTAAAGGTTTAAAAAAAAATGCATTTAACATTGCTCGACCCACAGCAGAGCTTGGTAAGGAGGGTGAAAACTAGGCATAACCCCCGCCAAGCAGCCGGGCCAGACTCTTGTCTCTCCCTCCACCCTGAAGCACTGTGCTGATCAGCTGTCTCCGGTATTCACTGACATCTTCAACACCTCTATGGAGACATGTCATGTGCCAGCCTGCTTCAAGACCTCCACCATCATCCCCATCGCCCCAAAAAACAAGGATCACAGGACTGAATGACTACAGACCCGTCACCCTGACCTCTGTGGTTATGAACCTTCACCTACAGGGCCCTTCACTCCATCCTCCAGCACCTGGACTCCTCAGGAACCTATGCCAGGATCCTGTTTGTGGATTTCAGCTCTGCCTTTAACACCCATCATCCCAGCTCTGCTGCAGGACAAGCTCTCCCAGCTGTACATGCCCTACTCCACCTGCAGGTGGATTACAGACTTCCTGTCTGACAGGAAACAGTATGTGAAGCTGGGGAAAGATGTCTCTGACCCTCGACCCCCACAAGGCTGCGTTCTTTCCTCATCGATCTTCTCGTTGTACACCAACAGCTGCGCCTCCAGTCACCCGTCCGTCAAAGATGTTTAAAGTAATAATCCCCTGAAATGTAAATATATGTCTGTTAAGTCACTATCTATCGCCGTATGAGGTAACACAATGGTTATTGAGCCTATGGCCCACTGATGAAGCCCTTGCGTTTGCAGTGTTATGAATGTTACGAATTGGGTGTCGACACATCTGCAAATACCACTTATCGCCATAGGAGTCGCCAAAGAGAACGGAAATCTTCAAGATTTCCACTTTAATGTTGTGCTTATTTTAATTTAAAATACTTTACATACTGTTGAGTAGATTTTTAGATCTGCATTTGACTGGAAATGTTTATCTGAAGTATAAAACCAGAAAAATAACCATACCAATTAAGAGGATACTATGATACTATGTGAAGATGAGGAAGCGGCAGGTTTGTGTGGCAACAAACCAATGTCCAACTTCGCGTTGTGTGCTGAAGTGTTAACCTGCTTGCCACTTCTCCTTATGTTGTTGCATTTTAGAACTGCATTTGACTGTTTCCTTGTCATCAACACTTTGATAGCCACATTAAATATGAAAAACCAAATGTTGTGCACATAGGTTAAGGTTTAATGGTCGTGGTGTTAGTCGGATGTTGACAACTACTTACAAAAGTGCAAACTGTGGGCTTCAAGGGATTTATAGTTTCTGAACTGTTCACAGGTACATGCACCGTAAACAAGATAGTTGGAAACAGACGAGGTACGAGTTACGAAATACGAGGCGAGGCTGGAGGCAGCAATGCAAGGTCAGCATACCAACTTTTTTTAGATCAATGTCGCTAATAGTGACAATTTAGCCAAATAACGGTCCCATACCAATACCATACCTCCATATGGTATTCTCTCTCAGTTTACTCCTGCTTCTCCAGTTTGACGATTGAATGGGTTGGATATTGGATAACTTATTTGAAATCTCGTGTTGTTTACTCCACCACTGACTGTAGTAGCTATACCTAAAATAGCGCCTCTGTGACGTCACAGTTAGCATGGCACACATAACTGACGAAGACCGATTTGACAGAGCCATTTTCAACAATTCGCCAATAAGTAGGCTACACTGTGCGCACATTACGAACAATATTGTCCAGGGACAGTACTCATATTCAGTCAATATGCCCTGCTGTGTAATTAATAGACTTGATTATGTGTTTTTTTTTTCTTGTTGGAAGTTATACATGTTCAGAACCGTTCATGTAGCACAAAGAAAACTATATCTCCATCAGGTCTGGATAGCATGGGAATACGCGTAGTGGTGCTCCTCGAACCCATTTGTTCAAGTTGTTCGTCTTTAGAGAGTGTGACATTATGTTAAGGTTACACACATTTTCCATGATTATAGGCTTGATTCACCTAGCAGCCATCTTGGTTTCACATTCAGTTCCCTCGCCCAACTAGCGTTTGAAGAAGATGGACGCTATAAACAAGGCCCCATAGAACCGTTACTTACGGTTCAGGTTGAAAAGGCACGAGAGTGGTGTCGAGGCTAAATCAAAACCCTGTATTTTCAGTTGTTTGCGATACACCGACCGGGTTTCAGCAGCGCATTTGAATGATTTTGCAACATCTTTTTCACACGGATATATAGAGTTTTCCAACATACTGTCAATGGGAACATACTCTCTCGCGTTTCCGTTTCCGTATTCATGCACGTTAACTTCTGTGATTGGAAATGCAATACCTCCCCCTTGTATACGCGTTAGCATGACGTGGAAATGCAAATGCAGGCAGCTCTGCAAAGGTCCACGCCGCGTCTCTGTGTCCTGACACAGTCCTGACGCAGAGACACGCAGAAGTGTGAATTCAGCTTCAGCTGGGATCACAGGCCTCCTGGTGTGAAACCCTTCCTGCTTTCTTTCTTTCTTTTTTTTTTTTACCTGGGATCTACCCATGGGGGTAAGTAGCGTGGCGGGATAACAGCTCAGCACACTGGGGTTGTGTAAATGTAAATAGAAAGGGGGGGATAAACAAGAACCAAAGGGGAGCCGTGGATGGCTGCAGATTGAGTGGGTGTTGACGGTTGATAGGTAAGAGGTGTGAATGTAATGGGTGGGAATGGGGACAGAGGGAGGTGTGTGTGTGTGTGTGTGTGTCTGTGTGTGTGCAAAGGCACAGGGAGGGGGGAGTGGTGCTGGTGGAGCAAGAAGGTGCAGCAGCGGTTATACTTCTTACACAAAATGAGAGGATTTAGTGTCAATACTGTTATGATGTGTCTTTTTTTTTTTTACAAGGCTTTTATTTAATCTGTCGTCACATTTTGTATGGTGGTCTAGTTTGGAAGCGTGACTCTTTTTAATAGAAATTGCCCAAGTAGCCTGGTGAGAGTGGCCAGTGAGATCGTTGCGGTGGGACGGGACCAGTTGAATGACATCTTTAATAGGTGATAATGATATTGGCTCTTATACAGGTTATATACTGCATGTTGGGCTCCTCGCCTAGCACTCAGGGGGAGTCGTCGTGTACCAGCTGTCACAGTTACCGACCGTGACTATGCCTGCGACATCGCACTCATCTCAAACACGAGCTCCTGCTGGCAGTCGAAACGGAAAGCCTGAGAGCGGGACTTGAATACGGCTCACAGCAACAAGGTTATGGGTCTTCAAGTCTTTATACCGTTGCATGCCACGGGCATCACAGCAATATTCACAATCTGTGATGTGGGCACAAATACACCCGTATCTCCGATGGACTGGAATGAGGAGTTGGATTTCGAAGCACCTTTTGGACGTTTGAGATACCATTTGGGGTTTTCCTATATTTGGGTATTTCTATACAGTGGTTAGTGGTAAACATTGGGTTAATGCACTCTAATTGTTTTATGTCCTGATGAGCCAACATCAGAAAGAGGTCATTACAGTTGGGGACCTTGAGAAAATGCCGCGGGGCATGTCAACCTCAGAAGCCCTAATGACACCTCTGTCACAGATAGACCGGCATTTATGACCCTCCCCTGACCAGTCATTACTCTCCTCTCTCTCTGTCTTTGACTACATTAGCGGTCCAGAAATCTCTGTCTCTCCGGCCCATGAGAGACTAAACGTGACCCGAAGCAGGCCTGCCTCCATGGGTCGACAACTGCCTGTAGCTGTGCACTGTAAATTGGCGCATGGAGAGTTCCTGTTGCACTCAGGTGAGGCATACCGTTCCAGTTCATCGGTCAGTAGCTGAGCTAATCAGCTTTTTAATCAGCTTTTGTTTTTGCAGCAATTGTTTGAACAGAAGGGAAATCCCTTCCCAGGTTACTTAGATGCTATTACAGAATATAATACACACAAGGAGTCATACACAAGCGTGCCTGCTCAGTTCACTGCTTCATCGGGGCGGCGGCTTGCCTTGAGCTCCCAATCTGAGCTCCACACACCCACGGTTATGTTATTGGACACCATGAGGGTGATCTACAGGAGGAGGGATTGACAGACTTGATTAGCCTTTCTTAAATGCAGTTCGCCCGCAGGGCTCAGTGAGGTGTGTCGCGCATGCTAACCCGCTATTTGTGTCTAAAGTGTAATCTGCATATAGGTGTCCTACGGGGGGCACTTAAAGGCACTCATCCTCCTGGTAGTTTGCGCATGTGAACGGCGAGACGAGACAGCAGTGTTCTGGAGAAAACGATCAGCTGTTTATGTCCTAGGTTAATCGCTGTAATGGCAAGCAACTGATTATATCTCCTTCCTCCGGGGGCTATAGCAACATCACGGGGCTTTTGTTCAGAGGAGCACTGGTGTAGGACATGTAAGTGGGTCAATGTCACATACAGTCATTTGGTTGTACAAGTCGGACGTCCTCCTAGGGTTACTCTTGCGTGGGGTCAGGGATATCTCCCGTGTCACTTATCCAGTGAATGAGCGGATACCGGTCAATCGAGCGTAGCTGTTTTCTAGCAAGCTCTTATAATGTCTATTGTTTTCAATGATTTCAGTGTTAATGGTTTGGCAGCACCCTTTGATGCTCAACCAAGCATACAGCATCACCTGACCTCGTATCTCGGGAGCCTCCTAATGTAGGCACGTGTGTGTGTGTGTGTGTGGTAAAGGGAACCGTGGAAGAGGCCACGGAGATGCAGTCTTCAGCCGCCGCATGTCGCCGATTTGTTTGGTTTATAGCTTAGTTTTGTTTCGAGGAATTTGTTTATTTGCCTACTGATTTTGATTTTCTTGGTAAATGACGTCATGATGATGTCTGTGGATGGCTGGATTAAAAGCAGCAATAATAACAATCAGAGGCTTTTTTTTCTCACTCAACCTGCTGCTAGTCTACCCTGTTTTGCAAGCATGGTCCCGTTCTCTTCTCCCCTTGTTGATTTTGGCTGAACGTTGACTCATATCTGTATGGTCGTTGGGAGTATCTTCCCACTCATCCACCTCACACATCCCTGTGGGCCAACGCTCCGGAGATGGACATCACAACGGCAACGCCGGTCTAGTCTTAGTCCTGCTGAGCGTGTACATGATGTGAACACGCTCACGCACATGATCTCAGCTCCGATCCGGTTGATCTCATCCACTCCTGCTACGGTTAATCTTGGGGCATCCCAAAGCAGAATCTGTGTCATACAGATTCCACCACAACACAAGCTGCCTCCTGATTGGCCATAGGTCTCTGCCATCGACCTTCTGCCAGCGTTTACAACATCGTGGGTGTGGTTCCTGGCAGCTGTAGCCGTACCAGGCTGCCCTGCTTTGGATTATTACACACTTTGGTCCAGGGTCATTGACTAATCTAGGCCTGATAAGTGATTTGTCCCACCTCACACACCACTCCATCTGTTAATTCACAGCATTTTAACAATATATGCACAATACACGGATGTGTAAATAGGCTATGTATTTACTGAATTAAAAATAATTTCAGCTTACCTGTTTGACTTTTAGAAGGTAGATAGCTTGTTGTTAACTTGTCGTGCGCGTGACATATGTGTG
>JAOPJH010000066.1:402671-415212 GCA_027122575.1 Merluccius polylepis
TATATATTTTTATACATCATTTATATTTATATTCATATGTCTTTATGTAAATGTTATGTATTTATGTCTTCATATTTATATGTTTGTGTGTTTTCATCATCTGCACTATCCGTTTCTGTGGCCTTAGGTAGTAATAAAAATGAGAGAGATCTCAGACAGCGAGCACATGAGGAAGGAGCATCTCCGGGACACCTACAATTACCAGAAGGTAACTCAATGCATGTATTTCCCTGTTTTACTGTTTCTGGTTACCATTTACCATATTCTGTTGCTATAATTAACAATTCAAGTTTATTTAGCTGTTGGTAAGATATAGTACAAATGTGTTCGAATCTAACCATTTAGACTCCTATCTTAGGCCTTTTGTCTGTTTTATCTGCTGCGGATTCGACTCACGGTCACTGCTAAGTTATTGTCTGGTTCTATTCTTTGTTTCCTACGAAAAAACAAAATGTCTTCTTTGGGTACTAGTCCCCTTCCAAATGGTACTGGACACTTGTGCCTGTGAGTACAACTTCTTGTTTGTGAGAGTGGAGAGTGGTGTCGTAATCATGGAATAGATGTCTTGAAAAACATTACAAAAATAAAACAGAAACCATCATGTGGAAACCTATTCAAAACCACACACCATTCCAGTGACATTAAGAGAGGAGTAAAGACAGCAAGTCACAGTATATTGAAAACAGAGGCTATACACAGACAAACAGTCTTCCAACAGATATCCATTTTAGAAGACAGTACACTATTAAATTACAGTCATTGATCATGACTTTGAACTCACCCAGAGGGGGGGGGGGGAGAGAGAGAGAGAGAGCGAGAGAGAAGGGGTAGTCTTCGTGGGGGGGGTTAATCGGGTGTTTGTCTACGAAACGAAAGGTTTATGGCCCCAATGTGCACAGTTGCGCCTGTAGGTGTCCTTGCAAACAAGATGCCCGACACCAATTAAACAATTAATCCATTGATAAGCATTGATAACCACAATCCATTTCCATTGTAAATTATTTTTCAGGATGAGAGAGAGAGAGAGAGAGAGAGAGAGTGAGAGTGGCCAGATCTAGATGCATGGTCTATGTTCCTAACCCTGTTATTTGTGCAGGCGCGGTGCCGAGACTCTCCAGAAGGGAATCCTCATCACTTCCCCCTGGTGGACGACCTGATGCACAACATATTCACTGCCACTGCTTTGCTGACTGTGATCCACTTCTACTGCCCAGCTCTAATTAGACTTGAAGGTAAGACCACCATGGACAACCAGGTCCACACTTGCAGGTGCAGAATAGTGTATTGGCTAGGGTGTTTGAATCCCCAATTTTTGCACCCCTCCCTGCTCCTTAATGCCATGTATCTGAACAAGCTGTGTAACGGTTAAGGTAAGTTATGGTTCGGTTTGTTTCACAGTTTTCAATTCGGTACTATACGTTTTTTATTTGACCTTTTTAAACCCAGGGAGGGCTCACTATGGCATCGAATGTCCCTATCTGTGCCTTGACATGAAAGAGTATATTGGTATCTTGGTAAATCTAAAATAAACATTACACAAAATAAACCAATATAAAGTGCAATAATGTTAACCGTGTATTTTAAATCCACGCCCCAAGCCTTTAGGGATGTCCTTGTATTGATCTGAGTGGGTTGGAAAATGTTGGCTGGATGCTGTAGTTAGCTTAGTTAGTTGCGTAGGTTTAGTCACCGCCGGCTTCTCTCCCTTCGCGCTGGTCAGAGTTACATTTGGATGGTGTCACCGTAAATGGCTCAACACGTTTGAGGTGCTCCCGCTAATATGAGTAATGCGCGTCAAGGACGTCTCTGATTTATCACTTTTTTTGCCATCACATTTCTCTGCTGTTGCCATATTTCAATCCTTCTCAAGCTACGCACATGTGCGCACCGAACCGTGTGTGTCATCCCGTATGGGGTGTTTTTTTTTAATGAAGGCAGTGAAGGCAGTGTCCAAATGTTTTATTGTCTTGGCATGTTAATCATAATTATTCTATCATCTCAATACGGTCCTGTCCTCTGCAGACGTATGCCTGAAGGAGATCCCTCCCATAGCAGAAACCATATCCAACATCCAGCTACTGATGGCCTTTTCCAATAAGCACCTAAACCGAGGTTTCTACCTCAAGATCGAGGACATGCTTTACTGTCCGCCGGCTCTAAAGGTAAATGGAAGTACACTTGGGATACAAACTGACTCTTGTGTTTTAGTGCGGTGTGTCACTAACCTGTGCGTGTGTCTTCCAACTAGAACAACATGGTGGCCTTCATCGCTGAGCTCTTCTGGGTGTTTGAGAAGGTGAAGCCCAACTTCGTACAGCCCAGGGATTCTCAGGAAATGAAAGAGGGTACGGCCTCGTTGCACAACAATCACAACAATATACAACGTATTCTGTATACTTGCATTCATAATTGCATTCATTTAAATGTTTATATAATACTTGATTCACATTATCTTTGTTTTAACGCAAAAATCATAGTGTGGAATTGATTGATGGATTTCCTCATTATAAATGTATGTCTATATAATCTGTAGTCTGTAGTTATGAGGTCATGTTTTCCTTTCGTCAGGGCTGAGAACCAAGCCCAGCTTCTCCGCCTCTGAGCCCCAGGACTCCATACTGGCCTGGCCTGAGAGGAGAAAGAGGTGAGCAGTTACAACCACTTTCAACATTAGCCTGCACATCTAGAAGACCATTACCATTCAATAGCTGCACTCATAGTGACACGTTTAATAAACCTCCTATTGTGCTTTAACTTACCTGTTTTACGTCTATCTGTGATTCTTCTTCCAACTCCTCCTCCTGTTAGCCCTGTTTCCCGGCCCTTGTGCCACCAGGAGCCTTACAGCCTGCATACCCCCCCATTGGAGGGTGCGGGTTTCAGCCTGGCTCGAGCCGGCGTGGACCCCCACCAGACCGGCCAGGGCAACACGACCCCCTCCCTCCCCAGATGCCCGCCGGGGGCCGGCCTCAAGGCGCCACCGGGACGATGCAAGGCTCAGAGCTTACTGGGACACGTCTACATCAGCGACGAAGAGACCGAGGTGGAGGAGGAGGAGCTGGTGGTGATCATCCACCCTCCCCTCGCTGCGGGACAGCGATGGGACGGTGCCCCGGGCGACGCGCTCCCTCCCGGGGCGTACTCCGTAGACCACCAGGCGAGCCAAGAGAGCTTCTACCTGGAGCCCCTGATGCCGGCGGTTTCCAAGCCCGCCAAGGAGAAGAGCGTCAGCCTCAACAAGCAGGAGGAGAGCGGGGAGACTTCCCGCGGAGTCAGGGCCAACATCTACGGCGGCATCAGCCCCGCCGCCCAGCGACGAGGCAATCCGGAGGCCGAATCGCTCGACCCCAGAGCAACCTCCGCCGCCATCACCACGACCCAATCGGAGCACGAGGACAAAGAGGACAGTCGGTGTCCGAGCCCGTGCCTCAGCACCACGTCGCAGGCCAGCAGCAGCTGCTGCAGCGCCTCCGACTCCAACAGCGTTCGCATGACGACCTTCGCCGACCGAAAACTCAAAAAGAAGAACTTAAAAAACTGCGGTGGCTCCAGTCCCGCCAGCAGCTCCCAGAGGACCACGCCCGACGACTCGGTGATGACCTTTCCACCGCCGCTTCCTCACGGCGGCTCCGCGTATCCAAGGGGAGATAACAAGTCCTGCTGGCAGGGGAAGGAGTCCTTGGGCGGGTACGGGCTCGAGAAGGAAGGGGTGGCGGGATCGCCGCCGGGCTTGTGCTCGGAGCTGGTGCAGCTTCACATGCAGCTGGTGGAGCAGCAGCGAGCCATCGAAGGCCAAAAGAAGAAGATGGAGACGGCGTTCACGCTGCAGCGCCTGGAGCTGGGGAAAGCCGCCTTCCTCAACGTCATCAAGAACGGCGGCGGGAAAAGCGACACGTTGCCGCGGCCACTCAAGAGGTCCCCGGAAGTCTTCCCGGACATCTTGGCGTCGGAGGGAGGCAGGGGCAAGATTTATCCCAGCAAGGACGACTCCTGCCTGGACGAGCTGAGCCTGAAGGAGAGCATGGGCCACGGGAAGGCGCAGGGACAGGGGCGGCGAGACAACAGACTCAATCCCGCCGGCTTCGGCTACGCGGGGGCCGAGCCGGACCTGTACGGGTTCTGCTACTCCTTAGAGAGCCTCAACAAATCGGTGAGCTCCATCCAGCAGAAGATCATGCAGCTCTCCTTGCAGCAGAGCCGACTGATGAAGCAAGGCGTAGCCACGCCCACACCCAGCTCACCAGAACCGGGAACACCGACCAAAGACCCCCCTCTTACGCCCCAAACGCCGCCCGCGGCCATGAGCTTTTCCATCGCGGCGTCGCCCGACGACAGCGGATTCGGTAGTATTAGCGGCCGTTCTCTGGGTCGGCGTTCCCCCGTTATCCCCGCCAAGCGTCATCCGCTGACCAAACCCACAGAGTTGAAACTGAGCAAAGAGGACAGCAAGCCGGAGTCCGCCAAGCATATCACCACTCCACGCACAAGCAGACATTCAAACACCGAGAATATCGAGGAGAAGCCGGAGGACTTCATACTCGTTAAGAGCCCCGTACGAAACATTCACAGAGGCTCCACGTTCACAGTCCCCTGTGACACCAAGAGCCCGTCGTCTCACCCTAGAAAGGGGAAGAAATCCCCTCCGTTCCAGGCCCGCGTCCCCTCCCTCCCCCCTCCGGACGAGCCGGTCATCGCTCCGTCCGAGCCGGCAGAATCGGAGGATGAAGATAAACCCAACAGCCCAGAGAAGGATGATGCTATCGGAGAAGATGTGGACTCACTCAAGAGTCACGCGATCGAAGTGGACCAGACAGACGAGAGTGCGGCCGACGCCTCAAACTGTCCCACCGACAACGAGCAGAGGAACGGGTTGGGCTTCTTCTTCAAGGTATGGATGGATGAATGAAACCGGGTCAGACGTTAACTCGTACACATACATATGTGATATCAGGGTTTGACAATAAGGGGATGTAAAAAGTAATGTCAGGACAGAAACTTTAAATGTGAGATATATATATATATACATAAAAAACATCTTGTAGCACTTTAGAATAACTGCAACTTTAAAGCATTAATAAAGTAGTAGTAAATAGTTAATTTAAAGTGAATTAATCATTTATAAAGCCTGTTCCTACATGAATACTCATTTGTAAGACATGTATAATCAATTATCAATTATTAATACGATAATGAGATAACGGTTTATAATATAATTCATAAAGCCTAACTTAATGATTTACAATCTATTTACAATGTGTTAATAATGCTTTAAACACTTAATACGGCTGCAATTCATGATTAGTTCGGGTAGTTAGAAAGCATTAGTCAAGTATTTTGTGTGAGCTCATCTAAAGTGAGGACTATATCAGTTGCGTCGCTGGATGCCACTAAATCCAACACACTGCACCTCTAACTAATGCTTTACCTGAACTAATCTGCAAACAATGTTAACGTTGAACCCTGGATGTATGTGGTGAATGTTTTCTGAACTTGTACATTTTGTTTGGGTTTGACTTCAGCATGAAGAGAAGGCAGAGGATGAAATGGCCAAGCGTCGCGCTGCGTTTCTTCTGAAACAGGAACGCAAAGCGGAGGAGGCCCGGCTTCGCAAGCAGCAGCAGGAGGCTGAAAACGAGCTCAAGCGAGATGAAGCTAGGTATTTTTGAATCAATATTTGTTGTTTCTAGGGATGCACCCTATATTGGATATATGTTGGATGATACCGATATTGATGATTTGTTCGTCATTACATCAACAGTGGTCGTTTCCACACATCCTCATGGGAAATTATGTAATTTGTATGGAAATAGGACCCAAAAAAAAATCACTATTTTGACGCCATCTTGAAATGTCAAACTGCCCCTTCCTCTGCTTTGCAGACTGAAGGCAGAGGAGGACCGCGTGCGTAAGGAGGAGGAGAAGATACGCCGGGAGCTGATCAAGCAGGAGTATCTGCAACGGAAGCGGCAGGAGCTTCTAGAGGAGCAGGGTGCGGTGAAACCCCGCCCCAAGTCCCTGAGCACCCGGAGGCCCCGGCTAAAGTCCCCTCAACATCCCAGCAGCCTCCTCCCCAAAGCCTCCACCAGAGGTGAGAGCAGCCTGGTAGATTACTGCGGTCGACAGATACAGATTTCGTTGTACACATTTGGTTGAAGAATGAAAAGGGATTGGGTGTATATGTTACACAACATGAAGAGGAGAGTAGTAAGGGGCTGTAAATAGTTCTGATGTTTCTAGAGGAACAACGGACACTTTTTCATAGAGGAGAACAACCGATGATATAATCGCAGCTTTTTCAACATTTCAGATGAGCCACCCTCAAGCCACCGAGGATCCACTCTGAGTCTGGCAGCCGAGCCAGACGACGTCACCTCTGGGAGGTCGCAAAGGTTAGCATCTGTATGGAAGTGTGTCAGTCATAAGCCATAGTAGCCGGTGTGTGCTGTCCACCTGTGGATTGATACTCTTTTGGTTTTATCTCCCAGGTCTTACTCCAGGTGTTCAGAGGACTCCTTCTCTGTCATGAGCGTGGAGTGGGATAAGCGCTCCACAGCATCCTTCTCGTTAACCGCAGACTACAATGGTAAGCGGGAATAATGAGAACAAACCGAGTCTTGTGTGCCTGGGTGGATTAGCCTGTAATCTTCCTGTCGTCTGCCAAAATCAAATAGGCCCAAAGCTCTTTAAGGAGCCAACGTCCAAGTCCAACAAGACGATCATAATCAACGCTGTCGCTCACTGCTGTCTGGCGGGAAGAGTGAACGAATCGCAAAAGAATGTCGTCCTGGAGGTCAGTATGATTTGATGTGCAGCGGTGGTGAGGTTGTGCCAAGAAAAAGAACAGTGACTCACACTAATGCACTCGATCAATAGCCTTGAATGAGCTGCCTAGCCCTTCAGCCCTCTTGACATCATAATGGGTCAAACTAATCTAAAGCTAAGCTCACGCTAAGTTAACGCCAAAGCTAAGGCTAAGATAAGCTTGATATCTAGCTATTTTGCTAAGCTAATGCTAAGTTTGCCAGCTAACTGACAATTCTGTCTCACTCCCTGAGAGTAGGAGCTGGAGAAGTGCAAAGCCAACCACCTGCTGATCCTGTTGCGCGACGGCGGCTGCCAGTACCGAGGTATTTACTGTTACCTAACCGACACCGAGGAGATCATCAAGTTCCTGGGCACCGGCCCGCGCACCGTCACCCGCAAGATGATCGACAAGCTGTTCAAGTACAGCTGCGACCGCAAGCAGTTTGGGGTCATCCCGACAAAGACGCTGTCCATCACCGTGGACGCCCTCACCATTCACAACCATTTATGGCAGGTGAAGCGCAAGGGAAGCCTGACAATGAAGAAATGAGGTTGCGAGACACTTTCTATTTCCGTGACTACTGCCTGGCCGCAGTTGAGATGGACCTCCCTGCCCGCCTGTTGAAGACCAGGGGAAACTGAACAAAACTTGATATTTATTTGCTGCTTTTTTGTACATTCTAATTAGTGGTTTTGTAATTAATATAATATATACTTGTGTGTGTGTGTGTGTGTGTGTGTGTGTATGTGTGTGTGTATATATACACATACACATACTAAAAAAGATGGACTAATTTTAAGATTCATTCATTTTTTAATTTATTCTATGTTGCATCAACCCTCTTACATGTGACTAGCTGTTTTTCTTTTTCAAGCACAGTTTGAAACAGTCCAAGGAATGTAAAAAAAGGCTTGAGAAGAAATGTGAATGCTGCCGCTGCCGACGCTTCAAATCCTTCACCTACACTGTACCATTAAAAGACAGTAGGTTTTGTCTTTATAACCTGCAATCAAACACACATACTCTGCTGAAATATAAGAACAAGCTTGAAGATCAATGTATTTTGTACCTCTAAGGTGTCGGCAGGCCTTCCAAATGAAGAGTGTGACTGTGTTAGACATGGTTGGTATTAATGAATCAATGGACAAGGGATTTTTAACTAACTAAGTTGAACTTTATTTTGTATGCCACGATACAAAATACAGTAGAAGTTCTTTTGACTTATGGAATAAAGCAATTTACTCTCAGAAGCTGTGACTAAACCTAACTTTTTTAAATTGACTACATCTACGTCAAACTGGGATGACTACATCATCTTAGTTTACCCTGAAACCATTGAAAACATTTGACTGTAAGCAAAAGCACAAACGACTGCAAATGCAGCATCATTTATTCTGCACCACTGCAGAACTTGGGCACGTCCTTAAAGTGACTAAAATCTCTGACTTTTTGCACACATATCATTATCATTATGACGGCACGATGAACATTTCATTCTTCAGTTGGCATCATCACATGACATATCAAAGTACATATCCTTCCTTTTCCTTCGATCGATGAGCAAAAAAAATGTCAAGCTAACTTTTGGTGCTCAAGCTAACTTTTGAGTTATTAACAAACACAAAATACTTGAAGGTTGAATTACATCATTATTTAGGCTAATGACCTCATGGAGCGACGGCGACCATAAATCTACCTTAATAATTTGACTAGTTTGAGTAAGAGAGCCATAAACCAAAGTATTGCACAATGGCAAGTCTATCAACAAACTAAATATCGAACACCTACAAGTACAGCTAATATGAGGTGAGAACAACACAAAAAGGACACTTTTTCAATAGGTCATAATTAAAATATGTTGGCAACCTTATTACTATACATTTTAGGAAAAATTACTTATAGTCCAAATATATTGTGTAACTGAATGTACTGAATGCTGTTTGACAGTGATCAAATACACAAATTATCAAGTAAGACATAATGTATTTGCTGATACTTCACTGAAATGCTTTCCATCTCTGAAAATATAGAAGAAGATCAGAAATGATGGACCTAAGCAATCAATGCTGTTTATTTACTATTTAGTTACTTAGCAGCCACTTTTATCCAAAGCGACTGAGCCGGTACGGGTGTGGCATCTTGCTCAGCGATGCCTACAGGTAGACTGCAGACCATTCGGCTGGGACTCAAACACCCGAACCACTAGACCATCCTGCCTCCTCCTCCCTTCTTTGCTTATTTACAAGAACATCTATTCATATCATTTTGAGCCATTTGATATGGTCATAAACTCTCCGTAAAGGTCACGGTTGAAGTCTGGGTCAAAGTGTAAACCAATGAAAACCTGAATCACCTTGTAGAAGAGATCATCAATAGGCGGAAATCCATCAGAATCGGATAGCATAGCACAGCAACATTAGCCCTAGTGTTGATACGCCGACGGCAGCGTCAAGAGTTGAATGTCCTCTCAGGTGTCTGTGCTGGACTCAAATCTCTCCCTTAGACTGCTGCTCTGGACCCGGGGCTCGTCAGGGACATAGGCCAAGGGGTCCGGCCGGATCAAGTACCTGAAGGGGTGAGAGGCGAGGGCAGGGACCGTTGTTAACAAACAAAACATGACTCCGTCCCTCACAGTTACTTTGTGTTGACTCATAGTAGTGTATTACCATCCATTCCCAGTCTCTCTTGACTCTTTCGTTGTACAAGAGCGCCTGGAGGAAGACCCTTACAATCTGAGCTGTGATCGGGTCGGATTGGAGTTGAACGGCGGATTTAAGCTAACTTAAATATTTGGTGAACATAATACTACAGCACACACAGCATCATATATTCCTGGTAATACTTGAGCATTTTACACGATGTCATTGATTTCCAGCCGGGTGTCGGGTGAAGGGTTTATGAGGACGTAGGACAGAGTGTTCTGCTGGTCGTTCAGCTCATCTGAAACAAACACGTCATCACCACGTCAGGATAACACACAACAGTCACATATCGATATTGCCTTATTGCCTTATCATCATATACTGTATATCCGGTACGGTTAAAGAAACCACAAGTACCTTGTAAATAGCCCAAGTTGACTCTGTTCATGACATCACTGGCTGTCAAATTCACCATGTCGTCTGTTAGAATCACAGGTTAGGAGATAAGCGGCGATAGGTGCAACAATGCAACAAAAACAGAATTGGGAAACGCTCATTGGTTTATATATCCACTGGTAAGTATCTCCCCTCACCGTATTCTGAAATGGGCAGGCCGAGGTGCTTCATGCGGTTCCGGACGAGCTCGGACAGCTCCTCGCGTTCGGACCGGCGGTAGAAGCTGAGCCGCTGCTGCTGGGCCATGCGGTGGTCGTGGTCCCGGGCCGCGTGCCAGCGCGTGCTCCTCTTGCTCAGCCGCCGCGCCCACTGCATGCTCTTCTTCCTCGGCATGGGGTGGTCCGAGTGGTCGGCGGCGCCGCGGCACTCCTCCGCCGCCTTCTCCCCCCTGGGCTCCTCGCCCTGGTCGTCCACGCTCACCGACGCCTGGGATTGGGGGGTTAGACAATGTCAAACAAGCTAAGTACAGTCAATTTGTTTAGTACTTTTATCGTCTCACAGTTATAGTCTCAAATGGCTTCACAGACCAGCATCTATAGGATGGATGGATATTGTTGAGAAGCCCTGATGTTTTGAGCTGGTGATGCCACTGCAGATTATCTCTGCGATGGTCTTGAGCACCTGGTCATTGGACATCAGCTCAATGTGTGCTCATGTGCTTTGTCCTCTGGCAAAGGGCCGGTGTATCAACCAAGCAGTGCAGGTCGGACGGGCTGGGAAGGACGTCATGGACAGCCCTGGACAGCCCTGGACCAAAACCTTGACGTGGTGCGGGTCTGACTGACGAGAGGTCAGTCCAAAAAGATTTTCCTCTCCACAACTCGCTTCCATCTAGTTGCCGGTCTCATTCCCACTGGCTTCCGCTGGACTTGAGGGTCACTTGACCCTCGGAACTGCGGCACCTCCGTTGCCCGCAAGACCTTGAACTCCTCCTCCTCGATAAATGTCACGGATTTCAGCCTCAGTTTGCAGGCGTTTCCATAGAGGTGATGCTGCTCAAGCACCTCGGTAGACCTGGCCATCTCCTCAGGTAGCGGCTGACTCTCCTTTCCAGGTCTAGGAGATCGGGAACAGATAGAGGAGCAGTGGCCATAGGATCCATGGCGGTTTCTGAGATAGAGAACCACAACTTATCCACTACTCTGCCTTTCTTCAAAACCAACAACCTTCAACGACATCCCACCAGCCTCTCCAGCCCCTCCGGGCACCGACTCAGTGGTCACCCCCCCCGTTCTCCTCAGCTTCTCTGAGGAGCCGTGCGGCCACGGCTGTGTGCTCTAAAAAGCCCGGTACGCCAGGGATGCCACCTTTCTGCACTGAAGTGTCTATGTATCCGTTCTTGAGGGAGAAATCAGCCAGTCGCTTAGCAACAATGCTGCAGAAAACCAACAACTGAGCAACGAGATCTCGGAGTCCTCTTTAAAAAATCCACACTCTTTCTGCAAAGCGCCACTGCCGTACTGTTTTGCCTCTTCTACGGATGATCCTCCAAAGCAAGGTGTGGCAGCTTGGGGCAGCGCTTGTTTAGGATGTTCCTCTTGGTCCCGGTGCTGGACCTGGACCTTGCGTTCCTCAACACGTGATGAACTTCTTTCAGGTGTGGCTCCCTCAGGTCAAATGCCTCAGCAGGCTCTGGTGGTCTTATCACGGCCTCACACCGCCCTAGGTCTTGGTCTCTGAGTGGGGGTCACTGAAGGTGTTTTTAGTCGACTTCCTCCTTTGAACAGGTCAGGCTGTTATGACCGGGCTACGACAAAAAGGGAGACCACGCATGCCGATAACTAAATCAAAAAGAGAGTATGTTACCAAAAGGAACCCATGAAGCGTGTAGGAGAAGAGGTGCTCAACCTCAATGAGACTTCCTAAATAAATAAAGGTTAAATAAAACATAAAAAAATAGATAGATAGACCGGTAGATAGGCCGATAGACAGACAGACAGACAGACAGACAGTTAACCGCTGGTAACTCCACCTCAGAGGTAGAGAAGATGTGATATTCCGTCCTGTAAATCCCAATGGGGACCTCGGCGCTGGAGGAGCAGAGCTTCTGGAAAAGTCTCCCATACGTCCTGATCCACAGATCCCCCTCGGATATCTTCATCTGGAAGAGGAGCGGCGCAGACACACAGGTGAGGATCACACGTACGCCCACTGGAAAAAAAAACACACCGATGGCACTTTAGAGAGCTTTAAAGTTGTTGTTTTTTTGCGGTTTTAATAACTCACGGCACAAAGATATCCCGATCCCGGAGTGGTGTCCAGACCGAGAAGCAACCTGGCGATGAGGATCATGTAGTCCTTCACAAAAGACTGAAATATGGCACAGGGGATTACTCCGTTACATTGTGAAAAATCCAGGTTTGCCATCCATTTGAGCAATTCCATTAGGAAATGATCCACGGACAAACACACGGGGGCACTGTTGATACATAAGTCCTGTTCACAAGATCAAATGTTTCAAGATATGACATTGCCGCATTGTATTACAGAAATCATATTACAATTTCTGCAATTGAAAAGCGGCGGGGGGGGGGGGGGGGGGGGGGGGGGGGGGGGGGGGCGGGGGGGGGGGGGGGGGGGGGGAGGGGGGGGGGGGGGGGGGGGGGGGGGGGGGGGGGGGGGGGGGGGGGGGGGGGGG
>JAOPJH010000066.1:498422-512203 GCA_027122575.1 Merluccius polylepis
GTGTGTGTGTGTGTGTGTGTGTGTGTGTGTGTGTGTGTGTGTGTGTGTGTGTGTGTGTGTGTGTGTGTGTGTTTCAGCATCCTCTGTGTATGTGTGTGTATGCAGATTGTAGCATCTCCAGTCTGTGTGTGTCTGTGCAGGTCTCAGCATTGTGTGTGTGTGTGTGTGTGTGCAGGAGTGGATTCTCAAGAGCTGGAGAGCATGAGGCACCAGCTGGAGGATGCCCAGCGCTGGAACGCCTCCCTGCAGGCCCGCCTCGGAGCCATCCAGAACCGGGCAGGAGGAGTGGGAGGAGCCAACGACACTGGTAATCTGATCGCATGACATGGCTCTTTACTTCCCCATTGTGAAGTCTTTTGTGTTTTATTTATTTTGAATATTATTAAAAATAATATATACCGGTATATTATTATATATTGTTATATAATATACATTATTTTAATTTTATTTATTTTACGTGCATGTCATCTTTGCTTTTATGCTTTTTATTGAATGTATTTTATATTGTAAATTGTATTTTTCATGTTAATGTTTTAATATTATTCATAAGCATCTTATCTTAAGCATAATTTTATATATTTATATATTTATTATTCATGTTATTTAATTAATGACTACTAATATTCATATTTTCATGTGGTTCGGTGTATTGTTAACACTTGGTCTCATCTTGTAGGGGACACCCTGACCTTCCTAGGGGACCAGACCTCCTACTTGAGCATCTGTGTGGGAGAAGGACTGGAGGAAGGTCTGTCTCAACTGTCTCCACAGGAGCTCAGACAGAAGGTTGGTTCATTTAACTGCAGTAGAAATACGACTATATGATATCTATTGAGGAGATTTGGAAATGTCTTGACCGCTTTGAATCAATTGCCATTATGTTTAGAGAGTCTTTTTTTTGCAATCAATTGTATCACAGAAGGGTTTTTGAAAATTTACGGCTGATTAACGGGGGCTTAGCCGGCGGACATGCCACTCCACCAGTCACATCTCTAAATGCACCGTAGGGTGCAGATTCTAGAGATTATGTTTACAACATTTATAACGTTATGATGGTGAGTTTGTTCAAATCGCCTTATTATCGATCGTCCCTTCAATCGTTGATATACGAGCCCATCGGCACAAGCCTAGTTGTATACTTCACCTTGACATCCATTCCTCTTAATACATTGACACATTTTCCCATCATATATCTTTTCAGACAGAGAGGGTGGCATGCTACATATGTAATGGTGGTGGATGCTCTTTGTGGTCCAGGTGGTGGAGCTGCAGGAGTGTGTGAGCGGACTGCAGTGTGTCAACGGTGAGCTGCAGAGAAAGGCCTTGCTGCTGGAGAGGACGGAGGACAGGGAGCACCTCGGCCAGGGCGATTCCAGCCCCGGGACACAGGTGAGGAACCACATAACAAAACCCTGACTAATATAAAATTAACTTAACTGTCTATCCTCCTGTATGCGTTTTAACCTCCTTCTACCCCGTTTGAGCTTCATTTTCACCCCTGCTACTTTTTAAGCCTGTTAGCCGCATCTTCCAAATTCCTCTTGTCTCTATGAAAATATATATATATATATGTCCTCTCTCTCTCTTTCTCTCTCTAACCAATGCATTGTTTTGTCCGTAGAAAAGCAACAATCCTCCTTCCTCTTCCTCGACGTGTCTCCTAACTCCTGTCTCCCCCCCCCCCCTCCTGCATTTTCTGATCACTTTGTCCCATTGAAAAACGCCCTCTCGCTCTCCCATGCCACATGTAGACACGTCACCCCATCCTGCCGCTGGCTGTCCACTGTGTTTTCTTTGTGCATTCCGTCTTCCTCAGTTGGGTTTTCTTTTGTTACAAAGTCATTTGTGTCACGACAACCCACCTCCCATCCCATTACTCTAGTCGCTAGAGGCGCGCCGCCCAGAGGCCCAGCGGCGCGCGGGCGACGGGACACTGCGTCCCGGTCGAGATCAACAGAGCCAGACGGAGTTCCCGCCGCCGCCGCAGGTACGGAGGGAAGGGATAGCTCATGTGATGGTGGGGCAACATCGTCATTCGAAGACATCCGTGTCTTTCATATCAGGGGGGGGGGGGGTTGTTTTTGGTTTTGTGTTTTACAATTCGTATGCACATTTTAGACTGTGTCCCAAAACCATTGTGGCCATGACAACGGAAGCTTGGTCCGCACCGGAGAACATCAGATCAGGTCTGGCGGCGACATGACGCAACACCAGGAGAAGAACATGGAGGAGATGGTTCTCCAGTCACGTTTGGGGGATTCTGGCGCCACGACAGTGTCACAACTCAGGTGTGTCTCATTTTTCCGAATTTTTTTTACCTGCTGGTCTATATTGAATTCTATATCAATATTTCAATATTAAGCATTACCTCAGCAATGACATTGAGAAGGTATTTTCCCTTTTTCTCGGTTTAAAATAGTGCAAGGTGAATGTTGGGTGCTACCCATGTGTGTTTTGGTTGTAGTGTTTTGTTTGTACCCCAAATAACAAAAAAAGAGCAATTTGTCTGAACTACATTTCCCTTGGTGCCCCAGGGATGAGCTTCTGCAGCTGAGATTGGAGAACGGAGAGCTACGTCTTCTCCAGGAGAAAATCGTAAACGAGTCCGAACGGAAGGCGAGAGCAGAGGACGACTGGGATGCACAGGCAAGCATCAAGGAAACCGTAATGAGACTAAGAGCTGAAGCCAAGGGTCACGTCAAGGTCATCAGCTTGTTGAAGGAGCAGCTAGAGCGGAAGGCCGTGGAGATGTCCGATTGGGAGAGGAGAAACGGGAAGCCGGAGGGTCAACCGACCACAGGCCCGTCACTCCACAAGACTGCCAGGCAGCGCATCTCACAGCATAGGGTAGGACTTGTGAATGAGAAAGAAAGTAAACCTGCCACATATCTGAATATATACAATGTTATAACATACAATCTCATTTTTTCCCTTTCCTGTTTTAGTTTGGTGTCCGTTCTCGCCTCCCTGTGCCTGTGAGACGGATATCGGAACCGGGCAGTACCATCTGGAGGGCCAACCAACTTACCACCCAAGCTTTGCACCACCACACGGCGGACACCGTCGACCCGCTTCAGGATATACACCTGAATCACATCTCCGAGTCGGACCAACTCCTGTCCGAGGGCTCTGAATGCCCCCTGTCGCTGGAGCACAGCGCCACTCCCGGTTCCAACTTCGACGAGTACATCAACCGCAGCAGCTGCAGTCCCGAGGTCTCCGATATGAACTCGGAAGCTGCAGAGGCCATCCTGGCTAACAGCCACGCCGACTCCGGTGCACTGCTGGCCCAGCTGGAGCTGCTCCACCAGGAGTGCCAGGAGAAGGAGGGCCTCATCAACGGGATGGAGGACAAGCTGGCCGAGTGGGAGGAGATCCACGCCCAGCTACAGGAGAAGGACCGCCTCAACCGCCAGTACGCGGAGGCCCTGCAGGCCGCCGAGTCCACCATCGCTTACCTCACCGCCTGCAACCTGGACAGCCACAGCGGCCTCGGCCTCAGCCTGCACGGCTCTTGTAGCGCCTCGGTGGGCTCGGACAGCACCGCCGCCGCCCTCCAGAGGGAATGCGTGGAGCTCCACAAGACCCTGCAGGAGAAGGAGCGGCTCAACGACCACCTTGTGGAGTTTCTGAACATGACCGGCAGGGAAATTTCCACCATCCAGGCTTCCTTGTCCTCTCCCGCGACAGCAGCCTCTCGCGAGCTGTGTTCGAGGTTGGAGAGCGCCCTGCAGCAGATTAATGCATCTCTAGCGGCTCAGAACCCAGGCGGCACCGTCAACGTTCCCGGGGGTCCTAACCTCGGGCTGGAGCAAAATACGGACCCTCTTCAACAAGGGAGGTGGGAGCTGAACCAACTCGATGCGGATACGTGTGAAGAAAGAACTCCTTCTGTGGCCAGTGATGCACTTCCTGGCACTCACTACCAGGACTACTTCGTTAGGCACACCGCAGGAGAGGATATTGAAGGCAAATCGGGCTGCTCTGAAGGCAGTTTAACTCACGGGGAGATCACCAAGTGTCTTTCAGACTGTCTGGCTGCAGGAGAGTCGGCCATCGCCTCTTTGGCGGCACACTGCACCAACGCTCAGAGCTCGTCTTCCGAAACATCAGCCGAGACCAGCCCTGAGCTCCAACACCACCTGCAAAGGCTTCAGATCTCTCTGCAGGAGCTTGGGAAACTGGAGGACCGCGGCCAGGCGGAGGAAGCCAAGAAACCCTCCAACAGGAACGGGTCTGCTGCTTTCGCCGGAAGGGAGTCCCGACCTTCGTCCCAGGAGCTCCACCGCAACATCCGCCTCCTCTACCAGGCCTTCTGCGATCACTCCCAGAGGATCGCTGACCTCCAGGGCAGCCTGCAGGAGGAGAGGAGGCTGAGAGAGGAGAACGAGACGCATCGCCAGGATGCCAAAGGACAACCGGGCGACATTAGGGCCCAGGTCGAGGGTCTTCAGAAGGCTCTGAAGGACAAGAAGAAGATGTGTAAGATCCTGGAGGAAAGACTGGCGTCCTCCTCCGTGCCCGTTGTTACCGCCCACAACCTGCCCTGTGTCCCTGCTCAGAAAGGTAAGGAGATGTACACCGAGGACCTTCCCAGTTCTTTAGCAAGGCATGAGTACTGCGGTGGTCATTCATTTGAGGGGGGATATATGTTAATTTAATTAATTCATTTAACTCCCCCCAACAAATATTTTGTGAATTCAATTAATTAATTGAATTCATTAATCAATTGAATACATTTGATGAAGGGATTACCAATTAATTAATTAATTGTATTTAATTAATTGAAGCCTACTCGGTTCACTGTAACTGGGAATACTAAAAGAAAATATGCACATAGCTAGCACATACTCAATATGACAATGATTTATCTATACACATCCTTATTCCCGTCCTAACCCAACACTTGTTGCCTCCAGCGCCCCCTCTGGAGCAAGACGACAAGTGCGTGCAGGTGGATTTGCAGGACCTGGGTTACGAAACGAGTGGCAAGAGTGAGAACGATAGGGAAGAGAGCAGTAGCACAGGTAGCTAGTGGTCGAGTGGATACTAATCCCACTGGTGGTGGATAATAATAAGTCCTTCTGCATGATCAATGACCTGAGGCTGTAACACAAATGTTTATGAGCTTATCTGTACCTTAATAACACTGGTTTCAAACCTCTGGGTTTCAACCTCCCCTTCACTGTTGATAACTTTGCACAAACCGTCAAAGTTTCACACTGTTTGCATGTTTTCACCAAATTTAGGAAGGCCCCCTGCTTTAGACAATGCGTAACTCTTCCCCCTTTATTGGCTCTTTCTCCTCTCTATATCTCCCCCACATTCACCCGGATATTGAGCCTCTATTTCATCTATTTGCCTCTATTTTCTGTCAGAGGATCTCGACTGTATTTCAACACACCGGTTGTTCTTTTTCCCTCTCTCTATATCTCACCACATTCATCCTGATCTTCACATTGACTCTGTGTGCCTCTGTGTGCTCTTCAGAGCTGAAGGTCGGCGTGCAGCCCGGCGACAGCGCCTGCAGTCTGCCTTCTCTGCTGAAGGAGGAGAAAGCAGAATTCTCCTCCTCCGCCGAGAACCTGGACTCCACGTCCAACTCCTACCCCAGCTCCCTTGCTCTGAGCTCCCACAAGGTTAGCGCGCCAGACCTTTATTGAAAAATCGGTTCACTTTTATTTAGAAATCTGTTGACTTTGTTGTTTATCCCCTGCCAGGTGAGTCTGAAGAGCCTGCAGGCCTTCGAGGACTACGGCGTGTCGGAGGATCCCATTGAGCTCCAGGCGCAGGTCAGGGAGCTGCGGCTCCAGCTGGAGAACCAGACCCGGGTCGCCCAGCAGATGCAGAGCCTGCTGGGCCGCAACATCTTCCCAAGCGACCTGGTCTCCACGCCCATCGACTCCTCCAGAGATCACCAAGCTTGGGTGGGCGTGGTCGGCAGACGCGGCCAGGAGAGGTGCTACTCCGGCGGGGAGCTGAGGGAGAGAGGGGAAGGGGAGAGCCAGAGGATGAGGGATAAGATCGGCGTGCTGAACAAGGAGCTGGAGAGAGAGAGGAGTCTGAACAGGAACATGAGTGAACAGCTGCAGCAGGTGCAGCACCGCAGTCGCTCGGCCTCGCCCGCAAGGTAAACGTCTTTTATAAAATGGCATTTTATAATAAAGTACATCTATACAATACGTTTCAGGGTTTCCCATAGGCGGGGCGATATGGCCAAAATGTTCTATCTCTTAGTTGTGTGACGGAGAATCTCAAATTCTCTGTCACACAACTGGTCAAAATCATGGTCATAATAATAACCAAATCAAACAGGTTATAGAGGCTGCTGCAGGCAAAGTTGTTATGCTTACCTGTCCCTGTTGTGTGGCTGGCAGGCTGGACTCCCTGGTGCAGTCTCAGGCCAGGGAGCTGTCCCAGCTCAGGCAGCAGATCAAGGAGAGCTGTGGCCTGGGAGTGTCCCACCGCAGGCAGCTGGGGGAGCTGAGCCGGGCTTTCCAGGAGCTGCTGCAGGCCAGCGACGTGGACCTGTTCCGGGGAGACGTCCTCCGAGGGCAGCTGGACAAGAGCCTGGGCATCCTGGAGACACTGGAGGAAAGGCTGGACAAAGGTGAGTTTTATTTTGGTATATACAGTATATACATGTATAGTATTGCTTAACTTGAGACCCATTTTTGATACACAATATGGACACACACAACAAGGTAAAGAAATAAAATGCTAATATGTTATAGACATTTCAACACAATCGAAAAAATGGTTTCCAATGCTAACATGTTATTTTATACAGAACTCTAATTTAAGGCATTTTGGTTGTATTTACTATTACATTTCTATGTTTTCTTTGTATTATTTTAGTCAGGTTTCAGTTGACATTTGCTTTTATGCCTAACTCGTTGACTTTTGTGTTTAACAGGAGATAGCCACCAGGACGATGAGGACGGTACGGCTCTGGAGCTTGCTCAAAGGTACACAACCTTTATATTAGTTATTTACAGCATTCTAGTTAGTCTTTATTATTTTTTTAGCTTTTTGCCATTGGTCATGAATTTCCCAACACGATATGTATGTAGACTTGTTTTGGTCAGTGTGAGCTGTTTTATTGTCTTCTGCCCCATTCGAAGACGTAGACATCCCTTCCCCCCCAGTAGCCCACTATGTTACTACCCTTGGGGTATTTTGTATTTTATACAGTGTTTTGCCTCTGACCTACTTACTACAGCCTCATAACTGAATGGGTCAGTTGCCACCGGGACAAGAACATGTTGTGTATAACCGACACTCCTTGGTACTTTGTTGTCTCTCCTGATGCCTTTCGAAAATATTTCTTCATCAATAATTCATCATCAATCATCATTCCGAATATTATACCGCAGTTATACCACATGTTGCTGAAAGTTGTTTATGGAAGTTATAACATAAAATGTGTGTGACTAACAGGAATGTGAATTTGTTTGTAATAATGGAGGAAACAGCTTGCCAAGCGTTTGTTGTCTTTTGCTTTTTATAAGCAATACACCACATATCATTTTTGCAATGTATTGTTAGCAGATGGTCCAGGTAGTTTTACTTTTACTTTTACTTCATATGTAAACTATATCTTTTATACGCATCTCATATCTATCATGCATATTCTAACCGAGCAGCCCTGAGGAGATGCAGCAGGCCCTGCAGTACCTTAGCTATCCTCAGAACAGTACCGCTAGCATTGAGCAGGAGATAGAGTACCTGCGGCTGCAGCTAGAGGACGAGAGAGAGTTGCTGCAGCAGCATATCCACTCTCTGGTCCAGCAGAACTACAATCTGGCCGAGTCCACCAGAGAGCAGCTGGACCTGTGAGTGACAGCCATGCTCGGGTCTAAGTAGAACAGCATGGTGTTTGCAGTGAACTTTCTCTTCATCTGAAATATAATATTTTTTAAAAAGGAGTGCTTTTACTTTACCGGTGAGACAAATGGGTGGAAATGGGATTCAAGACATTTCCTGTGATTCCCATAGAAAACATATTTTGTTGTTTTCTTTTCTTCTCGAGTGCAGTGGATCCAGCTGTCCATCTGTGTGCTTATCTTTCCTGTTTCCTGTCACATTGTGGTTTGCAACATCATGGTAGTTATGGTGACGATGATACAAGAACATTGTTCAAACAACTAGGGATGGCTCAGGATTTTCCTAATTTTTGAATAGTCATTAAATTATTTAAAAAAATGGAATAGTTTATGCGGCTATGGTCTTGTCTTAAAAAATGTTATTTTAGATAACAGAAGATATTGGATATTCAGGTTCAACTGTCTGTCGATTTGTGTACATTGGTGGAAAAAAAGCGCCAACAAAACTACTCGTTGAGATTGTGTATTCGATTATTGAGCATTTCTTGCATCCTTAAAACAGATTCTGTTGTGGATTCTAGCACATGCAGACACACATTGCATCACTAAATAACATTTTAAATTTCAAACCAAAACTACCTTTTAGTTGACCTTTCAAGTCAAGTAGTGTAGTGTAATCTAGCGGTCAAATGTATTTCTGTGATTCTCAGATATATTTTTTTTCCATTTTGTTACAGTTTCTTGTTCTTCGCCATGTTGTTTCCCTTCTGAAGCACTTTTGTATTGCAGTGCAAAGCACTACATCGATTGAGTTTGTTTGATCGATCGGCCCAGGTTGTCCAGGGAGCTGCAGGAGAAAAACCGGCAGATCCAGAGTCTACAGAGCCAGCTGAGAGGCCAGAGTCCCGGCAGGCCCCGGGTCTCGGCCTCCCCCTCCTGCTCCTCCTCCTCCTCCGAGGTGTGCCCGTCCTACGTGGTGTCCGGGTCGGGACACAGCAGCCCCACCGCATACAGCCAACACCTGGCGCCTCACGGTAGGAAGTGGATGACACGTACGTGTACAATGTGTTGAAAATGTTAGACTCCATGGTCTACCTGTCAAACCCCTAAAATCCTAAACGGGAGAAGAAAAATATTCACCATAATTCGCTTTGGATCAAAGTGTCAAAATTCAATCCTAGTATTAAGTATCCCAGGAGATGGGTATGACCAGGCCCTCTCCACATCTATTGTTTGGTTACATTCGGTCCCTGCAATTAACTCTGTATGTTTCCTCATTAAAAATGCATACCCTGCCCCCTATTTCCCGGGCCATTATCACGAGGGCTCTTATTGAAGACTTCTTGAATCCCTGGGACCCGGCCGGTCTAGTAGCACCTAGTAGTGGTACTTGTGGTCACCTACGCCTCTATTCTGCTGCACTCGGGCGTCTCCCGTCAGACAAAGCAGGCTGGCAGAGGACCGCATGGGTGTCCTGTTCCCATCCAGGCTCGTTGGAGCTGCATTATTTAGTGTCACCTATCCGCTTGAATCTCCCAACTGGGTACTCCCAACGAGACGGTAAAGGTTATGATATAGGTACTTCAGCGGCCTGGCTTGGCATTAGTACTTTAGCTACTTTAGTATGACATGATTATAAACATCTATGTCTTAAGTATGTTTTAGTATATGTATATATATATTAAGGCCTCTTGGACAAATAACTGCATTTGAGTGTGTTTTACACCGAGGCCAACCACTTTATTAAACAAAGACTTAAGGGAAGATGAACATGATAGAAATGAGAGAAGAGTTCTGTTGCCACGACGACGGAAGGAATTGCTGACAACGACCATTCGAGTTCAAAGAAGAAAAATGGATAGTGTTAGTCGGAAATTCATGGGAAATAATGCCATCCAGCTGAGTTCTCCTCTTCTCTTCCTGTGTGTATCTAGGCCACACAGTCGGGACAGGAAGGGATCTTGACCCCGCCGGGCTTCCGGCCCCTCCCACTGTGGGCGGGGCCAAAGCCGGGGGAGGCGTGGTCCGGAGCGCCGGCGACCGGAGCAGCAGCAGCAGAGCGCAGGGCCTGCTGCTGTGGAGGGAGAACGGCCGGCTGCAGGAGCAGCTGAGGGGCAGCGAGGAGCTCAACGCCACCCTGCGCAGCGAGCTGGAGCTCCACCGCTCCATCGTAGCCCAGAGTGAGCGCCGCCACCGGGAACCAGAACACCGCGACCACTGCCACCAGCAGCACCGGGAGAGGCCCGGGTCGGGACCTGAGGTGGAGTCGGATGGAAAAGAATCGGACGCAAGCGCGCGGTCACATCAGGACTTGGGGTCACATCAGGAAGCGGGGTCACATCAGGAAGCGGGGTCACATCAGGACCAGGGGTCACATCAGGACGTGGGGTCACATCAGGACCAGGGGACACATCAGGACGCGGGGTCACATCAGGACGCAGGGCGGCAGGCTCGGGCCATGAATCCAGGTAGTTTTCTATTCTTATTCTACTATATTCTGTTATTTAAAGTGTTTCCAACACAATCTTAAGAGACAATCCTGCAATGGACTCCACTGTGAGGCAATGCAAGGCAACGCTTTTCATTATATTGCAAACACAAGAAACTCAAAGGACATTCCGAGTGCTTTACATAGGCGGGAATTACATTTTAAAATTAGTATTTCGGTCTGTTTACAGTAACCTGCATGTTTCTGTGTGTATCTGTGTGTGTTCATTCTGTTGTGTTATCTCTCAGGTCTACAGCCCCCTGCATGTGAATAATGTGTGTGTGTGTGTGCGGTTCTGTTGTGTGTTATCGGTCAGATCTGTTGGCCGAACATCTGCAGGAGATCAGAGCCCTGCGGCAGCGCCTGGAGGAGAGCATTCAGACCAACGACCGCCTCAGAGAGCAGCTGGAGAGGAGACTGGCCGAGGTGGACAGAGACCCAGGTACACTCTCTCTCTCTCTCTCGCTCTCTTCCCCTTTCTCTTTCTCTCCGGCTGACTTACGTGCCTAGATACCGATCCGTGCTGTTGTTTGATTCTATCTTGCTTGCGGAAGCAATGATCCCTCAGTGTGTCACTCATTCACTTGTATAGTGTAACACAGGGCTCTACATTGCGACCGTTTCACTCTCATATGCCAGTAAAGATTCCCTTGTGCGAACAAATGTACATTTAGGGAGCACGTGTGCGAGTGGAATTTGTATTTTTTAGTTAAAATAAAATGGGTCACGTTCTCGGGTTTCACACATAGCAGGAGCGGTTTGCCGACTGACAGAGGAAATAGCCGCCACACATATCACACATCGCACATTCCGATAGAAGTTGGGAGGTGCCGTTCGTAAATCTGTTTCGCACCATTTACCGCGTTCGCGACGAGACTGCTTGCAACCGGCAACCGCCTTGCAAAAGAATCACAAGCTAATACAAGATAAACTGGACCGTTATCGCTGCAACAAGCAGCAACGTGAAGCTGTAGCCTATGTGGCTATTGGAGCGGTGGAGACCGGGTGCTTATGCTAACGTTACGCCAGGAGCTGGCGATGCACCGGCTCAAAACAGGAACTCCAGGAACTCCAGGAACTGTGTTTCACCTGGAGAGAGGCTGTAAATGCTCTCTCTTCTTAGCAACTGGTGGGAAACAAAATATCAATGCTGTGATTTTTCCACGTGTGACATCGCTATGATTCCCCCCTTTAAAAAAAAAAAAAAAAATCTCCTGTAATGTCCAAAACATAGATTAAAGCAGGAATGTCAGGACGTGATGCAAAGCTTACAGCAGGCTACTTGTACACCTGAACATTAGCGGCAGCTGCCAATGCATTTCTCCCGTTCCCCTGCGTGTCCGTCCGTCTAACCCCGGAACTGCACTTCCAACCGGAGCGGCTTAAGTGAAAACCTGGAACGGGTTTATTCACAATATTGCAGTACCGCCACATACTTTTGCTTTGACATGAACAAGAACGCGCACAGAATCACATTAAGAGTTCAACCTCGGTTGGAAAACGGATGTCCAGCAAACGGTCCAGGAGACCAAGGAGCTGCAAAAGCTCCTGGACCACAGATACGGTTGGGATTCGCACTACTGTTTAAAAATCAGTTTGAGACTGATGATGGGCTCCGGTACCGAGAGTTATGCTTTATTTCTGTTTATGCTTTACTTTATCTATTGTTCATTTATCACTTAAATGGATATGGCAGCAGCCAAACATAATTGTTCTTTATTGTAAGCGGGAAATAAACTCGTATTCATCTCTCTGTTTTTACTCCGCGCCTATTTTATTTAGCCAGGCCCCTACTGTCGTGGACCGTGCCTTTTTCTATCACCTCTAATGGATAGTTAACAATATTTTTCTTGACTATGCAATACCGTCATTACAACAAAAACAAAGTTAATAACCGTGTTCATCGTCCCCCGGTTCTAAATCATACGTGTGACACTCAAACACACCGTGGCGCTGATTTGTGTTCAGCAGCGACCAACATCTTCATCCAAGGCAGCGAGGAGCAGGGCCAGCTGGCCGGCGAGGTGCGCTTTCTCTGGGAACAGAACCAGACGCTGAAGGAGCAGCTGTCCCAGGGATCCAGAGGTAATATCACATATAAATAACCCTCCGCTCAGGGATCCAGAGGTAATATCACATATAAATAACCCTCCGCTACCAAGGACTCAAGCCTGCGAACAAAACGGTCACATTAGCGAACCATTCATTATGCGGACGCGAGGGAATTATTTTCCTACGTTGCCTCGGTGCCAGTAAAACCAAATTAAATCAAATCATCATTTGCATAGGTCTTAAATATTTTTTGGAGACTGCCGAAAAATAATAAAACCCCCCAACCCATAAATGTCAAACTTTGATGTATATTATGGGAAATGGATATATATTAGCTTGGACATGCACAAGCTGTGTGACCTGTGTGTGGCGTGATCACTTCATGCACGTGCAGGATGCCTTGATTGTCGGCAGCACTGCTGAGATAAACTGACGGAATTAACAACAATAACAAATAACATTTATTTCATTATTTCATTATTTAATTGAACTGGTTGAAACCTGCAGATACCCTGAGCGGAGCGCACGCCGCGGAGCGCACGCCGCGGAGCGCACGCCGCAGAGCGCACACCGCGGAGCGCCGTGTTTTAGGTCATGAAACAATCAAAGTGATTTGTACGTTGTGCGCTATTCTGGGTGGCCATGATTATTAGTAGGTAGAGCTTTTTAGATATAGGAGGAGGAGCGCCACGAGTCGGTTCGTGAGGAAAGATGTCGAGGCGGTAAAAAAAAGAAAGACCACCCCGGCCGACGCAATGAAAACATTTATTTTAAACAATTTATTTCAAGCGGGTTCATCTTTTCAAATGAATAGTCGTCAGATGGACGGTACGTGACGTGACAAAGCGGCGCACAAAGGGGTGCCACCAAATTGGCTAGGGTGCCACCAAATCAAGAAGTTAGTGGCACCCGAGTAGCAAATGTTATTTAGTCCTGACTGTAGTACATAGTGTGGTATAGAGGACATACTGAACATCTGCAACTAATCCACAAGGAAGTTTAGAATGAGAAACGCAGCGATAGCGGCGGCCAAGCAATGCGGCACGTTTTGAACGGGCACTGCACTAGTGTCAACAATTAAGCAACAAATACACAATATAAAAAAGAAATGTATAGAAAGGCAGTACATCAAAATATTTGTGCATTCTCACGTCAAAGGTTTTATATTTGAATACGGGCCTTTTGGAGATGAATGGTATAAAGTTGTTTTTTTTCACACACACACAACCATACCACCCACCCTCTCTCTCTCTCGCTCTCCCCTCTCCTCTCCAGACAAGCACAAGGAGAACGACAAGCTGCGCGAGGCCTTGGCGAGGCGGACGGCCAAGCTGGAGCAGAGCCGGGCGGAGGGGGAGGCCCTGCGGCAGGAGCGGGGCCGGCTGCAGGACCGACTGGAGCTCAGCGCCCAGGAG
>JAOPJH010000066.1:542666-554474 GCA_027122575.1 Merluccius polylepis
TTTTTTGCTGCTGTTGGACCAACTGGGACCCTCAAATTTTTGCTTTTTTGTTTTTTCAATGTTTTCCGGATTTTAAATACTTTATTTTTTTAAAAAAAATTCCCCCCCCCCCCCCCCCCCCCATGTCATTTACGAAACGGTTCAATTGGTTAAAAAAACTAGCGCATACGAACTTCCCTGGCTAGGGTGTTTCCTCCAATAGTGCCCACAAATAAAGTTTCCATTCTGTGCAGCACTACCACTGTTCAAGAGCATGCAAAGAAAAAACGCACACGCACTATTCTGGATGGCGGTTTACCAGAAAAGAACACCCCTCGCCCCACCACCCCCACCACCGTGACTGCCAAAATAGAAAGTAAAGTACAAAAAGCATCCCAAACTCTCACCAGTAATTTGCTTAGCCTCAGTGAAAGGTCCTTCAGGGGCTGGGCAGCCTCCTTGTTTGCTTTCAATTTGGCAGCAGCTGAAAAACTGTATCAAAAAGGGAGAAATAAAACAATGACAAATATAAACATTGGCAACTTTTTCCATCTGTTGGTGGATAACACATTTTTTAAGGGTTTTACCTGGCTGGTTTGTAGTAGGTAAGCCCTTGATGTAGCTTGTCCCAGTGCCTGTCAAGCTCTGCCTCAATCTGAGCCTTTATTGAGTATGTAGGTCAGAGAAAGACAACAGCATGATGAACAGAAAGCAAGGTGTTAGTTCACATGTATCAAGGATGATCGACGCGGCGTCATGCATTATACTACTTGCATTATGACTGCCTTGTTGTCAACAATGTTCTTCTACAAATTAACATCTGAAACAATTTAGCTAATTGATTTTAAAAAGTGTTGAATAATTACGTATGTGTGTATAGATATTATGCAAGTACACAGTAAGTCACAAGTTCGTTTTGAGGTTGAGATGTTGATGCTCAGCATAACGGCGGTAACATTTATCCATTACATTAGTAATGAAATACAACACTAGTTGTATTTCATTTGTCAGGGCAGCCACACACACACACACACACACACACGCACGTGGATTTATGGTGACAATACAGGGGACACAGACATCACAGATTGTAGGTATAAAAAGAAAAGAAAGACAATGAAAGGGGAAATAGATGAAGCCCATACCGGTTCTCTCAATGCTGATCTACCCAGCAGGATAGTCCATAACTCCCGACTACTCCTGTGAGAACACAGTGGGTTGGATCAGGACAGGCAGCAGGGAATTTCTTATTGTGATGATCAGCAGTACATTGTGACAGGGGACACTAGATATACAGTTTCTACACATATGTACAGGCTGCATCTTACACATAAGATAAATCAGGCTGCAGCTTATAAATCACACACAATTAAACGCATTACATTTCAGAAAATGCATTTCATTTGGTCAATAGATGCAAGCACACCCAGTTAAGTGATTTAAGTCATTAAACTGTCCTTTTAATAAACAAAGATGTGGTTCGGTTGCTGTGGTCCCAAGCTGATCTGCTCTCCCACGTCTGCACCACATCTCCTACTGACGATGAGTGTTTCGTATGCACACATTGCAACATGTTGCGTAGTACATATGTCGACAACCATAGTCGCACGTTAAAAACGAAAACTTAAGATAACAGGACGTTAAAGTACTGCAACATGTGACACAAAGCTGCGGGCATCATGTGCAGTTTGCGTGGACAGCTCAACCACGGCTGCTCTTTGGTTGGTCGGAAAGAAACGGCGATTTGGCGCCAGCTAAATACACATATACCTCGGTTTTAACTAAAAGTTATCAATAATGAGACGGTACGCAGAGGGAGCATCCCCCAGGGGGTTATCTTTACTGGGGTTGCAAGTTGACGACATGCCGTTGTTGTCATGCTGCGAACCGCGCTGAAAACCCATTCAAATCCCAACAGCCCGGCGGATGCTAAGCTAACCTAGCGTGCTGCTAATGGCTTCAACGGTTTTGTACGCAGTCGTCTGTCTTGTACAACAACAACAACTACTACAAAACAAGGAGTTTAAGGTGGTGAACATTAAGGGGAAGTGTTCAATATGAAGTCTCCCGTTCGCAAAGACGGGAGGACAGGAGGCCCCCCTCCCTGGTAAACTTTAAAGTTTATCGGCTGTTACCTGACACACAAGCCGGACTCCGCCATCTTCGGTGCCGCCATGTGATTGGCTGAGGCGCGGCGTGGCGTCTCTTTCCGCAGTTGTTGATTCTCGCTCCGGCTGTTGTCTATTTCCTTTTCCTCTCATACAGACACAGACTATCTGGACGTATTAATAAAGTATTATATTATACTGTATTATAATAATACTATACAGTTATACGGTTGTATTCCTAAAGAGGAAAAGTACGTCATTATCCGTTGAAATAGGCCGTTCCCCCAAACATATGGTCCACAACCCCAACATAAAATGTAAACATATAATTTACTAAATACGTTATTTTAGTTCATGTACGTAGTTATACTGTCTGTCGACATAGCAAAATAAACGAAACAAAAAAACAATGAATACACAAAGTTGAAATAATGATCGATTTAAAGCACATTTCCAATGAATCCTGGGATTAGCTAGAAAAATAGGACGGTATAACGGTTTTTTAATTTTCACATCCAGTGGTATGCATGAAAAATGCAGTTGTCAGAAATATCTTCTTTTTTTTACAGTAAAGGCTTGATGTACACTGAAACATGTGTTAATTAAACACTTAATGCACATGTGTTATATACAAATTATTATAAAATAATAATACAAAAATAAAATAACGTATTTTTGGTATTGTTGTGGTCCCGCCTCCTATGACGCGTCGCCCACGTGACTCGGCTGTCAAATATGGCCACCTTCTGCTGGCTGTGAGGAAGCCGAAAGGACAGAGGATATTGTGAAAACAGCAGAAACAGCCGGTTTTCTATCACGTCGCCGTTTTTTTTCCCCTCTTCGGTCCACACATGCTGTAAGTATCAGCCCGTTAATGCCGTTTGAGGAGCCCACGCACCGTGAAGGGTTGTGTTCGGTGCTGCCGTTAGCCTGATGCTGGGTCGCAGCATCCTTGACATTTTACAGTTCAGCAGAAGAAAAAAGAAAGCAAGCAAAGCAGCAAGCTAGCTAGCTGGGCTAAATCAATGTTCAAGGATGTCGACTAGAAATGCGAGTTTTAAAACATGATTCAGCAATCGTGACAACGCTGCAGGATGCATGACAATGGACGTCGTTGTCAATGTTGAATGATATGACAAAAACAATGAACATAGCTTACTTCAACCCCCCCCACCTCCACCACCTTTTTAATTTGCAAGAACAAAAGGTTGCAGCTAACGCCGTGGAAAGAGGACAAAAGACGACGGTCTCCTTTTTAAGTTAACATTTTAAATGTCATTTTTAAATGTTGGGTTGAAAGGTGAGTTTGATTATTATCGTGTGATGTTGATAGCAGAGAGGGAGGGACGATGGGGTTAAAGTCCACTGGTCCCACGACAAGATGACTCATGGACCCGCAGATCAAATATCTTGCACGTCGTCAGTGTGTCAGTAAAAAGGGTTAGGAGCAATGCTTTAGTAAGCATTCAATCATCAATCTTGCAAAATGTATGTATTATTGTGCCTATATTTGCATCAAATGTCTTTGCCCCCATTTTTCCACGAGAAAAATAACACGTGTGCACGTCTTTTATACAGGTCATCTGCAGAAAATGAAGAGTGACCAACGCATAAAGGATGCACGCTAGAGGAACCACCTGGTAAAGGAGAACATTGTGTGTACTGCAACATCCGTCTACGTCTCCTCTGCTTTCTCCCTCTCTCTTTCTGTGCGTGTGTGTGTGTGTGTGTGTCCGTCTCCGCTCTGCAAAAATGGAGGTCAACCCAGTGTTGGTGGAGTCCTCTGTCGTCATGGCCATGGTGCTGTGTGTCCACATGGCGGTGTGGAACCAGCACTCCTGGTGCTGTATAGCCCTGGTCATCCAAGCGTTCTACGTACAACACAAATGGGACCGCCTGCTCCGCTCCGGCGGCGCCGTGTTCCAGTTCCGTCCCACGGCGAACAGCGGCATTGTCCCGGCCTCCATGGTGATGCCCCTTCTCGGCCTGGTGCTGAAGGAGAAATGTTCTGCCTCGGGGAACGTCTACTTTGAGCGATTCTGCACGGTGGTCACGGTCACGGGCATGATGCTGGCTCTGTTCCTGTCCCTCATCGCGCTGGGCGTCACGAGACCGGTGCCCACCAACACGTGCGTGATAGCGGGCATGGCGGGCGCCGCCATCCTGTACACCACGAAGCAGACCCTGACGGTGTCGGAGGTGATCGAGGTCCTGGAGGTGCTGCTGATCTTCGTCTACCTCTGCCTGATTGTGCTGTACCTGCTGCCGCGCTGCTTCACACCCGGGGAGGCGCTGCTCATCGTGGGCGGGATCAGCTTCATCGTGAACCAGCTGATCAAGCGCTCCCTGAGCCTGTCGGAGGCCAAGGGCGACCCCGTCAACTACTTCCTGCCGGTGGTGGTGGTGGGCTCGTTGTTGCTGGGGGTCTTTTTCGCCCTGCTTTTCTGCTTCATGGAGTCGGAGACGTGGGTGTCGTCGCTGTTCTTCCACATGATGACCGCCGTCTTGGCGCTGGGGATCCTCATGCCGTGGCTGGCGCTGTTCATCGGCCGCCACCCCATCATGTGGCTGTTGGACTTTGTGACGTTGAACGAGAAGCGGCTGTGCCTGCTGGGCTACTGGCTGTTCCTGGCCAGCGTAGCCACCTGCGTGGTGCTGCACCAGAACTACCAACGCCAGTCGGGCTCCAAGAAGCACCAGGCCTCCACAATCGTCAGGAAGTACTTCCACCTCATCGTGGTGGCCACGTACGTGCCGGGGCTGCTGTACGACCGGCAGCTCCTCCACGTGGCGTCCGTCGGGTGCCTGGCCGTGTTCTTGGTGCTGGAGTACGTGCGGTACTTCCGCATCCGACCCATGGGGCAGCTCCTGAGGCAGTTGCTCACCTTGTTCCTGGACGAGCGGGACTCCGGGCCTCTGATCCTCACCCACGTCTACCTGCTCCTGGGCATGTCCTTGCCCATATGGCTGTTCCCCACGCCGTGCGCCCCTAAAGGGATATTTCCTGGCGCCGGAGGACTAGTGCCCTACGCCGGCGTGCTGGCCGTGGGAGTTGGAGACACGGTGGCGTCCGTGTTCGGCAGCACCATGGGGGAGATCCGATGGCCCGGCACCAAGAAGACCATGGAGGGCACCGCCACATCCGTGTTCGCCCAGATCATCGCCGTGGCCATGTTCCTCATCTTCGATGGGAGCATCAATCTGAACTCCACCTACTCATGGATCGTCGGCTCCATTACACTTGTGGCCATGTTGGAGGCGTACACCTCCCAAATAGACAACCTCTTCCTGCCCCTCTACCTCTTCATCCTGCTGCTGCTCTGATGAGGGGGACTGGCTGTTTGGGGCTGAAATTAATACTACTACTACTACTACTATAATATGGCATAATAATGACTAATGTGATTTTTGACATCTTTGATTTCTGACCTCTATAATAGGATGTTACTTTTCAATATATCGAGTTGAAAATGAACATTGGTATTGATCGAACAAAAATGGTCCCCCGGCACAAAACGTATAGGGATTACGTCCACACATAGTAATGATAACGCGGCAATCCTATTTAATTAGTACGACTTAGAACAACACTTCTGCCTTTTTATTTGGTAGAGCTGCAGAGGTTTGATCAGCATGACCGTTAAAACTAATTTGCTTACATAATGCATTTCAAATGAGTTGCACTGGATGGAGATGGTTGTTTACAAAAATAATGTTGAACATGTCTCTGTATTGATTATGGTGTGTGTGTGTGATTCATATCTTTGGTCACAGTTCTATAATAAGAGTTATGGAAACACCAACACACACACACACACAAATATTGACTTATGTAAGCAAGGTTGGAACTTAAAAATAGTATTCACATATGCAATTATGGGCAGGTGGATGGGACGGAGACTAAATGGCACATTTTGATCGTCTTTGTTTTATCTTGTAATATACTTTTTTGCAAATGGATATATGCCTTTGTACAGCCTTTGAAGAACATTTAAAATCGAGCTTCTGGAAATGTCTTTTTACGATTTAACCGTTTTAGAAGATGTAAGATGAACGTAAAGATCGGCTGTTGGAGGTTAGCCTTAAGGACAACTGCTTTCTGCACCATATTAAGTGCTCCCGAAGCAGTAATCGAAAAGCATGGCTACAAGTTTTTCAAAGAAGCCATTCAGCAACTGTAAAAATGTGAGTGGTTGTTGCTCACATGGCAGCAAATGATGCTCCTGCATGACACCAAGATGTGAAATTCTGTATGGAAACTTTAAATACAGAGCCTACTGTATATTTTGTTGAGGAGCATTTTCTACGAGCCTCCTAGTGTTAGATCTTCATGTGGAGACAAATCCTTAAAACTCTATGCTGTTCCTTAATGCTGAGCAAATGGGGTCTCACGTTTGTCACATACAAAGGCCTGTTCCACCCTTAATTTTAATTTATTTATTGATTTTAGAACTTTGACTGTCACAAGGCCTCATCTCAGCTTTATTTTTGCATTATTCCATAAGGATGACATGATTGTTTTTACCAGCAACATGTGATGTTAATTTCTTTTTTATATTTTTACCTGTAAAAATGTTTGTATTTTCTCAACTCGACGGTAAAACATTATCAGCATGGCACTACAGATATGTTTTGAGCTTCATATTTACATTTAGTTTTCTTGAAGTTGGTATTGCATGTACATTGCATCATTAAAGATAATGCTGAAATGCTTGCATTTTCTTCTGATTCAAAATACTTGGATTGTTGGCTGCAGAAGACGAAAATGTCCGAATGCATGAAATTATCAACACTCAAATATTTTCAGGATCAAAATGTGCAACCAACCTAAAATCAAGATTGCACTTTCTACATTTCTCCCAAGATTTTTTGATTCACAATTGCAGTAGTTTTTAAAAAGATTCAGTTAGCGTACAAGGTAAGACAATAGTGTGTTGTACATTTGAGGTGTTCCTTCTAAAACATTTACATTTTGCTTGTATTCAATAAACCAAAATATAGATCAATACAAAACTAAAAATGTATACGAAGAGAGGTCTCGTTGACAATGTAAATTAGTAGCATTAATTAGTACAAATTAGTATGCAGTATGTCATTAATACAGTTGAATACGGATAGAGGTATAGTATATATTTTCCAGTAGACTACAAAGCTGACTGTACTTATACCTGATCTCATAATAATAAGTGTTCAGGCAATTTGGTGCTTCGTCAGACCACTGGGAACCTTGAATGTAGGCCTTGACCTTGAGCAGAAAACAATATTGCCATATGATCCTTTATTTGGTGTAGAGTGTCGGGAAAGGGAGCTCTTCAGTGGGTTGTAGCCTTAAAGGGGACACAAAAACAAGCAATATCACAAAGAGGTGGTACCCCTGTGGTGTATTTAACTCTGTCCTGTCGTATCTATATGCACATTCTGATTCAGAAAATCGTTAATATCCAATGAAGGCACTTTCTTGTTACAACATCAGCTTGTTCCCCTGTTATTACAAGACAGAGTGCAAAACACACAGGCCTGCATAAGACAATATAGCCAACACTGAAAAGTACCAGTTAAAGAAGAATGCTTGTGATATTCCTTGTGATATTCAAGTACATTTTTGGAAAAGGGTTATATAACGGGCTGGAGGCCAGACTGACCTCCAGAGGGAAACAGAATGTGAACTTGGGAGATCAGGATAGTCTCACGAGGCTCATTTAAAACCTCCACGCCTCGTGATTTAAACATGTCTCCATCTCGATCGGTATCTCACCAGTTCTCGGGGCTCCAGCGCGTGTCCTTGGTCTCCATGAGGTGAAAGGTGTAAACGTGGCGGGAGTTGTCCGAGCGGTTGGGTGCACTGCGGTGGACCACCTGCCCGTGGATCAGCACGACACCACCTGAACAAACGACAAGTTGTTTTTGAGTTTAGACGCCGACCGGGCTGAAGAAACAGAGGCACTGTTCCACTCGTGATGAAAAGGAACGGAAAAGCCTCAATGGATGAAAAAAAACAAGAGAAAAGAGAGAGAAAGAGTGATATAGAGTCTGATATTGACCATTTCCAGTTTGCCTATAGGCCACACAGAGGTGTTGAGGATGCCACAGCCACTATGATAAACATGCTTTGTAAACATCTGGGAGGTAAGGGAACACATGCTCAGCTTTGAACACAATTCAACCCCACATTCTAACAGAAAGACTACTAGAGCAATTTGATTTGAGCAAAAATCTTGTGGGCTGGGTTTTAGACTTTTTAACTAATAGGACACAAAGAGTGCGAGTCAATGGAGTACTGTCTGATCAGATCTGTTCCTCCACTGGCTCCCCTCAGGGCTGTGTTCTGTCCCCTCTTCTGTTCATCCTTTATACCAACATGTGCCGCAGCAGCAGGGAGGACAGATTCATTTTAAAGTATGCAGATGATTCGGTCATTGTCAGCCTGCTGCAAGGTAATGAGACAGGACATGGCCCTGTTGTCCAGGATTTTGTAGATTGGTGTGAGCGGTCCTTCCTACAGATGAACATTTCCAAAACAAAAAATATGTATGTAGACTTTAGGAAACTCCCCAGGGCTAAGGAACCAACTACACGGCCCATCACCGAGCAAGTTGGCTGGACAAGGATGAAAAGGTAAAGAACAGCGATGGCGCAGCTGTATGGCGTGTGTAATGTCTGGAAGAAGAAGGCTTTTATTTAGTGGACGACCAGCACCGAGTGCCAAAAACCAATAAACATAAATCATAAACATTCTCCGCGTTGTGGAGACATGATCATACACAGTGACCCCTCGAGGGGATGTTTGAGCATCTGGAGACTCCCGTCTCTCACATAGCCTCGAAACCAGTCTCACTGTGGGTAGAACAGAACAGAGGTGAGTATATATAGTCAGTACCTCATTAATCTCACAGCTGCGTCGGTCGCTGCAAATGCGCTGCCACACCCCCTTCACCCCACAATCTCCAATAGACGAGAGGCATTCCTACTTGATGGAGAAGAAAGGGATAAGGGTGAAGAGAGAGGCATTCCTCAATGAGACAAATAACCTCAAGACTCTGCCCATGGACCTGAACCAGTCTCTCTGTCACTCCCTACAAGACAGGTCCTGACGCAAGGCATGTGCTGAAGAAAGCCAGAACTTTTGACTTGGAGCACATTTGGACTTGCCAGGAAATAAATGGCCACTGAACCTGTACCAATAAAGAGCCATATGGACAAAGAAGGCAAGTGTAGTATTCTGGACACCCCTCTGAACCCTTACTGGCCAGACAGGGTGGAGCAGGGGCCCAGCAGCTGCAGACCCCTGGAGATGTACCCAGGCCTATGTTGCTGTGGTACCGTCTGAGCTTCTCTTCTCCTTGACTATTACAGTAATTGGTTTAATTAAAAATGGCATACTTTCTTGTAGGGTTGCCCCCTAATAGTCGACCAACCGGCTTAGTTGATCGACAGAGGCTTAGTCAAATAAGTTTTCATTAGTCGCGCAAAAAGTAAAACATAAAAATAACACGGTACAAGCATCACAACCGAATACATCCATGGTCGCAACAAGCCCTGATTTAACTCATCGCTGCATCTTGCATCGCTGCAGAAATATTGACCATTAAACCTGGGCAGGTATACACCTAGGTAGGTAGACACCACTAGACACGCGGGACTAATACCGGTGATCGCGTCTTTAGTTCCCCGTGTCTGATAGCTGTAATTCGGAGTGTGAATATCGGTTGAATATCTAATATCTTAACTTTAAAAAACACTTTTGTATTTTTTAAGACAAGACGACAGTGGCACATCCCTCGTAACTACGCCCGTGAAGGTGAACCCTCTCGGACACCGCTATTAACATGAACCGCTCCCCCGAAGGAGCCACACATCCACACACACCGGACACGAAAATACAAACATTTTTTCTGTTTGCTTGCTTTTTAATAAAGTTGTGTGCAGTTATACAGTTAAATATGATTATTAAATATGTTCAATGTCTCCTTCCTGGTTGACAACCTTCAGAACCGCTTGGTCCATGCCGTTAATCGGCGGCCCGCTTCGTGCGTGTGCTTGTCTAAATTGTATTTTAAAGGCTGATTATTACGGTAATGTATTATCTGTAAAGTAGCACAAGGTTTAGTGTTTCTTTTATAACCCTCTCGCCCTGGAACTCAAAAAAATAAGTCGAAATAATGACATTAAAAGTGCGACGATTAGTGGACTATCGGCTTGAAATGGCGACTAATAGCCGACTAATAAATCTTTAGTTAGGGGCAGCCCTACATTCTTGTACATATGTGTTCTCAGTGCTCCCTTTGAACATGGTCATGTTATAATAGTTAACAGCTAAACCTCACAGCGGCTCTATTTTAGACGCGGTATACCACAGTTACTATGCTAATTATATTTCCCTCGGTTTGGTATTGGAAATAGGAAGTCACTGACCAAAATGTGTGTGGGCATGTGTGGGTGTGCAAATGCAAGTGTGTGTAGAAATGCAAGTGTGTGTGTGTATTTGTGTGTGTGCATGCCTCAAACAAAGGCACTTTCAACATGCCATTTTGTTAACCTGAATATTTACATGTAAATGTGTGCATGCACACAGACATCGCCGGGATGATTATTCAGCAAGGTTGCCCGGCGCGTTTCCATTCCCACGAAGACAGCGGCCACATTACATCTGTGACTGCATAGGATTGCTCGCAGCGATCGTCCCTAAGCAGGTGTCCGTCCATTGACATTCAGAATAGCACAAGCTGCTGTCGTGTTTTGGCCAATATCCATGACTTTGACATTTCACTGCTTCCCCAACAGCACAATGTGATTGTGGGGAGCGTCTCGACGCGGCCCCTCGTCTGTCACCGCCACTGACACGCGTTCCTCGGGTGCTGGTATCAGGGAGCTGGCAGGAGGGGCCCGGATGGCATTCAGTCAGCTAGCGTAACTGCGCCGCACCACAGAGGATGAGGAGCCGGGCTAATGGTGGATGGCATGCATGCAGGAGGATGAACAGGAGCACGAAGGGGGGGGGGTCGAAGGATATGTAGGAATGGAGTGAGTGAGAGGAGGGATAGACAAACAGACAGACAAATAGAGACAAGCACCGTCTCTATTTGACAATGAAACCAGAGCGGCCCATGGAAAGAGACTAAGAGTATCATTTTGAACAGGCAATGTTTGGTCATGCAAAGTCCTTCAGGCTGTTGGGATTTAGTGCTTCTTCTCAGTCATACTCCGTCTACTCATTCTGAGAAAACTGTTATGTAACTTCTTGCCTTGAATATTAGAGCAAGTTTCATCATTTTGTTCATGGAAACCATTAGCTGAAATGTATTCTGGTCCCTGGTCATGCACAGCTTCCTCTTCGCTCTGTCCACAGAGATTCATTAAATGCATAATAGAAATAGATAATTAAATTCATCATATGGTGCTTACAAAGGTGTGAAATTATAGGTTAGGATAAAGAAACTAAAACATCAATTAAAAATCTTACATTAACATTGTATTTGCTCATTTTTCATATTAATAATATTGCATGGATGATTTATTCCACGTACAATAATGTAGGAATGAATGCATATTTCTCGTTGTGAGTGTGGCAACATGGTACAGACAGAACTGTGTCTAGCAGTTTGGCAGAGACAAACACAAGCCATGTAAGAACAGAATGCACTCTTCCCTCCAAACACACACACACACACACACACACACACACACACACACACACACACACACACACACACACACACACACA
>JAOPJH010000066.1:605462-616107 GCA_027122575.1 Merluccius polylepis
CCCCCCCCCCCGCCCCCCCCCCCCCCCCCCCCCCCCCCCCCCCCCCCCCCCCCCCCCGCCCCCCCCCCCCCCCCCCCGCCGGGCGGGTTATTATGGAAAGGTATGATTCCATTGGCCGACATACTTCTCCTTCTGTGTGGATCTCCTCTGGCCAGCGTCAGCACTCAGCTGAGCTCTGTGCTCAGAATGCAGAGAGAAATCCCAGACAACAACACATGGAGAGACAGAGCAGAGAAGAGTAAGAGAGGACGAGACAGACCGCTCGCCGGATAAGGGCGTACCAAACGCAAAGGGCTCCGCGGCGGTCGGGAGAACGCAAACATTACACCTAAACTTTCTGTCATGGTATGATCAAATTCATAATCATGCATGAATTCATCGTCGTGTGTGAATTGTGAACGCTTGTGGACATTTCGAGAGCTGATGTCGGTGAATAGAAGCCAGCAGATGGCCACAGAAAGCGAACAAGGAGATGGAATAGAAGTCATGAACTATGTGATGTCTAGATAGCAATGCTGAAATAATCCCTCATGTTGATTTAGCCAAAGGGCTCACTGACTTGATATCTAATTTGCTTTCATGTCCACTATTTCCCCACATGTACATTCGTTTGATCACAATCCAGACAAGAAAAATATACTATATGAATCAGACAGCCTTGAACTGTTAGAGACTGTAAGCTAGCTCACTCAAGTCAGGAGATAAAGCGCAGCTTACTGTTACACCCCGCATGACAACACAACACATTCTTACCAAACTGGATCAGCCAAAAATAATTGAATCCACCTGATATTCATATACTAGTCATCATATGTCATCTTGGTTTTGTTTCCACACATATCTACCAGACAAGATTTATTCATTGACTGTAATTAATAAATTCCATTTTTGATAAGTTGTAAATATCTGATAAGAAAAATGCATTAAAATACTAACTGGGTGAAATCCGAGATCCCATTACTCGAAGACAATAAGCACATTATCAGGGGGATATTAATTTGTAGCCACAATTCAATTAAGTGTACAAATATATCTCTCCTATAGGGAAGGTAAGGATGGCAAATGATATTAGAGGGATATGAAGAGAAAGAGCCTGTTGACCTGAGATTTTCAATTAATTCACTAACTAATCCCCTTATTTTCCCTTCCACCGCCTAACCATTTAAATGTGTTGCATTCAGTCACAATGAATACAAACTAAAGATGGTGAACGGTGATTAGAGTATATTCATTCTCAAATTCCTCTTGGCTAGAGTTGCACAATGTGTGTGTCGGAAAGTAGACAACACGGGCATGTTGTTGCTCACCTAAGCTCTGCCATCTTGGCCTCAGGGAGCGGGGGTTTGGGTGGGGCCACGTCGTCATCGTCGGCCGCTTCAGAGACGGCCTCTGAAGGCGTCGCCGGGGCGGGGGACTGAACGGTGACCTCAGGCTCCTGATCCGTCAAGGACACCTCCGGTGATGCGCTGCTAGAGAGACAGACAAACAGACACAGACGGAATGAGTGTACAAATTGTGTTTCCGTCTGTGCATGCAAGGAGGTCTGTGTCACACACCTGTGTTGCATTGTGCACATAGTACACAAGGTGCACCCGCGACTCACCTCTCTGCCTTGGGAGCGGGTGGGACGGGCTTGTTGGGGGTGGTGGGCGACGGCTGCTCCTGTTTCTCAATGGTCAGTTTCACCAGCTCCTGTTCACAAAAACAAAATGAGCAAACAGGCAACTTGAATGTGCATGTTGACATCGCAGGAGGTCACAGGCTAAACTTTAATATGCAATGTCATTCTTTGTTTCCCTTCCATTTGGTGGTGGGGTCAGCTATCCTAGACGCTTTTATCCAAAGCAACTTAAAAGGCGCTGTAGGTAAAATTGAAGAGCTATTATTTGAGTGTGATTTGAAATGAAACACTTGGCTGAGAAACCTAGGGAGTGATGGAAAGGAGAGGGAGGGGATGTTTTTTGGTTGTTTAGTATCAAAATCTTGCTCTCGAACAACTCTCAAATCTTACCTACAGCACCTATAAGGATACTTCCTGCTACAGTAAATGTCATTGATAAGCAGGTAGGGGTCAGGCATCTTGCTCAAGGATGGCTACAGGTAGGCTGCAGACAAACTAACCACTATCCTGTGAGGGGAAGGGACCCACCTTGACTCCATCCAACACCGCCTTGATGACGGTGGTGACGGCCACTACGTTATCCTTGTCCTCCAGGTCGATGCCGTCCAGCATCACCTGGTCGGACCAGCGGATGAGGTTGGCCAGACTCTGGTACACTCGGTTGTGACAGGAGGACAGCGCCGAACTGCGTGTGCGTGTGTTCGTGTAGGGCAGGAGGAGAAAAGAAAATTAAAAACAGATATGACACAAAAAGGAAAAAAACAAAATCAAATTCAGACAAAAATATTTAATGAATACAAATAATCAAGAACAACAACAACAAGACGGCACCGGATAACCAAGTCACATTCCATCTAGTCAGCAGGATCAGTCTAGTCAACAAGATAATTTGATGGGAAAACACTGGTGGGGCCGTCTAGAAGCTGGAACTCAAGGGGAACCAGCTAAGTCTGTTGTGTGTGGCTGAACTAAAGAATGTTTATCAGAACAAAGGAGGTGTGGTAGTAATGGTGGTGCTTCTGCTGCTGCTGCTGCTGCTGCTGCTGCTGCTCTAGTCAATAGTGCTTGAGGACCGCCGGCAGGGCGTGTCCCTGGTTCGAGTTGTGACACGCCAAGGCACATTCACCACACCGTTCCTGCCCCGACACGGCTTCCCCTTCCAGCTACGGAGAACAAGAGGCGAGGCAGGGAGTGGAGCGGAGAAAATGTAGGATAGGGAAGGGTAGGGAACGCTACAGGGGAAGAAAGCGAGAACAGCTTTCCCCTCTGCTAGAAACGCTACCTAGATGGCGGTATGCTAGCGGCAAGTAAGCTATTCTCATTGTGAACAACAACAAAATTAAAACACGTAAACAAACCTAAACAAATTTGAAGGGAATTTAAAAGGACATTATAGGATCCATAAATAAAAGAATGAATCTATAGCAAGTATAGCAGCAAATGACAAATCAATACATGCAAACACTTAGGCAAATGAGCTCTTTCGTGAGTCTACAGTTATGCGGCAGATGCGCTGAGGAGACATACTCCCAGAATTGACCCAGTTTGTTGCTCATCCATTGTTACCGGAGACGACAGCGAAGTGCAAATTGACCTTTAATTGTTCCACATCTCCAGTGGATAAATAAAGAATAGGCAAAAACGATTCATATACATGCATATATGTATACATGCAGTAACTAAGTTTAGTGTCAATGGATGGTTGTGAATTGACGAGCAAGCTCATTTGCCAAAAAGTCTGAAACGCCTGGGTTTTACCTTAAAACAAAACCAACTACATGAATGGGTTTTAGCTGTAGGCTGTTTCTCCAGCTAAAAGCTACAAATCTATTGTGATCTAGCAGGTTGCGACTCCAGGGGCCAAGTCAAGCTGCTTTCAGATGGCTCTCCCTCTACTCAACTCTACTACATCCATCAATCACTTCTAACTACAGGGCAGAGGAAGGGAAAAACAAACCGAGATCTCTGACCTCCATACCATCGTAGGCACTGATCGACGTGGCGGAGAAAATGGGAAATACAAGGGAGAGAAGTTCGAACACGTCCAAACTCTAATTACAACATGCTTCCTTCCAGAGAAAGAAAGAGGAGATATTGTTCAACCAAGACAGCGTATTCTGCTACATGGTTAGGAAGTAATGTAAGACGAACAAATTACTGAGGGCCGCATAGTCATGTTAAAGATATTGCTATTCGAAAATACCTAAGTACACTGTGTTAACACTTCCAGGAACACTACGCATACCAGTGTTGCATTTACACTGATCTTATCGGAAATCTTGTGCATTTATAGCAGTCGTTGACAGACTGAAGATCACATCATCTCATATTGCCCAATTTCATTTGAGTAGCTCACATATACTCAAAGTGTACAATTCTTCCTTAAGACAGTTTTTAAATATCACAGTAAGTGGGGCGTTTATTAGCGACTCATTTCCAAGTTCCATGTTTCAACAGAAGTCTTATAAACGACTAGTTGACTTGTCTAAAAGTAAGAAAACACTCAGAAGACTTTTTAGCAGATTTGAATCTGTAATGCGTTTTTCATAAACTCAAAATTCTGTACAATCAGTTAAAGTCCCAGGTAACCAATATCCGTGACTTGATTCTAACTAGATTATGAAAGGTTGTATTGGTAATCAGTACACTGGGTCAAAATATTAAAAACAAATTTAATCAACCTACCGACACAAACTTTCAACATTTTTTGACAGGTCTTTTGACAGAGGGATGTCAATCAAACACGCCCATTACCATATTACCGCCACGCCCAGTCAATCCTCAGAAGAATACTCAGGGTTCTGACACTTGTTCTGTCCATTGTTCTGTACTTGAACTAAGGTGCTGGATGGGAGAGTCTCACCTGTGCTGTATCCTGGCCTCCACCTGCACCAGAGGGAGAATGGCCTCCAGGACCTTGCTGGCCGACCCGGGCAGCATTTCCAGCACCTTCTTCTCCACCACCATCTTGTCCACGATGGTCTTGAAGTAGCGCAGGGCGCTCACCACGTCCTTCTCCTGCTCCTCTAGTCGACTCACCTTCTGCAAAGAAAAGACAAACGAAACGTTACAGAACGGCCTCTCGGATGATGGGTACATCGCGCATGTTTTTCCAGAACAGCATTTTCAAAAAAGTCTGTTTTATTATCAGATGTGCAGCATAACACGGTCATTCTGTACATAGACTTTCTTATGACAAGGCAAGGATCATCTAAATACTACAAATACACACAGTAAATAAGTAAGTAGAGCCTTATTGATATTCACTTTAAAACAGTTACAAAGTGCTTCACACACATGCACACTCATTTATAAAAATATAAAATAATAAGTAAATTAGGTAAAAACAATATTACAATATACAAAAACAATATTACAATATACAATATAATATATTACAAAATATTACAATATAAAACACAGCACAAAGAGAGACAGACCAAACAAAAACAAACCAAACAATAAGAAAGGGATGGAGACCTACAGAAAGGCTTGCTATAAAAATGGGTCTTAAGAAGCCGCTTAAAACAGTCCAAAGACGCAATTGGAGCGAGGAATGGATAAAAGGCTGAGATTTTAGGAACGGTGATCTGAAATGTAACTGGGAGCAGTGCCTTATATGTAATCAACTGGATCTTGTAGTTTATTCTGAATTACAGGAAGCCAATGGAGAGATGCAAGAATAGGGGGAATGTGGGACCGACGGCTAGTTCTAGTTAAAAGCCTGGCAGCTGCATTTTGATCCAACTGTAAACGATTTAGAGCAGCTTGACTGAGGCACGTGTAAAGAGAATTACAATCATCTAGACAGGAGAAAACGAAAGTGTGAATTAAAAGTAGAAGATAGGATACATCTGATTTTATATTTCTTAGCTGAAGAAAACAGGACCGGGTGAGCTTAGTAACATGATGGTCAAAGTTATCAGGTCCAATTAAAATAATTTCTGTTTTGTCAGGGTTTAGGTGGAGGAAATTGAGTAATTTCAATCTTTGGTAGATGCTACGCAATCATGGAGGGAGGACAGTTGATTCAGGTTATTGGGTTTGGCAGAGAAATAGATCTGTGTACCATCGGCATAACCGTGATCTGACACGTCTTGGAAGCGGCAAAACAAATGACCCAGAGGAAGCATGTACAATGAGAAGAGGACTGGTCTAAGGAATGACTCCTGAGGAACTCCACACAGCAGGGGAGTGAAGGAGGACACATGATTATGCAATTAACAATTATGCAACATTTCAAGTAAAATGGCATGATCGATGGTGTCAAGTGCAGCAGTCGAATCAAGTAGGATAAGAATGGAATATTCACCTCTGTCAGCAGGCATAATGTCATTAGTCTCTTAGTAATGCAGTTTCAGTGCCATGTTTGTGGCGAAAGCCGGATAACAATTTGTCAAAGATTTTATGACCCTCAACCAAATTCAGGTGTTGGTCCAGGTTGATTTTTTCAAGGATTTTGGAAAAAAAGGGTAGCTTGGAGATTGGTCTATAATCCTCTAACTGGGCAGGGTCGAGAGAGGGGTTTTTTTAAGAAGCAATATTAAAGTAGTCAGGTACTACAGACCCGATTGTGAGAGTAGTTGATGATAGAGAGCAGGCTGGGACCTAGGACCGTAAGGGCCAGATTTTAGAAATGTTGTGGGAACTGTATCAAAGCCACTGGAGGAGAGATGCATGTGAGCAAAAGTGTTTGAAAGGATCTGCAGGGCGATAGAGAGGAGGGTGAAACAGTCAGGGGACAGTCAAATTGGATCGCAGGCCATCGATCTTGCCAACAAAGAAAGATAAGAAGTTTTCATCATCGTCATTAGAAGATGAGGCGGAATGGCAGGAAGAAAGGGTTTTACAAGCTGGTCAATAGTACTAAACCGGAACCTTGTGTTGTGATTATTACTATTAATCAAGCCAGAGAAGTAGGCATCTTGAGCAGCTTTAATAATCTGCTTCAGTTTAAACAATAGGTCCTTCATATGAAGGTGGTTTTCCATCTACGTCCGGCCTTCCTATTCCCTACTTTGTTGTCTGATGTTGTCAACGATCCAAGGCTGGGACAGCCCTGGAAGTGTATGGAGGGCAATTTGCCAGACGAGAAAAGTAGCTGGAAAACGTGACTGTTGACAGCTCTTTGCAGATACGAGTAGTAATAATGATGAATACAAGGTATAAAAATATAATACAAAATATGAGGTGCATGAAGATAAATAATGGTTACATTTCCGTAAAAAGGGCATTTTCATAACAGCTCTGATAGACTTCCCTGGTACAGATTATACAAATGATGAACTTGACACACAATGCGGAAACAATTACTACACAGAAATAGACTAGCAAACACAATAAGGCAGATAGTCAGGTCTTGTATCAGTATTGCCATATACAAGCTAATCCAGACCTGCAGTGTGTGTTGATTTGTCTTCCTATTCTTCATTCAGAGAGCTTGGTTCAAGGACAGGGCATGCCGCGAATGATAACTTGTGTTTTCCACTTTGATAACATGGAGTACTCTGGTGGCTATTGAGCAGCTTGATACAGAGACAATGATGAAACACACACAAACATTGCCTTTAGCGCTTCATTCAAACTAACAGAGGTGGATGCCATGGGGCTTTCAGCCTTCCTTAAACAAATGAGTCAGATTGGTCCAGAGGAAAACCTGACATTGTGGTAGAGAGCATGCTTTAATAGCCGTTTGACATCAGCGCACCATGCTAATGCTAACTCCTTTACAACTAAGTCCATTACCCATTAACCATCTATTCACCAAGTAATGTGACACGTTGTCACATGTTCACTACACTAGGATGCTCTATTAGATTCTCTTTTAGCCAACAGTTTTTTTCTCCACAGGGTTGTCAGGAGATGGTCACACTGAAGCAAGGGCCTTAATACAGCAGCAGTCCATTCACAAAACCGCCAGGGTCCATTGATGTCATGTGTCCGGCCACCTGCTGTCTCACACGGCCAGTGATCACAAGGCCTGTGTGACAGTGTGGGAACCAACAGGGACACACACACACAAAAGTGGAGCACAAACACACACACAAAGCACAGGACAGGAAACCTACCGTCCGTTATCAAATAGGTAAACAAACGCTGAGAATAGGCAGGGAAACTGTGGTTTTTTTTCCCACAGTACTCGCATATAGAAACCTGGAAGTACATGAACGCCATGCAATGTAAGCACGTAGACACGTACACACACACACACACACACACACACACACGCCTTGTTGTTATACCTTGTTGACAGGTTTCTCTGCACTCTTGACAGCAGGCTCGGGCTGCAGCTGCTTGCCCTTCTTGGAGGGGGTCCTCTTGATTTTGGGCGAGTGGAACTTGTCCATCAGCTTCATGGTGAAGGAGGAAAGGTGCGACCGCTGGGAGTCTGGGGGGAAGAAGAGGAAAGCAAAAAAGGAACAAGGGATGACAAACGATTCTGTGATTATTAACACGAATAAATCCGTAGAGGGAGGACACTAACTAAGTAAGTACCAGAGGAAGCATTATGTTCGGAATGCATAGACGATAAAAGATCAATCTAATCAATTGTGTTGGTGAAATCATTTTGCCTCGATAATGTCAACTGTCAACCGCACAATATAATCATTAGATATGAAAGAACAAACCATATGCAAAAGGTTTCATAAAGGCCTGGAGTAGCTTAATTCTTCCAAAGCTGCAAAAAAAGACTTGGGAGATATACAACGGTGACCAGCTACAAAATGCAAAAGCATTTTAGATCATGTAGTCTGCCCACAGTAAAGAAGGCAGACTAGTATCAGAAGAAAGTAGACGATAACCTCCTCCTCCTAATGCCAGCTGAATTTACTGCCGGGTCATTGTCTGCTACATCTTCGATTATCTTTCCCCCCCGAGCTTCACACCCCGGCTGCAGAGATAAATGCACCGCACCAATAATAACCAGCCGAGAGACACGCGACACAAGTTCACCCGGTTCACTGAAATTACACCTCCGACCGGCTGTAAGCGCTCCTCGAGCCCTGGTGCTGGGGGAAAATGTGTAATTTTACAGCATCAGTGTTAGTGGAAGGAAACAGTGGGAGTTAGGGCACTGGGGGGGGATCCAGGACAGTCCTGTGGTGAGGGCGTTTGACTTTCACAGCCGAAAGCTCCTGGGTTTGTCCCTGGTGTCCGCGCGCAGTCTGTAGACATCCTTGAGCAAAGCATTAATGACATGCATCTCTGAATTCACTGTAAGTTGCTTCTGATAAAAGTGTGTCCACTCAATAACGCCATGCTAGAAAAAAAGCGGCCCGTTCTGGTACGGTCCATCCATCGTCCTTTGCTTTTGCGTTCCTAATTCTCATCATCCCTAGAAAATCCTTCCCAAGCCTTGCCGAAACTAAAAGCCAAGCAGTGCATTTTGTGCGGGACGCTGGCCGAGGTCGTTCCACCGTCACCGTCATGAGGAACCCAACAACCATGAACCTTTCATGCACTGCTGATTTGCAGCCAGAGACGTTCATTTACACATTTGCATGAGAAAGTTACGGTCAGCACTCGACAGCACTCGGGGCCTAATTATTAAACTTCCGTTGTGACTGGATAGTTACGGCAAAATGGCCTCATCAACTCCGGCGAATATGGCCTTATCAATTATACATGAGTTGTAAATTCATCGAGCAATTGAATTAGCGGCCATTTGGGAAAACGCATTCAACCCATCGCCCTCTTTCCCAGAGAGCCAGAAAAAGATTTGGCTCACAGAGATTACGCGATAAACAACGGCACATATAGTTAGAGCGTCACAGCGCCAGTTCCGAAATTATATACAGGGCTATTTGTATCAGATTATTATGGGCTTAGGGATAGTTAGTGGAATAGGAACTGTATAGTACACGCATGTCAAAACAGAAAGTGGTGTGGATTAAGCATTAACAGGAAACGTTTCTACATTAGCAGACTAACTAACTATTAGCAGATTAACAGGTTCTCCTGCTGCGGCTACATCCCAAAAATATGCATTCGTCTTCTGAAAGTAGTTTCCCAAAAATATAAATATGAATACAGTTTCTAGACTTTGCATTACCATTGGCTTTTGAGGGCGATCTCAACGTTATCCATGGCATACAACAGTTTAAATGAGCACTCTTATATTCACTGTGTCTCCGACTGATTGCAAGGAGATTAAAACGCACTACATTTTTCACTTTTGTTTCCACGTCAATTCCGCTCGAACAGCTGGTGCCGCCTTAACCACTCTTTACTACAAACCCTTAGCATTTGTTTCTTCCATAATAGCGGCTTGATTAGAAACTCTGCTCTTTTCAGGAAAGAATAAAATGTAATTAAATCTTACAGCGATAAGGTAGTCTTTCTTCCCCCTCTGGAAACCTGTCGAGCTTTAAAACAAAGCACTTCCTTATGACTACTTTATGCCTTCAGCCGGCCTGTTTTCTCAGGTGTCAGTTATGGGCGCCCATTTGTTTTGATGGCTGATGTCAGCGGCGTCGTTAGGCCCGGGCGTCAGGGGCTACAGCCCTGAATGTTTTATGAATAGCCCCAGATCTCACTAAATAAGAATAATACTCATCCGTCATTTGTTGTCGAGCATTAAAGCCCACGGAAATTATATTGTTGATCAAAAAAACAAATACGTTTTGGTTCCTCTGTGTGTCATTAAGGCAGCAGATCTACTTCACAATATTTGGCACACACACATTTAGCGAGAGAGAGAGAAAGAGAGAGAGAGAGAGAGACAGAGCACCGGTTACCATTACAGGGCTTTTCATTGCACTACACTGCATGAACTGTATCTGAAAATTGTGTGTGTATTTTCCAATACTTAAGACATGTACTCTAAATGTAAATAAGGTACCAGAGTGCATACATAAAAATAGATAATCAAAATAGAGCTTGTTTATCATAAAAAGGTTTCCGGGGGGGGGGGGGGGGGGGGGAAACCCCCCCCCCCCGTAAAGGGGGCCACGCCAACCCCAAAATGTCCAAAAATGCAAAAAACCCCCGGGGGGTGAGTTTGCCAACGGAAAAAAAAAAGGG
>JAOPJH010000066.1:740060-751704 GCA_027122575.1 Merluccius polylepis
CTTGCTAATGATTCCAAGGAATTGGTTGACTCGGCACCGGTTCTGAACAAGAACCGGTTCTCGATTCCCATCCCTAGCGAGGGGCGGAGTTACGCAGTGTTTCCTGTTTTGCATATTCTTCCGAAGTGCAAGATGGAGGTTTCAGAAGACAATTTTAACATATGTGTTTCTACAGTGGACAGTCTCCTACTAGACCTCATCTTCCCACCGGCTAAGGGGAAAGTTAAGTTCACCAGTGCTCGCCAAGTTTGCGTTCGCTGTTGGCCAAGAAGGGAAACCAACAATGGGAAGACGATGCTGTAGTTTTAGTCATCAGCGCTTTTCTGGATTCGAGATTAATGGTCAGCCGTATCAAGTGTGGTTCTGCCGGTTTGTTTCCAATAGAGACCCATTCCATGTAACGCACGTCTACAGATCCCTGCCCCCCAGCAACACGATTGGTTGAAATACATTTGAAGTGAAAGAAAATGAAACCGAGATTTAAACACGTCGCCATCAGACTTAAAGTCTGATTTGTGAGACTAACTAACTTCCAACAATTCAGGAAAACAATCAGTGAACTATTGAAGAACCAGTGAACTAATCCATTTGAACTGTCGAGTTCACTGGAAATGTGTTAGAAAGCTACACAGCACTTCACCGCGCCAGCACCCAATCCATTTCTAGAAGTTTCTGGCCTGAACCCTGACCAACTGACCAACTGACCCAAGGTAACAGACTGAACACACACAACAACAAAAAAGAAAGAAGTCAACTACGTATACATTGCGTTGTATGAGATGCAACCTTAGAAACGAGCTCACGCTACCATTTAAAAAATATATATAAAGTGCAATATTGTGGAACAAAGACACAAACAGTTTTTGGTGGCATGTCCTTGTCCCAATATTGTCCACATATTTAAGAGCCAACACCAAACAGGCTACACAATCGTCCACTAACACGATCAGCCTGCCTGACACAGACTTCTCCACAAATCATTGGTGGCGAGGGCTCACTGAATTGGACGTGTTTAAATTAGTGCACGTCTCGTTTAATCCGAGGCTAATAATAATAATAATAATAATAAGTACCATGGTCCATGCCAGAAGCATGCTGTATTCCTAAGGCAACATCCGTGCTTCCTGCACACTCTCTCTCTCTCTCTCCGTTATGTTCAGTTTCCCAATGGGGGAGGGGGGTGGGCACATTTCTGTCTAAAGACTATTGCACTGTGTTTACCATCACCACCGCCGCTCTGTGTGGACCGGGCAGGGGCTGGGGGCTCGGGCCGGGCCGGGGTCTAGGCCCAGCGGCCGCTGGACACGAAGCTGCGGCTGAAGGAGAAGCTGGCGTCCGAGCCCTTGTGCTTCCCCCACGCGCCAAACGGCACCACGATGATGGTGCTGTTGTCCTCCGAGCCGTACTGGAGCGACTGGGGAGGACAGAGGAATGACATATGATGACTGAATGAAAGCGATAAACAAATGTGATGCAGTAACGAGTTCGCCGCCATTTCCAATGTAAAGCCGTCTTAGTTACAGTTTATAATAACCATTAAATGAATACATTATTAATACATTATTATTACAGTTGAGCCGTTGGGACACCGGTAAGTTTCGAATAACCTTTGGGTCTGAATTTATTATACATATTGATCAGACATCTTGCTCAAGGATGCCTACAGGTAGACGACAGCGGACATTGGTCGCGAGTATACAAAAGCAACCGATGGGAGGAGTGTGAGGAGAGCAGCGGGGCGGTCTACCTGGTCCGAGATCCTGTGGGCGGCCTCTTTGGGATCGTGGCACTGGTTGATCACATCACAGATCTCCTGGCTGTTCATAATGAAGTTTATTCCATCGGTGGTCAGCGCCAAGAAGGCATCGTAGACGTGGTGAAGCTGGAAAAAAAAAGAAAAATGATGATAATAATAATGATAATAATAATAATAATAATAATAATAATAATAATAATAATAATAATAATAATAATAATAATAATAATAATAATAATAAAGGTTACTTATATAACACTCATATTCCCACATACCTGTATATAATGTATATAATTCCAAATATAAATACATCAATAAATAAAGATTGTAAGACACCTTTGCTGCTTGTCCTTCCCATGTGTAGCCTATGGAGCTGTGAGAACGTCTGGACTGATAATTCAATTTCTTCGGCGATCAAGAATGCATACGCAATTCCTTCCATGTTCCCAGTAGACTGTACCAACTGGTAGGCTGATCTATCTATCATACATCTAATACATCTACTCAACGTCACACCTGGTGGTAAAATAGGGGACCTTTAAATAGAAGATAGGCCATTCCATACATCCATACAAATATTTTGTCATGATGATAATAACTGAAATTGATGTCCAAGGCTATATACATTCATTAGATTAACACCCGTCCACCCCTGGGAAACACATACTATACATACACTGTTTTTACTAAGCGACAATAAAAGGCAACACAATCATCAACAACGATCAACACATTTCCTCCACAGACCGCAGTGACGGAGACGTGGATGACGTCAGAGGCGCCGTCCTTCCAGCGGTGCAGGAAAATGGCGCGGAGGAGGAGAGCGACCCCGACACCATGGAGGAGACCCATGGTGACACCCTGACATGGTGAGCACCCTCGTAGTAATCAATGCTGTCTTTTTGTGAACTAGACCCCACGGTCGGTCATGGTGTGTGTGTGGGGCGTTGTGTGTTATTATGGGCTGTCTTAGACCTAGGCCTATGTAAACAGCCGCTCCGTGTAACGGGGCCTGCGTCTCATGCGAGGCGGCGGGTGCAGAAAACACGCAGTTGACGTGGGATTTAAACCCGCACGTTACAGGCGACAGACCAGGCCACGCGTGTCCAGGGGCTTTTTATCCATCACACAATCCTGAGCGTTGTGTGATGATGAACCATAATCACACAACGCAATAAATACATGTCTGCCTCTACAGGGTTGCCATATATATATTTATTTTATTTATGTATTTATTTTTTAATTTATGTATTTATATATATATTTATTCTATTATTATTATAATTCTAATTATTATTTTTGTTTTTGTTGTTTAATATATATATATATATAAGCCTATATATAAAGCAACACACCCTCCACACCTCCCCAGTGTAGCTATGAGAAACATGTATATGACTGTATTGAAATGCAGGGGGGGCGTAATAGTTCACCTTTTCAGTTGACACTTGTCTTTCCTTTGATGTAGGCCTAATGTATCATTAGGATCAGGGTGGGACTGGGACTGGGAAATGGCCCCGGGACTGGCCCACCACCCTGCGGTTCCTCAATACATATTCTAGCCGTGCCGCTCGTGCCTGGTCATTGTAATGCTGCGTGCCTACAGGGTGAAATAACTACTGTGCATATAATAGCTGTGTTTACTGTGACTCCATTGTGCACAGCTACAATAGTCCCTGCATTGGGCCCTGCAATGACAATCACAGTCTTGCCAGTCTCCTCATTCTCAACCTACCATTCTCAATCTCTCCTCATTCTCAACCTACCAAATAAAGGGTTGGAAAATTTACAACAATGTGTTATTATTTATTGTCTGGGCCTAGAAGACATGCAGTAGGTCGTACGTTCAAAAAATGAATTGTTGTGGTCATTGTCTTTTTGTGTTTTAGGTATGATGAGAAACACTCAGAGCCGACCTTCTGCTGCTCAGCTTGATAAGAAAGGATGGGGCCCCGGCTTATAGAAAAGGTAAGAGCGAGGCGGACATGCGCGATGCAGCATTGCCGCAGCGGGAGGGCGGCAAATGGCAAATAAATAGCCTGAGGAATAACCTCAAAATCAGTAACGTATGGCGCCTTTTTTGTCTGATCAGTGGCGACTCCTGAGCCGGCCACTCGGTGGTGCGACTGATTGAATGTGGAAAAACACGTACACACATATTGCTTTAATTTGTGTATAGGGGCAGTAGCCTATGAGCTTGACATCGAACCATTTTGTATACTAACACCCACGCACCGAAAAAACACTTTCAAGAACGTTTTAAACCCAAAATAAAAGTTTAGTTTATTTGTTTTTAAAAAGTACTTTTTTTTTGTAATTGTCCCTTTGGGCCGGCCGCCACTTACGCAGGCTACCCCCAGTGCCCCTGCAGCAACATCAAACCATGAATGTTTTCCTTAGAACTAATAATGTACTGTTATCATGTATTATCATTAGTAATGTTGTCGTTGCCACATAGGTGTTTAAAATGGAAGAAGCTGAGGCATGAGTTTAATTATTAGCAACCAGCAAATATGAACATTTGAGGTCACATTTTCTGTTTAGGGAGACCTATAACAGCGAACTCACAAGTAGGCCTACCAGCTGGATCCTGCTCACCCCCCCTTGGGTGCACATACTCCCCTGGCTGGGAGTCACTGATGTAGGGCAGTGGATACACCAAACCGGTTCGATCGATTTTGTTTTCTGACCCAATAACAGGGGCAACAGAGTCATAAGATGGTGATCTTCGGAGCCATCTTTCTCCTGACGACGCTCCTCATACTCTACGGCTCCAACAGTTCAAACGACATCAACTACGGCTCCTTCCATGTGGCCAGCAACCACCGCACCATCAAGTCCACCGATCTCAAGAAATGGGCTGGAAAAGAGGGCTATGTGGCCGTCTATGGAAACAAGGTAGGCCTACATTGTGCTAAGCTATATGCTTTGAGCACCCTTTTTAAACCCTTTTTAAACATAACCCTATTTGGGGATCATGTGTAGGCCTATTCATTCAGACACTTTCGTCCAACGCGACAGTGAATTGCAGTGAATTGAGATACATGTCGTTTAGGAGCAGGTGGGTATAAGCATCTTGCTCAAGGACGCCTCAGCAGGTAGGCTGGGCTACCTTTCGGTTGCAAGGCAAACACCTTAGCCACTACACTATCCTCTCTCTTAAATATACATAGTATACCATTTATTTCATTTATTACATTTCTGCTACTCAGACTCATCGACCACCTCCTACTGCGACCGTCATTTCCCAGCCGGGATGAATAAAGTACACCTTATCTCATACACTGTAAGTCTAGAGGTCGACAACGCTCGTGTTCCCTCTCCAGAGCATGACCCTCCACTGCCCGAGCTGCGCGCTGGTGACCAGCTCCAGCCACGTCCTGGGCACGCGCGCCGGCCAGGAGATCGACAGCAGCGACTGCGTCATCCGCATGAACGACGCGCCCACCCTGGGCTTCCAGGCCGACGTGGGCAACCGCACCACCCTGCGCGTGGTGGCGCACTCCAGCGTCTTCAGGGTGGCCCGGCGGCCCGGCGAGTTCCTGAACCGCACGGGCGGAGAACCCGTGGTCGTGTTCTGGGGGCCCCCCACCAAGATCGGAAAGGACGCCAAGGGGACCCTGTACCGGCTCATCCAGAGAGTGAGCATGACCTACGGCAACCTGTCCTTCTTCACCATCACGCCCGGCAAGATGCGCAAGTTCGATAACCTGTTCCAAAAGGAGACTGGACGTGATAGGTGGGTATTTTCAAAATAATATATATATATATATATATGTGTTATTATAAAATTACTAATTGTTACATTACATCATATTTTGTTATTATATTAGAATTATAATAATAGTGCAGTGCCAGTTTAACACATGCCTGTTTGGAAGAGGCCGATTGCTTGGCCTCCGGTATAATCCGGTAAACTCTATCAAGCTGTGGGGAGGATGGATGGAAACTGCTTAGTGTTATAAGTTAGTATCGTAAACCTACTCAATTTGAGTTGCAATGGCAGAGTGGCGCTGTTCCTGTATCCGCTCATGCTCAGACTCCAGGGAAGTTATGAAGAGTTGGGTCGCAAGATTAGCACGCCTATACATATCTGAGTCGGGCGGTAACATCATTAGTGTTATACGTTAGTAGGGCAAACTTACACAAAGTTTATTAATATATAACTTGTTGCATGTCCAAATTGCACCAAATTCGACACCGCACGTCCTCGGGTCCCCAGCAATAAAAAAAACAAAGTATGAAGTAGATCGGATGAACGGTTCTTGTGATATGCGAAGGACATACATACACACATACATGCATACATACATACATACACACATACATACATACATACATGCATACATACATACATACATACATACATACATACATACATACATACATACAGTACATACACACATACATACACACATACAGTACATACTGTACATACTTACACATAGACAGAGATTCTTAGCTTTATAGTTGATACATTTAATTATAATAATGTAAAAATAATGTATTATTTATGAATAATGTATGCATATTCTTTAAAATATGTAAATAGACATTGTGTGTGTTTTTTTGTTTATGCAAGCAATTTTGTCTTCCAGGCAAAAGTCTCAGTCGTGGCTGAGCACCGGCTGGTTCACCATGGTCTTAGCCATTGAGATCTGTGATAACATCAAAGTCTATGGAATGGTGCCGCCCAGTCACTGTGGGTGAGTAACGCACACGTATATCCATATTTATCACTCGATCATGAAATCACCTTGACAACTCGATATAAATTGTTGAGCATAAAGTGCTTCCAAATGATCGCAACTAATGAACATTTCTATTCAAATTCAATTGCTATGAAATTTAGCAGTTCTTGTTTGACCCATAAGTGGAAACACAGCGGTCCCATACAAGAGTATGAGCACAGAGGACTTGAGACAGTACAAGAAAGAAATATCTATATTTGTTATATTTTGATTTAAGAATAGTTAACAGTCTCAGTTGCCATGTACAAGCAAGCAAGCATTACAATAACTCAACTCGACTCTTTTGTCCTTTCAGAAAGAAAATCGGGGCCAAGAAGATGCCCTACCACTACTACAAGCCACGGGGGCCCGATGAATGTGTGACATACTTACAGAACGAACGGGGCCGCAGAGGCAATCACCATCGCTTCATCACAGAGAAACAGGTGTTCGCACGCTGGGCAAAGCAATACAACATCACCTTCACACATCCAAAATGGTGAAGTCAGTATATACAAGAAAAAGACTTGTACCTGTACCGTGTTACGTGGCACTGCACAGTGTTGCTTATCTATTTATTTTCTACATGACATTTCTCCATTGATCACACTGACTGATTTTCATGACCTTTCTATATGCGTGACCTCTTTATAGAGCTATATGATGATGTTTTTTGGTTTTGATTTCGAACACCAATTCCTGTTGTAACACATGATCATGGAAATGTACAAGCAATGTTTACTGTTGCAATGACGTAGAAATTCAGGTTCCGTAAAATGTGACAGCCATCAGTGTTTTGTACATAGTCAGACAATATATCTTTTTTAATGTTTATTTTTCTTCAACTTCACATCTCGGTATCTTATTTTATAAGGTGTATGCATAAGTCATGTTTTCCTTATGCATACCCCTTATATAATGGGATTATCTTAACTGACATTGCCTATCCAGCAGTATACACACTATATCTACGTTGTTATCTGGTAATACTGTTATGTTGTGATACTGCATTGGAGCACTAGTCCACCAGCTACAATGTATACAATGATCGCAATCAAGTGAAGTTGAATGTCAACCTAATTAGAGAACACCATTACAAGATGCCATTGACAAGAAAGCACTAAAATACATCCACATTGATTCATTGTTTAATTTGGTCAAAAAGAGTGAATTTGTCTTTTAATATTTGTATTTAAAATGTGATATAACGAATCGGTAAGCTTTGGATTAGGGTACTTTTTTAATCCATGTTGGATAACCTTCTCTCTAAAAGGTATTCATGTATTTGTACAAATTCTACAAAACAAACGTTATACAATCCAATTCTATTAAGATGAACACTTGGACTGGATCCGCTTCCGGCTACATATTATATTAACAGTTTAGCATGGCCTTCGAATACTGATTTAATAAGCCTTGAAACATTTGAGCAATTCTGTTGCTTTTCTTGTGCATGCATTTATAGATTCAGAATGCTTGGAACGTAAAAATATTAATCAGGCCATCTCTACTGTGGTTACTTAATGTGACTGGCATCAGACAAGCCTTATATAGGAATTTGTGGATAACAAGACAACAACAACAACAATGGCTACATAATTTGGTATTGAAAGATATGAAGGGCATACAATCACATTATAATACAGGGAGAGAAGGTTTGTCTGTATGTTTGGAGACTGTATTGGTAATGTATTGTACTTAAAAGATGCCTTATATCTCTAGAATAAATAGCGTGCAAGTGTGGGTTTCTGCTATTTATATCTAAATGTATTAAGAAAAATGTTTTAAAAAATGTATATATATATATATATGCTAATTACAGTGTATATCATGACAATTCAGACAAGCAAGTGCATTTGAAAGTTTTTATTTTCGGTCCATGTTCTTTTTGTTAATTAAAGAAATTGCATTGTATGCCTAGATATGTTTTCTTTCTCTATAATATTAATACAATGGGACATTCTGTAGAATTGCATACACTAACAGGAATTTTCACATACAACATATCATTGCAATAAGGGGGCAACACTGATTTCAGCACAAGCCACAGCATAATATCAAACTTATATCAAAATACTTTGATATAACAGTTAAATCCAAAAAATGCGAATGTTAAATCCCACATATTCCTAAGGTTACAAAGGACCTCTGCTGTGTTGGTTCTACACTGAGCCACTGGAGAAAGCTGATAGGATCTTCGGCCTCAGTCCTGCCATGGAAATTAAGATCGCCTCCTTCAGGGAAAACAATCAGAAGGGAAATAAACATACAGAGCCGTTGTCTGGCAAACCCAGGGGGAATCAGGAGAGTAAAGTGCAGTGCTATTAGCTTCAGTGTTATCTAGATATTTATTGTTACACTAAATGGATGATAATATACAATGACGAAATGCTTTAAGTTTGAGGCCCTGTTTCAAATGAAACGGGAAACGCATAGAAAGGAGCAAAAGGAGTATGGGTACTTGGGTGGTCTCATGCCTCACCTCTGTGCGTATGGTCCTGCTGCCTTGTGAAGGGCATGTGTTGAGGTAAAGGTCAAACAAAACGCTAGGGTCCGTTACGTCCAGGTTTTGGTCTCCGTCCACACTGGCTTCCAGACCCTGGAGACCGCCGAAGATAACCAAGAGATGCCTGAATAACAATTTAGAATAAAAGGATAGAAAAATAAAAAGTAGTTCATTATGACTGTCAGCACAATGTCACAAAAGTATATACAAATAGCCAAGTTTCACATTTCTTTCTTGGTTTTCTTGTGTTGTTATACACTTACTTAAACGCCGGCAATGTACTTTCGTCAATGTTGCGTCCTTTTTCCGAGGTGCCGATCGTGACATCATAGCCCTCTTTATGTGGACCTTGTGTGAACACGTCGCCTGCGTCGACACAAACAGATGAGTATCTTGGCCACTACTAAACTAGAGCATGGTTACCAATAGTCATGCATTACTCTGCAGTGGACCTACTCAGACAGGATGCCAGACGGACACTGTAGCCCCAGTAGGAACCTCCTTCTGTTCGGGGCACGTGAGGGGGTACCACCACACCCTTAATTAGCCTGTTGTCTGAGGACACACACACACACACACAGTGAAAGATGCCATGGGACAAGCTACTGACAATCTATAACATGCATCATTATTATTCAAACCATTGCAAATACTGTGTGCTATACCTTGTTTCTGTGTCTTATTGATGTGTACTGTAACTCTGAGCCCTGTTTGCAGCTTTTTGTCGATCTGCACCTCCTGTATGAAACATGGGTAGAATATGGTGATAAGGTTTCATGTTCACTTACAAAAAGGTAAAAGATCATGTTTGATGGCAATCGAAAAATCACATATATGAATGAAATAGGCATGCTCACCTTCCACATGCCACAGTTGACTAGTGAGCCTTTGCCTGGTTTTGTGGGCCTGTCGAGGATGATCCCCTCCCGGTACTCAAACCCCTCATCGATCCTCATGTGATGGGGTATGTCCAACGGATTGAGCAGACCTATTGAAAAATAATAATTAAAAAACCCAAATCAGTTTAAGGAAACCATCCACAGAATGTGCTTACATTTTCACCCGGGAAAATTGTGGGATTATTATTTTATTTTATTTAGAAATTTACCAGCGTATTGTAGATCTTGATGCATCGGAAAGAAACATTTCCGCAGATACCTGGAGAGAAGCAAGGTTGACCTTATTCCTTACAAATGGTGTGCAAATTAAAGCGGTCAGTTATAACAGTTTATCAAACGAGAATGACTTACTGTGGGCATTCTAGGTATTGAAGGATCCTTGCCAGTTGAATACACGCATGTCCCTTCTTCCCCACCCCTCTGTAATCTCCTTCTACGCTTCTGTTAGAAAGAAACGCAACATAATTTTCTTGCACTTTTTGTAATTAAAAAAATTAAAAAATGGTGCGAGGAAAATATCTTTCAACGTTTAAACCTACTTGACATCCTCCCCTTCCTCATCAAATATGACGATCTCGTCGACGCAGAAGACCACGCAGGCCCTGGCTATCTGTCCAGCCAGGTATGTGCGGAGCTCGGTGGACTGGGCGTTATCTAGGACCGAGCCGGGAAGCGCCACACTCACTGTGTACGCGCGTCCTAAGAGACATCAGGTTCACATTATTAATGACTTCATTATGTCGTTAATGGTTGGCCAACCATTGATATAATAATAAAAAGAAAGACCAGATAGAAAGAAGACAGAAAGAACAGATAGTGATTTGGGGAGTCACTTGAGGAACAGTAGGGGTCACCTCGACTGGGTTGGCTTTGTGGTAGCGGCGCCTCCTTCTCCGCTGCCTCTGTCTCGGCCTGTTTCTGTTTTTCTAATTTTTTGATAAGCTTGGCCTCTTTCCTTTGCTTCTTGGCTTCTTGAACTGTGGTTTGGTCAATATCAAAACCATTTGATGTTAAACATTTGAGTGGTGTGTTTGTGTGTGTGTGTGTGTGTTAAACATTCAGAGACTCATTAGTTATACAGTTATATGCCATGTGGGGGCGCTGTTTAACAAACAGAGCTGGCTAAATTAACACTTCTCCAAAAGAAAATGGTACCATAAAAGCGGTCAGAAAATGAGCTCTTCTGAGTTTACACCAAGGTGGTAATAGTAGTATATCTGCGTGTACACATCTTAACAGGATTAACACGTGTTTATCTCGTGAACACAGGAGGACTACATTGCAGGGGAATGTGACTCACGTTCGGCTTTCTTCTTCCTCCAGTCCACCTTGTCATTTTTCTGTAAAGATAATCAAACTGGTCGTATTAGTCGTCCACAGAAAGGAATATGATATTAAAATCAAACTGCAGTACTACAGTAACAGTACAATACCTGTGTGGTTTCAACTTTGGCTCTCTTAGGTGTACTCGCGTCCGACATGTTTACATGCGACACGTGAAGTGCAGTTACTTCCGGGTCATGAGTCCTCGTGTCAAAACAAAAGCATACGACGGGAGCTTCCCCAATTGTGCTTTTATTTTGAAACAGGGGTCCGCGCCATAGAAATACATTGTAGTTGGGTCAGGTCGGAAAGAGTCATACCGTATTCACTTTTTATTTTATTTATACATGAGTATAGCTTGGTTTCAGTCACGTGATTGTGATGACGCGTTAAGGGGGCGCGATTTCCAAATGGCTGTCCGGAAGTAAAA
>JAOPJH010000066.1:1168403-1178596 GCA_027122575.1 Merluccius polylepis
CACACACACACACACACACACACACACACACACACACACACACACACACACACACACACACACACACACACAGCGTGAGTGTGTGTATGAGTAAGAGAGAGAGACAGAGAGAGAGAGAGAGAGCTAGAGACAGAGAGAGTCACTTGTCTTCTGGGACTGTTGCTTGGTGGGAGTATCGGCTGTGTGTTTAGGTTACCATGATGTTGTCGCTGCAAGACAGGGAGATCATTGCGCACGAAGGCCGATATGACCTGACGTTTTTATTCTGCATGGTTGGAAGACATGGTCCCGCAGTGGTCCTTCTCATAGCTCTACTTCTGTCTATGTTGGGATTATTCAGCGTTTACCAGAAGGTGTTGGCCCTCATCAGATACTTGAGAAGAGAAGCGCACTGTGAGCCCATGAAGAAGGATGCTAACGTCGTGGAGTCAAAAGGTAGCATAAACGCCGTAACGTTTCACCGGTTTGCAACTTTCTTTATTATTCCTTCCCATCAAAGTATTTCTAAACTCCCTACGGGACGCAAGTCTATGTGTGGAAAATAAGCCCAGGAAGACAAGCCCCTGATAATAAAGATTTTGGTTTACAAAAGAAAACTGAATTTAGGTTACATTTAAGTGAATGACTAAATTTCATGTTCTTTAGAATTACCCAAGAGTGACATGCAGGTCCCGCGGGTTTTTTACCGTATTGGGGATGCCCGCCTGGAGAAGAGGGCTGGGTATATACCTGACAGGAAGATTAAAGTGAGTAGTAAACAGTTGTCCATGATTAAGTTCTCAAAATGCAATGAGAGGCAAACGACAGGGCAATGTGCACATTAACCACCCCAAGTAGGAACAATAAGGAAGGACAATGCTGAAAGACAAAACAAACTAAAAAAGCTCTGTTTATATTTCATAAATCTCTAGGTCTCTAGACCTATCTTTTTAAATCTTATCTTTTTACCCTAGGTCTCTAGAATCTCTAGAGACCTAGGGTCCTGCTGTGTTGTGTTATTGTGGTAGCAGTTTTATTGAAACCATTTACTTCTCAACTACCAGGGCATATTTACCACTGTTTTACCACGGTTGCACACAGTACACCACAGTCCATGCAGATGTAGTTAACATGTGTGTAGATATACAATGCCCTTTTCTATGGTGTTGGCTGAAACATAGAAAACAATGAATACGATACAATGCATTTATACTCCGAGAGTAAATCCGATACCCGATTGTAACCAACAGGTTTTCAGCCAAAAACAACACAATGAAGATGCCAGGGACTCCAGCACCGTGGACTCCATGGATGATGTCGTGTGCCAAACTGATTCCTCTGATGTTCATAGTACTGTCGCATCTGCCAGGGCAACAGACACACTCCATCAACAACCCCAGGTCAATGAGGAGATTCACATCACAGACAATACTAACTTTGATGAGGAACAACATGAGGAACCAACTGTGGAACATACAACTGGTTTGTATGAGGGGAATGTGGAGGAAGTGTGTTTGTACAAAGTCGAGACCCAGGCTGAGGAGATGGTAGAGGGGTATAAGAAGAGGGAGATGGATATGGGGGCCACCATGGAAAACAGTGAACGCATCACAGATGGGAACAACCAAAGTCTTCCTTGGACAGACCTTTCTGTTCTGTCATGTTCCCAGAATCAAAGTCCCCCTGAGCAGCACCCATCTAAAGAACCATGTCAAGACTGTTTCATCGCTTCAGATATCCCCAGACCTCCTGAGGCGGTACCAGAGGGTCCTGAAGACAAAGTAGAGTCTACTGATGTCGTTGAGTCTAAAACTGATCCCTCTGATGTTTATAGTACTGTAGCTTCTCCCCTGGATACAGACACACTCCATCAACAACCCCAGGAAGAATGTTTCATCAATAAAGCTGCAGAATGTCTAGACACCGACCCTCAAACCCCTGAGGTAACAGAAAACAAGCCGAATAAAGATGATGTCATCAGTGACCACAACACTGTAGAGTCTACTGATGTTGTCGAGTATAAAACCGATTGCTCTGATGTTGGTAGTACTTTAGCATCTGCCATGGATACAGACACCCCTGCCTTGTTCAGTGGTCGTTTACCACAGACTGTCGACCAAAGAGAAGAAGATATGTCTGCATCTGACAACAGCGGGCCAGGCCTGGACTTCGAAGACAGCAGGGGTCCATCCATAGCCAGCACCAGCGGGAGTTCTGCTGCTCAAATCCTGGCTGGTAGCCGTGTGCCACCGGGTCTAGCTCAGGAGGATTCTGGTCCCGCAGGTTCCAACGTGATTCCTGGTTCCGATTCGGTCCGCCAACATTTAAACACAACAAAGACTCAACAGAGCCAGCTTGGTGACATCTCTGAAGCCATCAGATATAAAACTGGGATTGTCATGAGTCATTCTGCACCAGTCAACCACCTAATCAGAGAGGAGATTCACATCACAGACAATATTCACTTTGATGAGGAACAACATGAGGAACCAACTGTGGAACATACAACTGGTTTGTATGAGGGGAATGTGGAGGAAGTGTGTTTGTACAAAGTCGAGACCCAGGCTGAGGAGATGGTAGAGGGGTATAAGAAGAGGGAGATGGATATGGGGGCCACCATGGAAAACAGTGAACGCATCACAGATGGGAACAACCAAAGTCTTCCTTGGACAGACCTTTCTGTTCTGTCATGTTCCCAGAATCAAAGTCCCCCTGAGCAGCACCCATCTAAAGAACCATGTCAAGACTGTTTCATCGCTTCAGATATCCCCAGACCTCCTGAGGCGGTACCAGAGGGTCCTGAAGACAATGTAGAGTCTACTGATGTCGTTGAGTCTAAAACTGATCCCTCTGATGTTTATAGTACTGTAGCTTCTCCCATGGATACAGACACACTCCATCAACAACCCCAGGTCAATGAGGAGATTCACATCACAGACAATACTAACTTTGACAAGGAACCAGATGAGGAACCAACTGTGGAACATACAACTGGATTATCTGAGGGGAATGTGGAAGAAGTGTGTTTGGACAGTGTTGAGACCCAGGTTGAGGAGACGGTAGAGGGGTGTAAGAAGGTGGAGCTAGATATGGCGGCGACCATGGAAAACCTTTCTAGTCGGTTATGTGTCAAGAGTCAGGGTCACCCTGAGCTGCCGGCTCCTACTGAACCTCATGAAGAATGTTTCATCGCTAAAGCTGCAGAATGTCTAGACACCGACCCTCAAACTGCTGAGGTAACAGAAAACAAGCCGAATGAAGATGATGTCATCAGTGACCACAACACTGTAGAGTCTACTGATGTTGTCGAGTATAAAACTGCAGATTTTGTCATGTGCAAAACTGACTCCTCTGATGTGAATTGTGCCGTAGCTTCTCCCATGGATACAGGTACACTCCATCGACAACCCCAGGTTGATGAGGAGATTCACATCACAGACAATATTGACTTTGATGAGGAACCAGATGCAGAACCGACTACAACTACAGACCCGACCACCCCTCCTAACGGGGCGACAGAAACCAGCCCTGCATTTGAAGATGAAAACTCGCACACCATCGGTCCCGCAGTTGAGGCGAAGGTCCCGGTGTCTTTCGGTGTCCGATACTTCACTCACTCCCCAGGCCAGACCTTGGCTGTCACAGGAAACCATCCGGGCCTGGGCGGATGGGCTGGGTTCCTCCCACTGGAGGAGACAGACGATGGGTACTGGACCAGGACTGTGCACCTCCCTTCCATGATCCAGGTGGAGTGGAAGTTTGTGGTGGTGAATGAGGAGGGGGAGGTCCACCGTTGGGAGGAGTGTGATAATAGAGACCTTGAGACCGGAGGTGATGCTGAAAGTTGCCTGCAGTTACACGAGCGTTGGGGAACGCAGTAGGGCTGAAGAGAGGTGACCGCTGAGTACAACCTCTCCTCTGTCTGCCAGCTGGCACATGGTATATCTTACCCAACATGCAGTGGTGGAAAGTAACTAACTACATTTACTCACGTTCTGTACTTAAATACAAATTTGAATGACTTGCACTATACTTGTATTTCTATTTTCTGCTACCTTATACTGCTACTCTACTACATCTCAGAGGCAAATAACATACTTTTCACTCCACTACACTTATCTGACAGCCTTAGTTACTAGTTACTTTGCAGAATCATATAAACAATACAAAATATAATCAATAAATTAATTATATTATCATATAATTATATCAATAAGGGTTTATTGGTCCCCAGGAGGAAATTCACAAACTACCCAGCAGTATGTAAAATAATAAATTTAAATGAGCTCCACCTTTACAAGCTGCAACATTCGAGCAATGAACACATGAATGCATCAATAATCCAATAATGTAACATATATTATTCTGAAATGGGCCATTCTGCATAATGAGTACTTTTACTTTTGATACTTTAAGTATATTTTGATGCTGATACTTTTGTACATTTACTGAAGTAGCATTTTCAATGCAGAACTTTTACTTGTAACAGAGTATTTCTACAGTGTGGTATTACTACTTTTATTAAGTAAAAGATCTTTACTTATTAGAGTACCACTGCCAACAGGCCGGATAAAGCAATGTATAGGAATACACAGTCACAAGTAGTGCTGCAACGATTAATTGATTAGTTGATCGACAGAAAATTAATAATGATTAATGAATTACATTTTTTGTAATTATCAACTAATCGTTTAGTTCAAGTACAAATACCAAACATTTGTTGCTTGATGCTTCAGATATTGAATTGTTTGGTTCATGGATCATTATAACATGAATATTTTAGTTTTTCTTGGCTGCTTGTCAGATAAGATAAGATAGCAAACACATTCAAGACATCACTTTGGACTCTGGTAACATTTGACATTTTGTAGACTAAATAATGAATCAAGAATTTATAGTTAAATTAAACGACGGTGAAAATAATTGTTAATTGCATCCCCAGTCACAAGTCTATGCAATTGCTTTCACCTACATGGCAACCATGCCAGCTGGAGTCGCTTTCAGCAAATGTGCAAGAAAGCAGAAATTAATAAAATCCTTTTTTGGACACATAATTATGTAATTATGGAAGACATAAGACTCAGCGTGTAATGGACTCTGTGTTATAGCCTCTCTGACCTATGGCATCCGTGTGTGAGGGGCTGGTGGAATCCAATTCCTGCCCTGCTAGCACATATGGAAGTCACCTGTCCTCAGGGGTGAGCGATGTGTTTGGGGACTCGAACCCATAACCCTGGCTGGTGTTAACACTGCTCTAAAACGGTGTCCATTTGACCGCATTAGTAATGTGCCTGGTCCCCTCTCTGCTTTATAACATGAATAGCTGAATAGCGTGAATAGCTGCCTTGGATGACAGCTAAGCAGACTCGCTAGGTTTCTCAGATCACAACCTCAATTGAGATTTTTTTTTTTTGTTCTTTGTTTTTGCATCTCAGACTGAAACCCATTCAAACCATTTTTAGTACAACTCTGCTCTCCAGGTAAATGTAGAGCAAAATAGTTTGGGAATGTCGAGGAATACAGGCTCTGAGCGGGTCGATGAAGTACAAGTACACATAACATTGAAGTACGGATCTCCGGTTACTTCTCATCCCGGCAGGGTGCTAATGCTAACATGCTAACGTGATGTGAAGCCAGCTCACTTGGGAAGGTTAGAGGTAAGCCCTAATATAGACCCATGGCTTACAGCTGACACCACCGTCAATCACACACACACACACACACACACACACACACACACATACAGGAGCGTACGTGCTTCATTCATCAGACATGCCAACTGTTAATCCCAACAGAGGCTGATGTTTGAACACTGAAGACATGAGAAGCTAGCAGTGATTTGACCGCTCTGGCGTAGGCTTCCTACACAGATCCTCCACACTGAACTAAATAGACAATATATCACAGGGACCAGATGTCCACGCTTTCCGGGGACAGTCCCTGTTTCAGGTGGCCTGTCTCCGGCTGGAGCTGTACCCGGAAATGTCCCCATTTTTTAAAAATAGGATTGTAAAAATATATGAATAGATTTTGAAATGGCAAAGGTTCCAGATTGCTCATGAATATTAATGTTTCGAAGGTTGGTGATTAGTCTCTAGGGTCTATCTGATGCTGTGATGCGACTTCGCTACAAAGGGGGTCTATCTATCGACTTTATACCATAAGTGATCGATCAGAAACAATATCAATACAATATAGATAATAAACAATAGGTAATCAATACAATATAGGACCGATCATAAACAATAGGTAATCAATACAATATAACCGATCATAAACAATAGGTAATCAATACAATATAGGACCAATCATAAACAATAGGTAATCAATACAATATAGAACCGATCATAAACAATAGGTAATCAATACAATATAGGACCGATCATAAACAATAGGTAATCAATACAATATAGAACCGATCATAAACAATAGGTAATCACATACACCCCCATCACACACAAACACAATACAAAAATTGGATAATAGGATATAAACATAGTATAATTATAATTTGACTTGCTCAGGTTACGTTAATGTATGTTATGTTCATGTAGGTTATGTTCATGTAGGTTATGTTCATGTAGGTTATGTTAATGTATGTTATGTTAATGTAGGTTATGTTAATGTATGTTATGTTAATGTAGGTTATGTTAATGTAGGTTATGTTCATGTAGGTTATGTTCATGTAGGTTATTATATGTAGGTTATGTTAATGTATGTTATGTTCATGTAGGTTATGTTCATGTAGGTTATGTTCATGTAGGTTATGTTAATGTAGGTTATTATATGTAGGTTATGTTAATGTATGTTATGTTCATGTAGGTTATGTTCATGTAGGTTATGTTAATGTAGGTTATGTTCATGTAGGTTTTGTTAATGTAGGTTATGTTAATGTAGGTTATTATATGCAGGTTATGTTAATGTAGGTTATGTTCATGTAGGTTATGTTCATGTAGGTTATGTTCATATATGTTATGTTCATGTATGTTATGTTCATGTATGTTATGTTAATGTAGGTTATGTTCATGTAGGTTATGTTCATGTAGGTTATGTTAATGTAGGTTATGTTCATGTAGGTTATGTTCATGTATGTTATGTTTATGTAGGTTATGTTCATGTAGGTTATGTTGATGTAGGTTATGTTAATGTATGTTATGTTCATGTAGGTTATGTTGATGTAGGTTATGTTGATGTAGGTTATGTTGATGTAGGTTATGTTCATGTAGGTTATGTTCATGTAGGTTATGTTGATGTAGGTTATGTTATTGTAGGTTATGTTCATGTAGGTTATGTTCATGTAGGTTATGTTCATGTAGGTTATGTTCATGTAGGTTATGTTCATGTACATGTATGTTATGTTAATGTAGGTTATGTTCATGTAGGTTATGTTCATGTATGTTATGTTGATGTAGGTTATGTTGATGTAGGTTATGTTCATGTAGGTTATGTTAATGTAGGTTATGTTGATGTAGGTTATGTTGATGTAGGTTATGTTAATGTAGGTTATGTTGATGTAGGTTATGTTGATGTAGGTTATGTTGATGTAGGTTATGTTCATGTAGGTTACGTTAATGTAGGTTATGTTGATGTAGGTTATGTTGATGTAGGTTATGTTATGTAGGTTATGTTCATGTAGGTTACGTTAATGTAGGTTATGTTCATGTAGGTTATGTTGATGTAGGTTATGTTAATGTAGGTTATGTTGATGTAGGTTATGTTCATGTAGGTTATGTTCATGTAGGTTACGTTAATGTAGGTTATGTTCATGTAGGTTATGTTCATGCATGTGATCCAGGGGCTGTGTAAAGCAGGCAGACTATTTTTAAAGCCCGCCTCTCCCCATTCTTCATGTTGTGACCTTCACCGTGATTGGTCAGTGCACAGGCCTGTAAGACGAGAAGCATGCACGGTTTTAAATAGAGACGGGAGCTGACAGTGTGCTATTTATTTATTTAATGTATTTATTTAATGTATTTATTTAATGTATTGATTTAATGTATTGATTTAATGTATTTATTTGTATTATCTATTCATATAGGATCATATTGGATGCATCAGTTCACAGTTCACCAATTCTGTGAATGTGTGAATATGTCATGAAGAACAGATGTATTTAATAATGTATGTGTTATTTATTAGGTGTTAAGAACCAATATGGCCGCTGAATGTCCGATCACCCTGCTAGTGTGAAGAACCAAGATGGATGCTGGGGTCAATACTGAATTATGTTAGGGTTTGAGTATCTCTTGAAGGCTCCAGGACTCCTTTCATTGATAAGGACGAACATTTATTTTAGATACCTGCTCTTTATTTCTACTAAACCTCTCAAGGCTCGGAAAGTTGTAAATATTGTTATTGAAATGATATTTTTCTGCAGCTATGCCACTGGGACATACTTTGAGTAAATACAAGCGGACTCATCCAAATAGAGAATTTAGGGTTATGCAAATAAAACATTAAGCAACATTGAGTTAATTATTTCATTATGTAAGTACATTATATTTTTATTCTTTCACATATTATGACACAGCAGAATGGCGTTTCAAGTATTACAAAATAGATGTTGAAAGAAAAAAACGAGGCAAAACGTAAAAATACAAAATCAGCCAATAGCAATTAAACATTTTCCTCAATTTACAAAAATCACAAAAAAGTTAAGAAAATCAGCGATTTAAATACGTCATCATCATGAGTCTGAGAAACATTTGACAAACACATTTGTGATGAACAAGAAAGAAATCTAAACAAGACACCGCCGGTGGTACGGCCAGCTCTGACCGCCGCAGGCGATCTGTAGTACGCAGCCGACGAGCAAGGCAGCAAACCGCTGACCCTACGCTTCACTTGCACTTTGACATAAAAACCGTTACTTTCACATCCACACATGCAACGCAAGTAATAATGATTGTTGTACCAAAGTCCTTCAAGGATAGCTTTGTGCCATGTCTGTCGTCATGGTTACGTTCTAGTCTCCAGGGAGATGGGTTAGGGTGTCCGGGCTAAGGGCGCTGGTGTGGGTCCGGGTTGGAACCTGAGGCCTTTCGGCTGGGATTCAATCACATAGAAAATCCCGGTGAGGTGGCTCACGATACGCCGCCCATCTCGATTCTCCCCCAAATCCTTCATCCGCTGTCAGTGAATACTAACAGGGAAACTAAAGCAAGGATGAGCGGACGGGGAGGGGGAGTCTACAGGTAGGGGTGAGGACGTCTTTCTCTCGGATACCTACAGGGCAGGCTGTGGACATCGGGGATTCAAACCCGTGACCTACCCTGTGTTCCTGTGCTTACTACATGTATTCACACACTAACCAACAGACCCCATCCTCACCCTGTAAGGGAAGATTAGAGACATGCATTTCTGGTCCTCCTCCTCCTCCTCCTCCTCCTCCTCCTCCTCCTCCTCCTCCTCCTCCTCCTCCTCCTCCCTACTTTAGGAGCGGTGTGCTGCTTCCTCCTCCTCCTCTCCGTTCTTCTCCTCTTCCTCTCTCTCCCTCCTCCTCTCTCCGTAATGGGCCTCGTGGTACCTCCTCCTCCTTTCCCTTCTCCTCCTCCTCCTCTTCCTCTCTCTCCCCCCTCCTCTCTCCTCTAGGGGCAGTGTGCTACCTCCACCTCCTCTCCCTCCTCCTTGCTCCCCTAGGGGCACCGTGCTACCTCCGCCTCCTCTCCCTTCTCCTCCTCCTCCTCTTCCTCTCCCTCCTCCTCGCTCCCCTAGGCGCACCGTGCTACCTGCTCCTCTTATGTCCGCGAGGAGTGCTGTGCTGCCTGCTCCTCCTCAGGGACCTGGCCGACCGACGTGATGGGGCGGTACCGCTGGGGCTGGCTTTCGGAGAGGGGGGAGTCGGCCTGGGGGAAGAGGAGCGCCGCGCGGCTCTTCAGTGGCCTCCTCAGCAGGAAGCGCCCGGAGGTGACCAGCTCGCCGTAGCCCTGGGCGTGGGAGAAGGCGTAGCCAGAGCGACGGGTGCTGATGCGCCGGACCGGGGGGCGGCGAGGAGCAGGAGCAGGCAGCGCCTGCTTACGCACCTTGTGTCTCACCTGTAGGAGGAGGAGGAGGAGAAGGAGGCAGGAGTAAGGTAGTGTATAGTCTAGTACATGTCTAGTTAACTAGCTATCTAGTGTATACTACCTATAGTACATATCTAGTTAACTAGCTATCTAGTGTATACTACCTATAGTACATATCTAGTTAACTAGCTATCTAGTGTATACTACCTA
>JAOPJH010000066.1:1235221-1254362 GCA_027122575.1 Merluccius polylepis
TCTCTCTCTCTCTCTCTCTCTCTCTCTCTCTCTCTCTCTCTCTCTCTCTCTCTCTCTCTCTCTCTCTCTCATACAAATTACTAAATAAACAAACACACACTTTGGGGAGTTTATGGCTTGGTGTGGTTTCGGCGTATAAAGAATTGCTGTGATACAACATAAATTTCACATCGGGGTGGATTTACACACCTCACAAGGCTGTAGAGAAAGGCATTCTGGGAAAACAGTCTGTCCACAACGTGTGCTGCTCTGAATGACAGAATTCCTCACGTACACGTACACGCACACGCACACGCACACACACACGCACACACACACACACACACACACACACACACACACACATGGTGTGAGCTCTCATTTATGAGCCAGCCACTATGACAGCCGCGTGGCAGATTAACGACATCCTAATTCATTACAGTAGTCTCAACAGCCAGCCTGGCTCCTTAAGTGCTTCCCTATGTTCCAATAAATAATATCTGGACTGCTTTCACCTTGCCGGCCTCCCTTCCTCCGCCGCCTTCGCTCAGACGTCGCTTACGCCGGTCACCGTATCAACCGGTCCTTGCAAACCAATCATGGTAATGGAGACCGACTTGGAATAAGAAACCGGCGCCTGGGGAGCGGCGTGAGGCCCGCTAGAGAGCTGATTAAAAGACCCTCAGGTATGGGAAGACCGACCGACCTCAGGGTCCTCATGACGGAGCCACATGGGGCATCTGTAAACTACTACGGTGGTCCAGACATGATCCAACCTACCAGGCAGTGTCCGGTTACCAAGCCCTACCTGTGCTGTGGTACAGGACGAGTGCTTTGAGCGTCGTCACTATGACGTGTCAGAGACCGGACCAGGATATAGGATATATATGAATAAATAGTATAGAGTAGACTCTTGCACCTAGCAGCAACTTTGGGCTGGGAGTCAAACACTCCTAACCACTACACTATCCTGCCTCAGCCATTTCCCCTCCCCCAGGCCCACGTCCCCACTCCACTAGTTCATTAAAACGAGGGCGATTTGAAGGGACAAGAACAAAGAAAAAAGGAACGCAATCTCACATAGGTCCTCATTAGGAGAGCCATTCATCTCCTTATAAAATACATTGCTTCACTTGATTCAACCTGACGACTACTTAACAAATGAACATTACAGATCGAGACAAATTAGCCTTTTAACTCGCTAAGTGCTCCTCTATAATTGGACATGTGTGGCGAAAATGAATCGCACCCTAGCTATGATACTCACAAAATACACAACATAATACACAGGTACAATATGGCCAAAGATTGATTCAGGTTCCTCGTAGAACAGGATATATTTGTATAGACAACCTAGTGATATATTTAGAGACTCTTGACTTGGAATAATTTCAATTTCACAGAGAGACAGAAACTGAGCGACAGAGAATTATAAATAAGAACCAGAGGTGAAACTCAACCCATATTTCGGTGACCAGTGTAATCAATGTTTATTCTGTGATTTAATATGTTTGTCAGAGTATTTAAGCCCCATCGCTAAATTAAATGTAGCCCAAATGACAATGAAAAATGATGATGTTATGTTTAAAACAGGTTTTCTTATGAACCCACAGTTATAGCTGTAAAACATTGTTGACCAACATTAATTGTCTCCTGTGGTTCGTAAATAAACCCAGAATAAACAACAATTGAATTGTTGTCAAATGAATATGTAATGTATTTTGGACAACAAAACAAACATGTTTGGTGTTGAGGAAGATGTCCATTCAGACCAGCTGTTGAAGTGTTTAGGATTATAGCAATAACCATATCCTACCTCGCGGAGTTGTACTCTAACTTTATTGATGGCCATCAACCAGCGCACCCTGGAGGCCGAGAAGGGTAGTGGCGGCCCATCGTCATGGAAACTGAGGACCAAGAAACCCTTCATGAACCTCTTAACTCCAGGGAACTTTCCATAAATGGCAACACTAGGAGATCACTTCTGATGTGAAATAAAGACTGAATAACCCCCACTGAATTTATATTTTAGATTTATGTTTATATTGAATGGCTGAATGGTTTGCATTACAATACAACTTTTGAATGAAGAAGTGAATGAATGAATGAGTTTCCATACCGTTGAAGTTTAGACAAGCGTCTATCGGCTGGAGTGTCGTTCTTTGCGAAGCCGCTAAGGCCCTGAGCCACGTCCGAAGCGGAGGTCCTCTGGGCGGCCTCCTCTCCCCCCAGGGAGTGGCCATTTGTGGGGTGGTGAAGTCCATTCGCTGGTGGCTGTCCGCCGGTAGAGGAGGAGGAGGGGCGTAAGCCAGGGCTGTGGTAGGAGTGGAAGGACTCCTCTGGCTCAGAACCTCCAGTGCTCTCCTGACCCGTCTCACTGAGCTGGGAGCTCACCTGGCTCAGGTTCCCAGAGGAGCCGAAGCGACTACTTTCCACAGGACTGGTGGCGGAGGGGGAGAGAGTGAGGGAGGCGGCATAGTTAGAATGTTATACTTCATGTTCAGGTGGACAACACACTACAACGAGAAACTTGGAAAGTAAGGGGGGAAAAAAGTACAGGACCCAAGATCCCTTACCCCACAAGATTTCAATTTCGGAAGAATAAAAATTCACACAATCAAATTTGGTGCTTGGTCAAGTGGAACTTGCTCATCTAAAGCCAATTCTGTGAGGTTTGGTTTCTTTCTTACAATGATTTTGAACATCCATACTACTAATTTCAAATATTTAGTAGAGGGGAGTAGGATTTGAAATATGAAGGAGAGTTAAGTGAAGAGAAGGTGAGTTACATAAAATTGTGGAAAATGTCACCAACAAAACGTACATGGTACTCTTGGACAGTCCTACAAACGTTCTAAAGAACATTAGCTGAAATCTGTTCAAATGACCAATGATTCTGCTTCATAATAATCTAAAGAGATCTTAATTAAGCCTGACAGCATCTTTCAACCTCAAAGAAGAATTTCTCAAATGATTTACCAATCACTGGCATATGATACTACAAGTGGCTCTAGAAAGTATCTGGCTATTTGACATTTGTCCAAGGTTGTCCATGGTATTTAGATGTACATTTTGTTTTGGGACATACTTTTAAGGTCACCTATAATAAACATTAACACATACAATGCAACAACACACAAAACTAACAGATGGACTGCAGAACTGGACAAGAAATGATTTCCAAAATGTCACCAATGCATCATAAATGGTAAGAAATGAGGATTGCCATTTATTATGCTTTTACTAGCCTTTTTACTGCACTCAATAGCTCCGTCTTGGACAGGGTGTCCAGCTGCACTCCAGAGGTGGGGCCCGTGGAAGGCCGGGTTTCTACAAGACCTTCCTGCTGCTTTGGGGACAGGGATTCTGAAGGATCTACTTCAGGAGTGGAGATGCAAATCTGGGGATGGGCTACATCACCCTGGCAACCTACCGATTCTTTCCTCTGGGCAGCAGGAGGAGTATGAACAGACAGAGCACTCGTTGCGGTGTCATTAAGTTTGGGCTGGGATGTACAGACAGAGGGAGCTTGGGGTTTTGCGGGCTCCGTCTGCCAGGGGAAAGAGATCTTGGCTCCAAACAAGGAGGTGGTGGTGGCAGGTGGCTCTTGCTTCTCTGCAGCAGGCTTTTCCTCTTGAAATATCCCCGCTGATAAGGTTTTAATCCCTGTGAACAGACCACTAACTGCATCTGCCTGGGGCATTGAGGGGGAAGCTGTGGGCAGTGTTGGTGTGGAGTAGAAAAGTGATCCTAAAGATTTTCCTGCATCGCCTGATGTTGAAATGAAGCCAAATAGGGACTTGGCTTGAGATGGGTCTGGATTTGTGGGGACCTGATCACCAACAGTAGCTTTCCCAGTATCTACCTTTTGGCTATCTGGTGGCGCCGATTTGTCCAAGTCTTTATTTTCAGCCTCCCCTTTAATCTGGATAGGCTTCTCATATATTACATCCTCCCCTTCGATACCCATATTTTCTTTTACAGTGGCATCAGCCGAATGACTCTCAACACTTGTTACAATTGGAGGAACCACATTACTTACTACTTCCTGTTTATTTTCGTTAGCCTCAGCATTAATTTGATCTACTTTGAGTGGCACACTTTCGCTTTTATTTTCTGGCTGTGGTGTAGTGTCGGGTGCTTGCTTGGCCTCTGCTGGTTTTGGTCCTTGTGCACCTTGGGCCATGCCCCCAAATAAGGATACACCAATCCCCCCAAGTCCTGCCCCAACCTGGGAAGCTGCAGTCTGGGCAGTTGCCCCGCTGAACATTCCTCCAAGTAAAGACCCACCGGCCGGAGCAGTTGCCGTTGGGGCAGAGGAGCCTCCAAAGATCCCACCCAGCAATGTTCCTGCAGCCTGGGGACCTGTAGGTTTGGCAGCGGGTCCTCCGAACATCCCCCCTAGTATTGAACTTCCAGTCGGAGGTCCAGTTGTTTGAGTAGTAGCCTGTGGAGCGGCCCCACCAAATAAACCTCCCAGTATTGACCCTGGGGTTTTGTTCTGGGTTGTGGCTCCTCCAAAAATACCCCCTAATAAAGATCCCCCAGTTTGTGGAGGTTGGGATGGGGCTCCTCCTACACTAGAAGGTGTCGCTTTTTGCTGTTGTTGCTGCTGCTGAGTACCTTGTGCGGGGGAAGTTGCTGGTTTGAAAAGTGAGGACATAAATCCTGAAACTGCATCAGCTGAGGAATCGAGCATAGATTTATCTGGCTCTGGAGGCTTCTCTTGTGCTACAACTGGAGTTGTTGACTGAGACATAGGCATTGGCTCGTTTGATTTAGGTGGCAATTGATTACTGCTGTTTAGGTCTACCACAGGTTCTGGTTTACTTGGCTCCTCCGGTTTGACGGGTTGCTCAGTTGCTGTATCAATCTGTACATCTTTAGATTGACTTTCAACAGTTAATGCAGGTGGCTTAGCATCTTGAAAAATAGCAATGTTGCCGTCAGGTTTAGTTGAGCTTACTGCCTGTAGGGCAACTTCAGCATGAGGTTGTTTGAGTGCACCTTTCTCTTGGCCCACAGAAGCTGTATCTGGTATTTTGCTCTCAGTGGGTTTAAGTGGATCAGTCACTGTGGGAGATGGAGTTGGACCTCCAAACATTGACAGCAATCCTTTAGCAGGGGTCTCCCCAGGTGCAGAGGGAGCTCCAGATAATAAACCACTTAACAATGACCCACCAGTCTGGGAAGGAGCTGGCTGAGAAGTCAAACCCCCAAACATACTCCCCAGTATTGAACTGGCAGTCTGGGGTGCTGTACTTTGGGAAGTAGCTCCGCCAAACATTCCTCCCAATATGGACCCACTAGCCTGAGGTGGTGCGGCAGCGGAGGCGGCAGTGCCTCCGAACATCCCACCCAATACAGATCCTCCAGTTTGAGCACCAGAAGCTGCTGGAGCATTTCCGCCAAACAAACCTCCGAGCAATGACCCGCCAGCTTGTGGAGTTGCTGTCTGTGGACTGGAGCCTCCAAACATACCCCCAAATAAAGAACCCCCAGTTTGGGGAGTGGCCCCTTGAGGAGCAGGTCCTCCAAACATGGAAAACAGACCATTGGCAGGTTCATTTGAAGCTGGTGTTCTATGTGTACCACTTGCAGGCAATGCTCCTGTTTTTGAGATATCAATGCCAGATCCAACTTGGGCAGCTGTCCCCTGTGGACTTGAGCTTCCGAGCATGGAATGCAATCCTGAGGAAGTTGGCGGTTTAGGAGTAACAGCCTCTTGAGGTGTAGGTTCTGGGGTTGATTCCCTTTGTGCAGTAGTACATGCTGATTTAGTTTCTGAAACTGCACCGTCAACCATCTTAATTGTGGTGCCATCGGCAGAAGCAATTTGCGTCACAGTAAAGTCAATAAATGGTGTTACTTGTGGTTCCACTGATGCAAGACCAGGCTCATTTGATGTTGAGATTTTACTTGGTGTATCACTGGTGGTTGACACCTCTGTACCAAGACTAGAGTTTGATGATACTTGTGATGGTGTTTGTTGTAAAGTAGACGTGAACATTGACAGCAGGCCTGCTCCCGCAGTTGAAGTTCCAGTGCTTCCTGGTGGTGAAGGTTGGGGGGAACTAGGACCACCAAACATTGAGAATAAACTTTTCGCTGGACTTTCATTGGACGTTGCCAAGCCACCAAATAATCCCCCAAGGACAGAACTGGCTTGCTGTCCATGTGGTTGGCCTTGTGGTTGTGGCTGTGGTACACCTTTTGTTTCATTTTGTGATTGTGATGTACCTTGTTGCTGAGGTTGTGTCTGTGGTGTTTGAGCTGGCTGATGAGGTTCAGGTTGACTGGGAACACTAAACATTGATAACAATCCCTTTGCTGGTGATTCACTTGAACTAGAGGCACCTGGTAGAATCCCTCCAAGTATAGAACCCGTCTGTGTTTGGGGTTGTGAACTGGGACCACTAAACATGGATAGAAATCCTATGTTGGCTGGCTCCTTGGGCAGGGCAGTTCCTTGGGATGGCAGTTCAGCACTAAGCTTGGTTTGGGCTGGGGCCTGGGGGGGACTTGGGGCTCCAAATATTGACATCAAACTTTTACCAAATGATTCTTGTGGAGGTACTTGGGGACTAATGCCTGCAGCAGGTGTTGTAGCTGACGGTACAGTCTGGGGAGAACTTGGACCACTGAAAATTGATAATATACTTTGACTAAGTGATTCTTCCTGATTAGATTGGGGAGCAGCTTGTGGAGCAGGATGTGAAGCTTCATTTCGTGAAGGTGCTTGGGTTGGTGGCCCAGTTTTATGAACAGGTTGAGCAGGACTTGGGCCAGTAAATAATGAAAATAAAGTTCTACTGAGTGATTCTTCCTGATTAGCTTGTGGAATAGCTTGTGAAGCTTCATTTGAAGAAGGTGCTTGTGATGGGGGCCCAGTTTTAGAAGCAGGTTGTACAATACTTGGGCCAGTAAATAAGGATAAGAAGCTTTTACCAAGTGATTCTTCCTGTGGAGCCTCAGAAGTTGCAACTGTTTCAGGTGGTGGATCAGCTTGAGCAGGCGAAGATGTTCCTGATAGCATGTCACCAATGGAAAACCCAAACAGTCCACCAGTTGATTTGGGTACTGGTTCTTGTTTGGTCTGTCCTGTTGGTGGCATGGTTTGGGATCTGCCTGGCCCAGGACCTGTGGCAGAAATAGAAGTAAATACTTGTGACACACTTTTGATTGGTTGCTGAATCGGAGTTGACCGAGAGGAAGAACTCTGGTCCATTGTCCGTTGTCTCTGTATACCCTTCGGTCTAGATGCTGTTGTCAGAGAACTCTCTTGAACAGTCGGTTTTGGTTGTTGTTGCTGTGTTGAAGAGGTGTCAGAACCAAATAGGCTGCCTAATGATCCAAACAGATTTGATACTCCTGTAGCTTCTTTGCTAGCACTGCCTGGCAAGGAACCAGTACTGCCAATCTTACTCTGCTGATCAGTGGGCTCTGGTTTGGGTTCCTCTATTCCTACTGCAGACTTAAAAATGCTCATGAAACCTGTTTGTGGTTGTTCCTTTAGTTTCTCTACTTCGATTTCTTCAGCAGATTTTGGTTGCGTCTGTGTCAGTAGTTCAGATTTGTTTAGGGAATCTCTTGAGCTGAATGGTCCTGTGACTGGTTGCTGAACCGGTGGGGATGCTTGCTGTGACATTGTGGACTGTCGTGCAAGTCTAGGTTTCTGTGAAGTAGTCTGGGATGGACTCAATTGACCAGCTGTTGGAGGTGTAGGCAGCATTCTTGAGTGACGAGCAGCTGTGATCTCTGAGTTTTGTGCTACACTCTGTGGCTGTGCTACAGGGGGAGCAGGATCATCTTTAACTATCTTCGACCTAAGGCTTTGCAGACCCGATGATAAAATGTTCTTAGACTGCTGGTCAGTGGCTTTATACGCTGCTGTTCTTTGCTGCTCTTGGCTGACAATGCCAGAGTCTGGCTGAGATGTCTTTGTCACAAAGGATGATATGAGAGATGATATGTGTCCACGGTTAGGCTGTTCCTCTCCTGGAGTGACTCTCTTCCTCCATTCCTCCTCTGATGTGTCTTTTATGTGCTTCACAGTGACAGCAGCAGATGAGCGTCGCCGATGGCTAGGTTGATAACAGTTGTTAAGTAACTGCTGATTGGAATCCACTGTAGGGGTAGAGTTAAGTGAAACGGCAACCTTTTGGGCGAGAAGATTCTTTGTTTCTTGATTGTTCCAACAAGGGCCAGAGTAATCTTTATTATGACACGAGAGGTCAATTACGTGTGTGTATGGGTCCTGGTAAATGTAATTTGGCTCTCTGGGATCCATCCTAACTTTGTTTAATCTGTACGATGCCAGGTCTACACTGTGCTCTCCCTGTGACGCAAATGAATTTTCAAACATTTGTGAGAAACGTTCAAGGTTCAAATTCATGATCTGGTTTCCCTTTCTATATGCAGCTGATAAATCTAGTGGTGCATTCAGAAGCTGTGAATGATTCTGGTCTTGTCCAGGTAGCCACAGAAGCTCGTCTTCATTGTACAGTGGAACTTTAAAGCCACACACAGTCACGATTTCGTTGTCCAACCAAGCACTAGGAAAACCGTCCACTTGCTGTACTTCTTCCGAGGGCTTTTCGTCAGGGGTGCAGGCGTAGACATACTCCCCAGCTGCATCCGTGAGCAGGGTGTAGATGTATTCATGGTCAGTGTATACAAAGTAGCCACAGTCACCTTCCTCCGCTGGCCACCACATGCCTTGCTCCAACAAGGCAAGCCACTGCTGGTACCACTCAATATCTTCAAGATACATAGAGTCATCCATCCCACTGTTGGTATTTTGAGGGAAACTTGACTCTGTTCTGTTTGATGTATATTTGCTCTGATGAATCACACCATTAGCAGGGACATTCTGGAAAGCATTGGTTCCATATTGCCAATTGGCAGAGTAGGATAGGCCTGGGGGGGTTTCCTTGTAATAACCTTCGTGGTATGAAACTCCACTAAGACTGTAACAGCTACCGTTATTAAATGAGTGCCATTTCCCCAGTTTGGCATTACCTTGTTTGGTGGTTAGGTTCAACGCACTCTCCTCTTTGTTTGCATATTGCAAGTCATCATAGCTGTTCCACTGTTTATGTTTGCCAAAAGTGTCATTATTAAAACTTCGGCTTGTTTGGAATTGATGAAACTGATGTTGCTCTGGTTGGAAAGTAACATATTGGCTTGGTTGCGGCTGAGATGCATTAAGCTGGTTCATATTGGAGGGGTTCCACTGGAGAGAGAGGTTCTGTAATGAATCCCTTTGGCTCCACTGTCGACTTCCTTGGTCTGTGACACGTTGATAATTCTGGGACTCATTCTGAAACTGCTGCCAAAGTTCTGACTGCTGGATCCACTGGTTTTCATCATAAGTGGGGCTAATTGCGTACGGTGACAGCTGACCTTCATACAAAGATGAACTGCTCCCCTTGATATGTTGCTCCGTTGGTATTATAGCTGGATTTGCGTAGCCCTGTAAAAAGGATTGGATATTACCAGTGCTGTAAGCCATTGGTTGAACAGAATTAAGGGACCCTGGATAGTATGACAGCTGTGTTAAGTTCACTGTGCTGTTTGAAGCGTACGTTGCTTGACTCTGAAGAGATCGAGCAAAAGTGGTGGAGGTTCTTAAGTCCAGACTTTCTCTTTCAATTGAAACAGGGGCTCTTACTAAAGCATGTCTACTTTGGTTAGAATGCAAGACATTTCTCTGTCCATCGTGTTGTTCAGAATTGGCAGTATTTTTTACAACTTTATTTATTCCCGGAAGAACTCCAGAAGACACAGATGGAACTAGACTTTGCTCTGAAGTCTGAGCGGCTGTTTCTGCTTGTGTATGTGCTGAAGATTCCCTTGATTCATTTTTGTTGAACAACCCCGATAGAAATCCTTGCTGTTTAGCAGGCTGATTAGGCTTAGCAGGCTGAGTAGGCTTATTCTCCATCTCTACTTTCCCTTCTTGAAGAGACTGATAAGTTTCATGAGAGGGTGACTGATTTTGAATTGTGGACTGTCTTGACAAAATGTTCATTCTCGATCTTTGATGCAGCGGTTGCACCGTTGACCCCTGACTGATGGTGTCAACGTTTTCAGTTGGTTTCTTTAACTTGTTAAACATACCTGAGAGTATTCCAGGCTGACTGGTAGTCTCATGTTTTGTCTTAACATTCTCACTATTCTGGAGGGGGTTAATCTGGTGATGTCGGGTTTCTGCCTGTTGCTGTCCAGAAAAGGGCCCAATAGGTTGATGTGGTTCTGGTGCCATACCATCTTTGGGTTTATTTGTGGCCATGGGTTCTCCCTGGCAGGACCGACTTAGTGCCATGGAATGTTGTTGAGTGGATGTGGACTGTTTATTGCTAACATTATCTGCAGAGGCAAACTTGAAAAGCCCGGATAACAGACCATCTTGGTTGGATGGAGGTTGCCGGAGTGGAAATGTTTGTTGTCGAGTGAAACCCGGTTTGTTAGTTTGTTGCTGGTAACTTTCCCTCAGAGGAGCATGAAGATTTGAACCTTGCCTATTTTGATTGTAATTCTGTTGATAATGTGGATCACTACTTCGTGGCTGCTGAGTCTGAACTGTTGGGCTGGGGGTTACCTTCTCAGATGATCCAAATTTTAACAAGCCAGAGAAAAGCCCACCTTGTTGTGGTTGCACTTTTTGTGGGGGAGAGGGGTGTATGGCCTGTTGGTCATCGAGGGGAGTCCTCTGTGGTTGACTCTGAGGAGATTGTGGGTTTTGTGATAGATTTTCATTTGATGAAAACTTCAGCAGAGCTGAGAGAAAGCCTCCCGTTTTTGGGGCCTGGGGGGTTTGTTGAGGAGGAGGTTGCTGGTAGACTTGCTGGGGATTGCTGGGTGCTTGATTTCTAGGGGTGTTTCTATATTGTGAATTGCTAGATATGTCACTCATTGATCCAAACTTCAGAATCCCAGATAGAAGTCCTCCTTGCTGGGGCTGATTGGTTGCCGTACGAGACAGGTCATCTGTGGAGCTTGCTTTAAAAAGACCTGTTAAAAAGCCTTGGGATTCAGGTGGTGGTGGTGTAGCTTGCTGTCGTATCCCATGAGGTGTGGCTGCTGGGTTCTGGTTCGGTGAGGGTGTTGGATGTGAGCCTGCTGGAACTTGGTTCCTTTGGGTCTGCTGTTGACCACTGAGGATGTTCTGGGTTGAGGGAGCCGAGTTTGGGTTAAAGATGCTGGAGAACCAACCAGTCTCTGTCGCTCCCTGTGGTTGCGTTGATGGGGCAGTAACAACAGAACTATGAGGTAAAGGATCTGACATGCCTGAAGGATTGTGTGAAGGATTCGGGTGATATGACGGCATAGGGTTCTGTGTGTTTCGAGCACTAATATCTTCACTGGATGCACACTTTAGGAACCCTGACAGAAGTCCTCCCTCTGCTTTGGAGGGTTGCGGATGGGATACGTCTTCAGATGAACGGAAAGGGAATGAACGTCTACTACAGGAGGCGGATGGCTGTTCCACAGTTCTGACATCTTCTGCTGATCTAAACACAGGGTAGACTGCCACAGGTGGGGGACCCTGAGGAGGAATAGGGGCTACAGGTGTTATAAATGTGCTTAGAGACTTAAGGCTAAAGAAGCTAGAGTTGGCAGGTTCAGATTTCACAGTAGGCCTCCCGGGCCCTGATCCTTGTGCATTTTTTTGTTTGAATGCCATTTGGTTCTGCCTCTCATTCCTCAGTGTTTCGTCATCAATTTGTTTTCTTGTATCCTCCTGTTTTCTTCCGCCTATCAGCTGTTGGCCTCCTTTTGTATGTTTTTCATCACCATGTTCATGGTTTTGAAATCCAGTCTCCACTGGCAGCTGTTTTCCATCTGACTTTGGTACATCAGGTCCAGAAAACAGCTTCAATGGGTTCAATTTCCCCAAAACTGAGCTCCCTGTGTCAGGTTGAGGGTTATCAGCAAAATCTGGAACCGTTTCAACCAATTTAATTTCCCTCTGGGATATCACCCTAGCATTGTTTATTTCCTGGTTATTACTGTGAGGTTTTATATCACATTGACTTTGTGAAGGAAGAGAACTCAATGATTTTTCTGGAGAACTTTCTACTGGGGAAACCACAGCTACGGGAGCTGCACTAGTCGACTTTGGAATAAAGGAGAAGAATTTAGAGATACCAGATGTTTGTGAGGGTTGTACAGATTGCGGTGCTACTGGTCCAGATGGTTTCGGACCGGTACTAACTTTTTCTGTGATGGAACTAAACAATGAGCTCACTGCATTTTTAACGCCTGAAATACCTTGCTCAGAGTTTGCCTCAGTTTTAGTCTCAGCTTTGGGATATTTCGAGGAGCCATTTGGTTCATCTCCAAGAGAATCTGTCCTGTTGCTTCCCAGAGACGACAGTCTGGATTTGCTAGTTCTTGGGAGGGAACCGTATTTGCTAATTTCTTCCTCTTTCTCCGCGAGGTACTCTGAAACGGTTTCAACCAGACATTGCAGCTCGTCCATTGGGTCCACAAATTCGTCACCAGGCTCCTCCACGGGAGATAGCAGGGTCTCTGGAGTCCATCCTCCCAGCTTGCCTTTACCTGCCCTCTTATCCCGATGGCAATGAGGAGCGTCCGTGGGATGTCCACATGAAGAATACCAGTTCCTGCCATGACCTCTATCGTTTGACGACTGGAGGTCATCTGCTAAAAAGTCAATGGCTTCCATGTCTGTTTCCATTGGGTAGTGTCCATCAGGGCCTTCAAAGTCATAACCGAACCCTGCCCTGAGTCTGGCAGCTTCTTGCTCTTTATACGCCACATAGTTCTCCAACGTGTTCTCCAGCTCATTCTTGGCCCACATCCGGGTCTTGTACAGAAGCCCGTTCTTGTATGGCCGGAGACATGGGGTCATCTGCTCCTCCTCCTCCTGGATCTCCGCCACCTTCCTCATGACCAGCTCGCCTCTCTTCTGCCGAAGAACGGCCCGGTCCGGGGTGTCTTCGTCGAGTGTTTCTGGGTCTATGGCGAACAACCCTCCGGGGTCACGGGTCTTTTTCTTCCGCCGGCGCCGGTCAATGGTGTCGTAGGCCTCGGGGTAGGTGGCTGCGACGGGGAGGGGGAGGACGCCGCTACCATTGGAGGCGGTTCGGTTAATGATGCTACCTTGGGACTCGGCACAGGCTCTGGCCATGCGGAGGATTACGATGTCCTCTTCCTCGTCGTCTAGGAAGTCCCTCAGCTGAGGCTTTGCCTGACGGCTGTATTTGTTCTCCCATTCGTCCATCCCCATACCAGAGTCCAGTGGGATGATCCTAACCCTGCCTCTCTGGTTTAACAATCTAGTTTCAGTTGATGGTCATAATAAAAATAATAGCAGGCGAAAGAACGGGAAAGACAGGGTGAAGATAAAGAAAGAGAAAATATGGAAAAGGAAATAAGAATCAAAAAAGCAGAAAACAAGCAAAGTAAGAAAAGTAAGTTGAGCAGTGCATGCAGACAACACAACAACAGTCTCATGCAAATTAGAATCAAACATCAAATTCCACCTTACGAAACAAATTATTTTCAGTGCAGTATTATAGTGTGGAAATGACTTGAAATGACCAGTTGAAACAATGGACAAATAATCATTCATATCAAAGCAATATTTAACACAAGAACACTGAATTGTTGCTGAGCTAACTAACCCATTGTGCTTTCACAATGTTAACTAAATAAACATAATATATCACATAAAATAAACATTGATGTGGAATTAATGCTCAGGTTGCATATGTATCAATCAATGTGTAAAAGTGTTGTGCATCTGTCTGTGTATTTGTGTGTGCATGCATGTGTGTGTATATGGATAGAGGGCATGAGTGGGTGTGTTCATGTCTAGATGTGCACATGTGGCGTTTTGGCAACTGTGGCAACAGTCATGCATTTGGACACTTCTCTGGCAGAAGCGTGTACAGGGAATACAAACTAAAGTAACCAAGCTGAGGCCTAAATCCTACTAGAGAGCTGCTCGGTCACGGAAAATTTGATTAAGATTTCCGGACACCCATGTCTGAGAAGAGGGGTGTCCTCAACGATGTGGGGTACACCAAGTTCAGAGCCAACCAGCCTAGCATGGGGTAATTCCCCCCAAAACAATAGGACCCCAGAACAATAGGAAGAGGAAACTGGAAGCAGAAGGCGCTTCAACTGTTGTTTCTAATCTCCTTCAACTGCGTTTTGATGTTGTGGAATTATCCGGATCAACGTCCCTATCTGTCCACACAGGCGCGTTTGTGATGCTCCCTCTGAGCCACAAACCAACACCCAGACGGTAAACGCCATCTTGGCTAACGCCCAACAAGCAAGCAGTGTGCCAATGACGAAATACAACTCCCCATCTTCAAGAAACATCTAAAGACCCACCTCTTCTGGGAGTCTTCTGCAGCTGTTTGCTCTACCACAAACCAAAAGTGACTAATCTTATTTTTCTGATGCCTATAGCTCTATTAGCTATTCTGCCTAGTTGGCTATTGAAACTGTTTTTGTAGCTACTCCATCTTCAATTGTATGCTTTGATCAATTTCTAAAACATAAAAATAATTGATTTATCTTTTGTTAAGTTATTTATATCTTTAGATACGCACTGTTGCTCACACTTAGTCATTTATTTGCTGTGCGTGTGTGCGTGTGTGTGTATTGCTGAGACTGTTTGTGTAGACTGAGTTTGTGTGTTTTGTGAGGTTCTTCTGCATGTGTGTTGGCAAGTATCCTGTGTTTACGTTTTAGCTTAAAGTTCATAGTCACAGGTACATTCATTTCCTAAGTAACCAACAGTGCAAATGACAATTTGAACTGTTGGTTACTTAGTTTCTGTGTTGTTTTTTTGTTGTCGTTTGTTTTGCTTTGTGTTGTGTTGTGTTGTGCTCTTCTGTTGTAGGTGATGTGCTTTATGTTGTTAAAAGTCTTGTTTGTGAGATTAACATCAATAAAAAAACTTAATTGAGAAAATAATTATAAATCAGTGAAAATAAGAACATGATGAAATAAATAAATAATCATAAAATGTAAAACCCTGGTCATTATTCACAAGGAGACCAGCATGTCTGACCTGCTCCCCCTGGGCGCCCGGTTGTCCATGTCGAAGCTGTGCACCGAGTCGGCACACGACCCCCCTGGGTTCAGGCCCTGGGGGGGGTGGTTGTGCTGGTTCTGGTGGTTCTGGGGGGCTCTGGGTGGCCTCACATGGTACTGGTGCAGCGAGGAGTTGGGCTGGGCTGTGGTGTGGTAGCGCGGTGGGGGGGCCCCGCTGCTGGTCTCGCTGCGGTAGTCACTGTCGTGGTCATCCACTGCACTGTCGTGGTCGTCCAGCGCTGCGGGGCGAAACAACCAGTGGGTCAACTTCAGGAGGCAGGTGATGAAACCATCCATCGCAGCCAGGGTCCAAAGTTTACTTTTACAATTGTGTCTTTTTATCTGCCGGAGTGGAAAAATTTACAGGCCAAGCACTTGTTTTAATATGTGACCCTGCATTTATTTTACCTGCCAAAATGCTTAAATCCATCAGCCATTGGCCGGTGGCAGGTGTTCATTTTGGACCCTGAATCGCAGCATCACCTAGTCGCTATTGATGACGAGTTTAGTATAGTCCTGATCATTGTGGCCATGATGTTACGGTTCAGTATAGCTCCGTCGCTCTGCTCATGAGCCACCAGTGTGGCGATAAGAGATGGAGACTAGGGACGAAGTAGCAGTGGGACGTCTCTGACACATGTAAACGGAGCATACACCCGATGCTGACGCCTGTGTTTACTCTGCCGTGTCACCGTGTGAAAGGAGACATTGTTCTCCTGGCACACCGAGGAAACTCTGAGCCAGTGTGTGAGTGTGTGTGTGTGTGTGTGTGTGTGTGTGTGTGTACTTTGGGACTTGCAGTGTAGGCAGTGTTTACTAGTTTAGTCATCTAGGACGTCAAAGTGTATCCAAAGTGACTTACAGTGAATTTAGATAAGTCATTATTAAGCAGGTAGGGGTTAGGGGGCATCTTTCTCTAGGATGTCGACAGGCAGACTGAGGACATTGGGGGGCCGACCCCAGGAACTCCCATGTCTCTACACCATCCTGCCTCCCTTGTATTGTTTATATTAATAAGCAATAAACAAGTCTGGCTTGTAGCTGTAAAGAAACAGTATTGTCCGCATGGCTATGAGACGCTCTTCAGTGAATATTTGTATGTTATTTACATTTTTAGGACTGAGTAGGGGTAAAGGGTTGAACGTTGTGCATATTAGGACCTCAGTGGACCTTATAAAAAAATCAGTGGACCTTATAATATACAAAGGGGATTTCTGTATTGTTTGTTTGACCATACTGTCGTTAACCACATTGTTACACAAATCTTGTACCAACTTAATGATTTCTGCAGTCTGTTAGTAAAGGAGAGCTCCATGGAAACATGATTCAAATTAAACTGTTAGCTGTTAATACTGTAGCCAAAGTATGATAGAGGATATATGAATAACATTTGTTGTAAAAAGGGAAGTTTCTTTATAATCTTTAGTTTATAATCTTTGGTATAATCATTTTAATACGGTCTTAAAAATGCCAGACAGTAAAGACAATAATAATAATATAATTATTTTCTATTCATGTGAAAAAACAAAACTTTATTTGCAACCCCTCCAGCAAGACACAGGTCTTGCTGGAGGGGTTTCTTGTCGTGTTGCCGGCTCTGCGTTCTCATTGGCTACTACTCATGGAGCCTTTAGGAGCAGTAGCCAATGAGGAGAGGCGCACAGGCCGCCAGGGCTGGGTCACAACCTCGTCTCGGGGCGGACTATAATGAACACGCTCCCGGGGGGAGGAGTACACGGGTGTGGATTCAACATGGCGGGCGTCGGTGTTTGTTTTGGGAGACGGATGAAACCGAGGGGTGAACTCATGTCCGCAACACGAGGAGGACAAACCAATAAAGCCGCTAACGAAAACAATCTTCCTAATGCTGCCGGTGACATCATACTAGGCGGGGGCGGGGCTTTCGGCGGCGGCAGCAATGCACCGTGGGTAGGAGAGACTGCCTCAGACATAATAAGATGTCCTGGTATGTCTGAGAGTAAAAAAAAAAAAAAAAGAAGAAATAAAAAGAAAGGAACATATTTCCAAGGTGACACCCAAGGGTGGATGGGCGGAGCTGGGCTTGGCGGAGGAGTGGTGTTGTATTTCAATATTTCTCCATCTTTTATTGGCCTGGACACTGGAAGACCAGACAGACAGACCGACAACCACATTCTACCTCTGAAAGATCTCTGGATTAGATTTAGTGAGAATATGTTAATGTAATTATTAATAAAGTAGAGTATGTTTCATTATTAGAATATGTCTCCTTTGTCTCTTAATTGTATAAAAGGTTTGCAGTTGAAAGGAACATTTTTAAAAAGTAACGTAGTAGTAGGAAAAAGTAGTCGGCTGTTGTATAATATTACAACGTTTAATGTCAGTGTCCAATTAGAATCCAATTTCATTTTAGGATATTAGATTTTATTAAGACTATTAAGAATAGTAGTAGTAAGTAATAGTTGATAGTACTGACTTTTAAATGAACAAAGTACCGTAAGAGAGAGATGTCCATCATCAGAGATTATTGACCGTCTGAGCAAAATAAACAACAATGCTAAACAAAATCAGATATCATAAAACTTTCACAATAAAGACAAAACAAAAACCAAAGCTGGAGGAACAGAGGGGAACATGGCTACTGAGTGAAGCGTGAAGCGGGAATTTCACCAAAACATAACCAAAATCAAAACCAGAACAGCCATTGTAGGGGATAGATATTGATTATTGGGGGGGGGGGGGGGCAGATTCAAGGACATGCACAAGGTGGCAGCAGGGAAGGTTTTTGGGAGAGTACAACAGTGGTCTGTTTTACATACTCTGAGTGTCAGCCCATCCGAAATAGCTGCCTGGTGTGGTGGTGGCAGGCGTGAGGAGTGAGACGTTTGTTAGACCACATAAGAGACAAGGAGTGAGAGAAGACGGACCCTGACATGGCAGACGGGGAGTGAGACAGGAAGAAGGACCCTGACATGGTAGACAGGGAGTGAGAGAGGAAGACTGACCCTGACATGGCAGACGGGGAGTGAGAGAGGAAGACGGACCCTGACATGGCAGACGGGGAGTGAGAGAGGAAGACTGACCCTGACATGGCAGACGGGGAGTGAGAGAGGAAGACTGACCCTGACATGGCAGACGGGGAGTGAGAGAAGAGTGACGTGTTGTACACGTGCGGAGGCCATGAGGAAAGTCATGTTATCAGAGTGGACAACATAATGTCTGTATTTTAACAAATTCCTTTTCATGGTTATTATTTGTCTGTCTGTGTACGCACACAAGGTGGAGTTATGGTTAGACATCATCGAACTGATGCAGTCTTGGCTAACACCCAACAAGCTAGCGATGTGCTAATTAAATACAACTCAAGCCATCAAATCATACCATAAAGTCTGCATAAAAATATGAACAACAAAACAAAAACAATACAAATAAAGACGGCTTATAGTTTGCTCCAACTGCAAATTTTCCGGAATATTAAAAACACCCAGCTGATGTCCGCTGAGATTTTAAACCGTACTTAATATTAGGTTGTGAGCAGTTGTGTAGTGGAGAAATGGCGCCCCCTAGGGGGCCCAGGGTGGCATTGCAGGGCCTAACTCACAGCACTGGGAGGCGGCGAGATCCAGTGGTCGACCCGAAATGTCATCCCGGGGAGGGAACTGGAGAGAAATATAAATACAAACATTAGTAACAACATTCATATATTAGGACAAATTACATAGTCAATATTCATCCATTACCAAAAAATATATAGTCAGCATTTACACACGAAGAAAAAATACATCGATAAAATTCATATGTTAGGACAAAATACATGGTCAACATTTATATATTACATATAAGAAAAAATCGGTACATTTTCTCATCATAGATTTTACCTTCTACTGACAAACGTACTTATTGTAAGTCGCTTTGGATAAAAGAGTCAAATGCCCTGAATGTAAATATGTGTGTATGTGTACCTCCTCGTGGATGGGCATGGAGTTGAAGTGCTCCAGCCTCCAGTGCTCAGCTTCCTCGTCTGGGATGTCTGACACACACACACACACACACACACACACACACACACACACACACACACACACACACACACACACACACA
>JAOPJH010000066.1:1445372-1456061 GCA_027122575.1 Merluccius polylepis
CCCCACCCACCCCATCCAAGGCTGCCTCTACAGACGGTCTTAGCTTTAGACCTCACCTTGAGATGTACCTGGACCCGGACTTACAACCGCTGACAGTATTGTTTTTTATTGTTTTGTTTGTATTATTTGAATGGCACACATCACAATTACCTCGGTTTTGTTTCTCCGTCCGTCAAAATGATCAGCGGCACGTTTGACCTCCCGCTGGGTGTCGGTCCCTGGGACCCGGGGTTTTGTTGCCTGCTGGTCCCATGGCCCCCAGTGTTAGCCCAGGTCCTGCAGTGATCTCCCAAGTCTCCCAGTGTAGTTCCTGTGTCCCAGTGACAGTATGCTCCCCAAGACCGTTGTGCTCTCGAGTCCCAGTGCAGTCCCGGGGTCCTAGAGCGGAACTCGGGGTCCCATAGTGGTCCCAGATCCCAGTGTAGTTCCCGGGTCTCGATGTGGTCTTGGGTTAGGGGTTAGTGCAGCCTGTCCCTGTTTAGTTCCCAGGCTCCAAGAGTGGTTCAAGGTCCCATAGGGGCCCCCCGGAGTCGCATAAGGCCCTGGTGTCGTTCCCACATCCCTGTGTCAGACCCCATTTTTAGTGTAGACCCAAACCCATAGTGGCCCCTAAGGTCCTAGAACGGCCCCCAGATCCCTGTGTAATCCCAGGTCCCAACTGAGTGGGACTTGATCCATCGTACGTCCGTTGTGTTTCCATCCCCGGCACTTAACCTGATGCCTTGACGTGGGGGGTGGTGGTGGGGGGTGGTGGGGGGGTCCTTTCTCTGAAGGTCCTTGGCTCTGAACGGGTCATGGCCACTCGGTTTCAAACTGGAATGATAAAGATCACCGCATTTTGTGTGTGTGTGTGTGTGTGTGTGTATGAGACACAGCACACACACACACACACACACACACACACACACACACTCACACACACACTCACACATCACCTTCTCCTGTCCTCTTTGAAAGCTTCAGTCGCTGCAACACTATGCACGGAGCGCATTTTCCAAAGATTGCCTACAGAGCGGCCGTGTTTCTATGCCAAAGGTCTGGATTCCAGTTGGCCCTCTGAAAACACGTTCAAGGACAATAATTGTACGTTCCTCAGACCACGGGTGTAGAGATGTATGTCGACAGGAGTCCGCCGCCGGCGTTCCTCGCGGTTTGTTTAGGTTTTTTTTTTCTTCTTTTTTTTGTTCTTAATGGGTTTTTATACGGATACTGGGGGGAATCGCTTTGAGATTTATGAGTTATGAAAGGCCGAGCAAGAGTGCTATTAAAATAGCACCGACTTGTGTGACTTTGAAATTCGGTTTCCCGCCCAGGAAAGGATTGCGAAACCGGAGCGGCGTCGGAATTTTCGAGCCTTTGTTTTTACATCAGCATGAGACGTTGCCAAACTGACTGTCTAGATACACGTGATTGAAAACAACCAATCAAAAAAAAACAATCACAATTCGGGTCCTTCCTCAACTCTATCAATTTTGACCAAAATCTTGACTTTTTTTTTGTTTGTTTTTTTAAGGTCCTGAGTGCCGTGGTATCACACACGGTTATTTTATTTACACTTTGGGGAAAAGTCGGCCTAATCAATCTGGTAAATTGATCGTTCAGATTGCTGTTTGATGGGACACTGATGGGAGGCCGTCGCTAAGCGGGAGCGCGAGGGACCAGAGACCAGGGTTGAATCTCGGTCTGGGACGACGCGGCGCGTGGCGGCTATGTAACTGTGACTTCCCCCTGGTGGAAGAGATGCAGCACTGCAACATTACTTGAATTTTATACAAGTATTTAAATTAGAAAACCAAGGCACTTTTTTGTCCAATGCGTTGTCAGTCATGTTTAATATTCCTCTTGGTCAGGCGAAAAGTTTAGTGTTTGAATGATCTTTACAAGTAGCAATAACCTCAGTATCTATTGGCTTGTGTGATCGATGCAACGTTGATTTCGGTGGAATGAGGTGACTATCCAGGTGACAGTATTGAATCCCAGCTCAAACTCAGTTTACAGTATTTATATTCTACACTAGTGATCTGTGTGTTTTTTTTTCTCGGAAATAGCAACAAAAAAAAACAGCTAATGATGAATCGACTTCTCAACCTAAGCACTATGACTATGTGGGGAACAAAAAACAACAACATCTGAATTGTGTTCATCGATATTCTCAGCATCACCTGTTCTTGTTGTTTTGTCCCCTTTCTATTCAAAGTATTAAACCTCATCCCGATTTGTATGCATGGCCCACTCTGGTCTCAAAGATGAAGAACAATCAATTTGTTTTGCCAATACGGTGACCCCGACTTTTTAAAATGTCTGCCTGAGTCTCGCGTCTCCTGTCAGCTCTGCCGCCACGCTACTGTGATCAGAAACCCCAGCGATCGAAAGCCATAGAAAGATAAACTAAGGACACGCGACTGCAGGAAAAACGCAAAAAAACGGCAAAAGGGTTTGAGACTCGACCGCAGAGGAATCGCGTCGACAGGATGAACTGCGTAAATGCTTTATGACGACATAAAGCTATATTTTGTTAATATGTACATGTGTATATATTTATAAATATATATCTAGAATTCTGTTCCTCGAGCGTTTCCAGTCGATGTGGCGAGACGGAGGCGAGACTTTTTTCCGACCAAACGATGCCGAAGCAGGTCAGGCTTCGCGGCGTTATCCGACTCAGACAGAAAAGCGGTTTTCAGAAGAAACGACGTCGAGAGGATTTCCTTTTTCTGTTTTTTTTTTTGTGTTTGACCTTGACTTTCTAAAACAGTTTACCAGCAGAATCGCAGCAGCTCTTAACATTGATATGAACCAGCTCCGAGTCGTCCGCCGGACCTCGAGGAGTAGCAAAAACTAAAGAGAGAGAGAAAAATAAAACGACAAAAAAAAGAAGAAAATCTTTCAAAATGTACGTGTTTGCTTGGCTATTGTATGTTGAAGATGTATTCAGGAAAAGCTGAGCTTGCGACACAATCACTGCTTTCTTTGTTGCGTAGACGGTAAGGTTCAAGAAAAAGTTTTAAAAAAAAACTTTTAAAAAAACTTTTAAAAAGATCTATTTTTGTACAAAGGTAATTTTATCCCATGCTTATGTACTGTTTGTTTCCTTCTGTGGGCTGTTGTGTACATTGTTTGTGGAAATGTTGATTTTGAAAGGCTAGATTATAATTTTTTTTTCCCGCCCGGACTGAAACGGTTGGGGGCGGGGGTGTCACCTTGACCGCTGTCCTCTACAACCTGCCTCACAAACGTTGGTTCCTCCTTTTCATTATTTTATTTTGTATTGTTTTGTCTATTTTTAAAGGAGATGACATTTCATAACATGTTGTTTGTGGGTTGTTCTCTGATGGTCCATCTTTCATGGACAGAAAAGTTATTAAAAACTTTAAAAAATGAATATCGATAATGGATTTTTTTCTCCATCTACTCACATAATGAGCTTATTTTTTATTTTTAGGAAATATAACAAAGCAAATATTGTCTGGCAAAACAGAAAGAGTTCAAAGAAAAATGTACAATGTACTAAATATGTGTTTATTAAGTTGCTGGTCATACTGTTAGTCAGGTAAAAAATACAACGACAAACAACAATACGAATATGTACAAAATAGAAGACAAAATATTCTCATTTGGTCATGATAAAGTCTTAAACATAGACCAACCGAGTAAACACCAACTAAACACAGAACTCCCTCGGTTGGCTATTCAAACCAAAACAGCGCAATTTGCAACACTATGTAATGCTCTTAGTAATTGTAAAAGTGGAATAAATAGATAAAATTACTTTAAAAAGGGAAAATGGAAAGGCTGCAGAACAGGTAAATGATTCACTTAGACAGCCGGTCAAACGGGAGCACCATCAACAACATCTACAGTGGCAAAAACAAAATGGCGGAAACCCAGTAATCTTAAGAAAAGCAGAACACGTCCCGAAGACAAGAATGGTTCCTCCATTTAAAAAACCTTAGGAAGAAAAAGCATTCAATTTCTCAATACAAAAATGTCATTAAAAAAAGATATTACAAAACCACCGAGCGCACACACCAGGCGTAGAGAAAGACAACCTGGCTGTAGTCGCGGTAACCGGGTCCAAAACAGCTGCTGGCGTGTACTGAGCGGCAGGCGGTCGACCGAGGCGTCTCCTAGCACAGAGGTCCTCGCGGTGTCATGGGCTTCAAGCGCCTCTGTGGTGTGGAAATGTCCTCTTTTCTTAAGAAACCCCCCCCAAAAAAAAAAACTCAGTATTTTCTCGAGGAACAAAAAAAATACGGTGGTAAAAAAATAAACAACCTAAAAATACAAAAAGACGGGACTTAGCAGTCGCTTCTCCAGAGTTTGATGGTTTTGTCGTTCTCCAGCGCGGCCGAGGCGATGATGTTTTCTGTCGGGTGACAGGCGGTGGAGATAACCACGTCTAGGAGGGGAAGGAGAGACGGGGAATTAGGTGCATTAGGTGCACATGAGGACACGTAGAATAATTAAAGACTTACAGGAACCAGGAAAAGAGGAATTCATACTCAATATCTACAAGGTTCACCGTTCAAATCTGAAAAAAATGATTTTGATATAAAATACAAATATATACTGGCCAAGACGCCTCCGGCTCTCTACCTCCTAAACTATAACTGCGTCCAGACTATTCTAGTCTTTATTTCTTTTATTTAACCTTCATTGCACCTGGAGAGAGAATAACATCTCTTTTACAAAAGTATCCTGACAAAAAAATACAAGATGAGGAATAAACCTTGTAGTAATAATACTAATAATAATAATAATAATAATAATAATAATAATAATAATCACATTCACAGTACCTGTGTGGCCCTGCAGTTTCTGCACAATCTCCTTGGTCTGCAGGTTCCAGATGTACACCGAGTTGTCCTCTGAGCCGGACACGATCCACTGGGAGAGAACAGAGAGCATTGTTGGCTAATTGTAGGAACTTACTTAACGTAGGAACTAGTTCACCCAATCACCTGATGTTTTAACGTGGGTGATTGCCAAGTGGTGATTTTAGGACTCACTGTGTGGACCCTTGTCTAAATGTAAGGGGGATGTGGACAGTGGTAGGGGAGGTGGGACGGTCCTGTCCCCTTGTCTAGATGTAAGGGGGATGTGGANNNGGGGAGGTGGGACGGTCCTGTCCCCTTGTCTAGATGTAAGGGGGATGTGGACAGTGGTAGGGGTGGTGGGACGGTCCACAAGCTTAGCGACAGAACTTACCTTTCCCCCTGTGACGGAGAAGTTGGCGAATATGCAGTACTTCTCGTTTTTGTGACCGCTGTACGTTTTTAAACACTGAGGAGAGATATACGAACATTTTATATACCACCAACTAAAATGAATAGCATTAACAAAACAAACGGTACTGGAACATTTGTATACTGCGGCAAATGAAGAACCGACTCGACGTTAACTGACCTTTCCTTTGCTGTAGTCCCACAACTTCAAAGTACTGGAAACAGAAGGAGACATTCTTTTAGGAAAAAGTTCAACAAGAATCTCCTGCTTCCCTGCAGCCATTAGATTAGATGGTGCTATGCTGCCCTCTGCTGGTGGAAAACAGAACTAAAGAAACGATAAGTAGTGTGCAAAGAATGCATGTATAATGTATAAATATAAATTAAAAGATATTACTTATGTCTAATCTATTAATTAAATACAAAAATAGTACTGAGGTGAAGTACTCACTTGTCGAGGGTGGCGGCGAGGATGTATTTGCCGTTGGGGGAGAACTTGACGAAGGACACCGGCGGGTTGTCATCGTCTGTCGTAAGCAACGTGAGACATGAGAAGGAGGAGGAGCTTAACATCCTGGAGCTACAACCACGACTTTTCCATTCAACCGCAAGGTGTGAGGTTAACAATAAGTCGACCTAAGCCATTTCAAATTCCATCCATTTGTGAAATCACAAGTGGGAGTGTGAAGTGTGGGGGGGCACTCCCACCTATGATGTCACAAACGGACAGACTGGGCGGAAGTGAGTGATGGCGGTGAGCCGGCGCAGCTTACCGATGAGCGTCTTTAAGCACTGTCCGGACGCCGTGTCCCAGATTCGACTGTGGGAGGGAGAACAAGCGTTTAACGTTACCGCTGTTAGCGTGTCGGAAAATAGCATGGGGAGTACTATGGCATAAATAATAAATACATCACTAATGACATGTTCGTACCAGAGGCCGTCGTAGCTACTAGAGACGATCAGAGAGCCGTCCCTGTTGAAGTGAACCTGCAACACAACGACGCGGTCCGATTAACATTCACACAAACGCTGACAATACAAACATGGGCACGCATTTCTATACATATTCATAAATCCAATTAATATACAAATATACACTTATGCGGTGAACAGAGTTGTATTGGTAAGTATGCGGTCTATGGTAAGTATAAATGTATTAACATTGTTTTAGTGCTACAGGTACCACACAGCACAAGGCAACAATGTCTGTCCTTTAGCTTACACACGGTTCATGACCATTTTACTGTTAAAGATAATTGTGTTAACTTGGTCACATGACTTCCAATGCGACATCATCACTACATACATTTTATGTGTGGCGATGTGATACCGTGACGTCACAATGCATGTTTTCCACAGAGTGAAGGGCTGTAGATATACTGTGATGTCATCATATATGCAGCGATGTCATCATACATGTACACATTGTAGTGATGTCATCATACATGTACACATTGTAGTGATGTCATCATACATGTACACATTGTAGTGACGTCATCATAAGCACATGTAAGATAATAAGGTAGGGCGACAATGACTAGTCGATTAAATGATTAGTCGATCAAACAAGAACATTAATCAAATCACATTTTTACGATCGATTCATCGTCTAGGTCATCGTCTAGGTCATTTATCATTAAGTACAAATGCCAAACATTTGCTGCTTGAAATGTTTGGTTCATAGATCAATTATACAATTAATATTTAAGATTTCTTTGCTCTTCTTCAGATAAAGTAAGCAACTTTAAGGCATCACTTTGAACTCTGGCAACTTGTGATGAGATTTGCTATTATTTATGACATTTTCTAGACTAAATGATGAATCGATTTCACCGTTAGATGAATCGACTATGAAAACCAGCGTCAGTGGCGGCCCTAAAATAAAGACTCACAGCAGAGACGGGGTCAGAGTGCGCCGGCAGCGTTTTCAAACACTTCCCCGTCTTCACGTCCCAGATCCTGACACTCTCATCGAACTACGCGTTAGACAAGAACAACACACACTATTATTATATCACAATAACAACTATGACTATAATTAACAATAATCAAAACAAATAGGTTAATGATCATTACTGTATAGTGGTGGCAATGATAGCACTACTTCTAATAATATCAAGATAATCCAACACATGTATAATAATACTAATGGGTCACTATAACTTGTACTCACGGATCCGGACACGATGAGGTTGGACTGGGGGTTGAAGTTGCAGCAGAACACGTAGTTGCTGTGACCTTTCAGTGTCTTCAGACATTTACCCTTTAAAGTACGGAGAGAGACAGAGTGGACATCAGTCTCCTCTAGAGAGACAGAGGACATCAGTCTCCTCTAGAGAGACAGAGGACATCAGTCTCCTCTATAGAGACAGAGGACATCAGTCTCCTCTATAGAGACAGAGGACATCAGTCTCCTCTAGAGAGACAGAGAGAGAGTGGACATCAGTCTCCTCTGTAGAGGCAGAGAGATAGAGAGACATCAGTCTCCTCTGTAGAGGCAGAGAGAGAGAGAGAGACAGAGGACATCAGTCTCCTCTAGAGAGACAGAGGACATCAGTCTCCTCTGTAGAGGCAGAGAGAGAGAGAGACATCAGTCTCCTCTATAGAGACAGAGAGAGAGAGAGAGAGACAGACATGAGTCTCCTCTAAAGAGGACATCAGTCTCATCTCAACAAATGAGTCTCCTCTCAACACCTCAGCCTTTACGTTGGCTCCTGCTGGATCTGCCACCCGGCAGCAGTAACCGAGTCCAAGCAGGCCAAACATATCAAATGTGTTCGTCCGTTTTACACTACAAACCAGTAAAGGCCTTAATAACAAATATGACCACAATCTGAGCCTATAAAACTAAAATGTCAGCATAGTGTTAATAACTCAATAACTAAGTTATCGAGGTGATGTCATGTCATTAAGGTAATGTCATGACATCACTTTGATGTCATATCATTAGGATGACGTGTCATTAGGATGTCATTAGGACGACGATGACGTCATTGGGGCGACGTCATACCGAGCTGACGTCCCAGATCTTCAGGGTCTTGTCGTCGGAAGCGGAGACCAGGAGGTTGGAGTCCGAGGACCAGGCCACGTCAGAGATACCCTGGGGAGAAGTACACACACAGTACATATACATACACATATATATATATATACATAGAGAGAGAGAAGAGAGAAGAGAGAGACAGAGAATCCTGATATTACTAATTCACACCAAGAGAAGTTTGCTCCACTTACCAGCTTGTGTCCACATATGGTTTTCTCAAACTTCCCATCGAATGCTCCCCATATTTTTATTAATTTATCCGCAGCTGTAATCACAGACAACATGGTTCATGAATAATATAATGTGATTGGAGAGAGGAGGAGATACACTGTGTATATGTAGAGAGAGAGAGAGAGATGGGTAGTTTATATAAATAGAGTGATAGGTACCACATGAGGAGAGAGAGAGAGCGAGAGCGAGAGAGAGAGAGAGAGCGAGAGAAGCAGTGTGGTATACAGTGAGCATGTGGAGGAGAGAGAGACTGCATGGGGGGGGGGGGGGTGTACTGCACTCACAGGAGCTCGCAAGCCACTCTCCGTTGGGGCTGAACTTGACGGAGGAGACCGCCTTGGTGTGGCCGGCCAGGGTGAACTTGAGACTGTAGTTGGGCTTCGACGGCACCGACTGCATGAGAAACCAGCCGGCAACAATTACAACATGAATAGATTCAAATAAATAAAGTGAAAAGAGAGCAACCTTTGGCGAGAACTTCGGCTACTTCGGCGCGTCTCAAGCGGATGATCCAAAACAAATAGTCGACGCGTTTATTGTATTTATTGCAACGACACGTTCAGCACCTCACACCGAGTGTTAGTGGGCTGTAATTCTGCAGGCGCAGCCGTGTTCTCGCTGCCGGGCGTCCATTTTCAACGGACAGAAGTTTCCCCTTTAGCCTCGTGAAACCATCCCCGATCCCACGAGTTCACATTCTGTTTCCCTCTGGGGGATCGGTCCGGCCGGCCGGGGCTTTAAGTTATCCGCTTGTGGCTGCTGAACCGCAAGTGGTTCGGCCCAATCGGCATCCTGTGAGGAACTACCGGCAGCTAGGGGCGTGGTTTAAGCGTGACCATAAACGTCTATGGGTGTGACCACGGCGAGAAGCGACCATTCGATAGACACGGTCCATCCAATCACCTGCCAAGTATTTTTTGAACGTGCCCGCCTTTTTACCAACCGTTTCCAAGGACCACTTCCCCGATGGTACCGTGTAAACAAACCATCTGGCGCTTCGTTCGTCGGGTCATCATACCTTGCTGTGACTTGAGGATGATGACGGCGGTAATATCGGAGGTTTGCAGTCCGTCTCTGGTTTCCTATCCTCCGTTGCCATAGCGAAGGCGAAGGCTGATGGGGAACATATAGGGTGTGAATAACGACTCGAGCATGGAAACGGGTTTCCATGCAAATATTTGTAATTACCATAACAACTCAAATCCTGCCACAACATATTAAATGAGGCTATCGTTCAAGTGGTTATGTCATATGGGATCAATGGCAACTCAAAGATGGCTCTGTCCCAGAATGAATACAATTACTATACTTAACTTACACTTAATACAAAAACCCTGCTTGGTTTTACATTTCAGGGGGAGAAAAAAAAACAACTAAACAAAGAGGAAAGTAGAAACATGAGTTCATTCATTCATTCATTCATGCATTCAATGCACGCATCCTGCATTTGGCCAGACGGTGCACATCTGAAAGGACGTGTCTACAGTACACCATGACTGCAGACAGAGCAGGACGTGCACATGTGTCCTGGTGGAGGTGAGGAGGAGGTGAGGAGGCTGAGGCTGCTGCTGCTGCTGCTGCTAAGCCGGAGGCTAGGCTGCTAACACGGCCTCCACTTTGAACACGATCCTGGACATAAAGAACAAAAAGCCCGTAGACATAAAGTACTCACGGTGGTCGACGTTACTGGGTGGTGGTGGTGGTGAACCACGGGGTCTGTGTAGTATGGCGGTAGTAGTGTAGTAATAACACAAGTAGTAGCCGCTGCTGCTGCTGCTTCTTCTTCTTATGAATTAGGATGAGCGGGGGAATTGGGCTGAGGCTGGTCTGCGCCTGCGCGTAGGGGAACACGCCGGCGAGCGCCGAGGGAAAAACTACTGCGGGTGAACGGGGCTTGCGCGTTTCCAACGACTCTGACTTATGTCGTAGGTGACGTGGAAACGGCTGGTATAAAACATTTATTTCTTTATTATTTAGTTAGAGAAGACACAGATATATTGTTTTAAAAATACTATTGAACAACACGAGTGATTATAACAGTTTAATGTAAAAACAGCACAATATGTTGACATTATATATCATGGGAACGCAATAAAAGGGGTTGGCATTCGATCTACATTATTTAAATTTGATGTAGGGCTGGGTAATGTATCAATATAATATCGATAGCGTGACAAATGTGTAGTTTAT
>JAOPJH010000066.1:1600996-1611912 GCA_027122575.1 Merluccius polylepis
CCCCCCCCCCCCCCCCCCCCCCCCCCCCCCCCCCCCCCCCCCCCCCCAGCAAACATTCACAGTTCACTGGCCCTTTAAATCTGCCAGGGATCCCCTCTTCTGTGCTCCTTCTCAAGGTTTCTTCCTCGAGATCTAGGGGAGTTCGGTTTAGAGGCGGTTGAATGATGTGGACCTGCGAAGCCCTTACAGGGTTGTTGATTAGCCATTACAAGCCAATTTCAAAATCTACCCTCTAGTGACATCACACATGGGAGTGTCCACCCAGATGTATGATGGATAGATCAACCTGGGTGGACACTCCCATGTGTGATGTCACTAGAGGGTAGATTTTGAAATGGCTTGTGATGGCTAAGCAGCATCACACCTGCTGGTAAAATAGCGGCCATTTAATAAAATGGACTCGTAACCATGGTTCCTCCCGCCCCCTACAGGAAGAATGGCAGCGTACCATGCCGAGTTCGAGCGCGCGGGCCAGGAGCCGGGCCTCCAGGTGTGGAGGATCGAGAAGTTCGACCTGGTGCCCGTCCCGAAGAACCTGTATGGAGGCTTCTACACCGGAGACGCCTACCTCATCCTCAACACCATCAAGCAGCGCTCGGGGAAGCTGCAGTACGACCTCCACTTCTGGCTGGGTGAGATGATGATGCAATACGCTCCTATTGGTGCGTCCACAGGCCCTGGGGGTTCCTAGCGACCGGACCTGGTGGTTTAGGGATCACGGTTTGGCTTTTAATGGAAAGAAAGTGCCAGAACTTATGGCAGAGTGAGTGCAGGGAACCCACTGAGGTATTACACTCTTCATAAATGTCAGAAATTTAAATATCATTTGCATAGGTCTTAAATATTGTTTTTGTGACGGTCGGGGGAGATGAAAGATAATAAACCTCTAACAAATAAACGTCACACTTGTATGTATTTTATGTGAAATAGATATTTATTTGCCTCCCGCGGCTGAGATAAACGGACAGAATTTGATCAAATAACAATATAAATAAATGTGTATACTTAAAAAAAAACAGATTTAACTATAAGTTGTTTGGCCGTGAAATCAGTATGAAATTGTGTTCTCAGTGGTATTAAAAAGTCTTAAATTGAACTGGTTGAAACCTGCAGATACCCCGGAGTGACTTGAAAAATGGTATAGTCTAAACAAACTGCAGTTACGCGTTCTTGTATCTGAATAGTTTCGGTGAGCTGGGCCAATCCCAACCCTCAGACCTGAGGATGTAGTCAAGCCATATCTGAAGCTGCTTCTCTAGCTTACTACGGCTTGGATCTGTGGGTAGCAACAGCAGCGTTGCCATGCAGCTGTTTGTGTGAGGCCTGGTTTCTGGTTGGGCCGAGTGTGAATGCTAAAATTGATCCTTGTGGCGGCGGGACCCACCAGGGGACTTCTGCACGCAGGATGAGAGCGGCTCGGCGGCCATCTTCACGGTCCAGATGGACGACTACCTGGGAGGACAGCCCATCCAGTACCGCGAGGTCCAGGGCTTCGAGTCCAAGGCCTTCCTGGGCTACTTCAAGTCCGGCATCAAGTACATGGTAGGAGGCCAACGGCCATCTCCTGTGTCCATGCTCTATGACCAATTATGACCAATATATGACCAATATTAGTTGTTATTTTGTTTATATATATATTTTGTATGTTGTGATTTTTTATATTATATATATGTTTAATATATGCACTTTCACAACACATTTTCAAACATTTTTCAGTTTACTTAATGCACCCAAATAGCACATTTTTAAAGTCCCCCTCCACCCAAAAATTTGTTTTTCTTATGTTTATGTCCCCTAAAATGTCGGACCTTGACTTGGATCTGTGCAGTTCGTCACTAGAGACGTGTTTTCACGTTCGGAAATTCAAACGTATCCCCGGCGAGGTCCTGATTAGCTCACTAATACGAAAGCCAATCGCTGTTGAACATGCAAATGCAGGAAAGAAACCTGAGACCTCCAGCGCTCGCAGTGAGAGCGTCAGAGCGGACATGTTGGTACAGTGAGAGCGAGAGTTAGCGTTAGCATAACGTTAACTCTCGCTCTCACTCTGGTCTATAATTACGTAATGACAATGTGAACACAGTGTAACGTCGTAACAACAGAGTCCTCATCTGACTGAGGCTCAAACATGTATGGCTGAATCTCGCCGATGCGGGCGAGGCGCGAGGCCTGTGATATTTGCGTGTCAAGAATATTCACAGATCCATCATTTCCCTTCAATGAGCTTCCAGAGCCCCTAGAGTTAAAAAAAAAAAACTTTTTATGTGGGAAAACCATGCAAACTGTGAATCATATCAAGTTACACTTTAAAGCGTGCCTGGAGGGGGACTTTAAGGCCTGATGTCTTACATTATGTTATGTCCGCATTATTATTGCTTCCCACAACTTCCACTACTGTTTCTCTTCTGCTCTAGAAAGGGGGCGTGGCCTCCGGTTTCAAGCACGTCGTCACCAACGAGGTCACTGTGCAGCGGCTGCTCCATGTGAAGGGCCGCCGCTCCGTCCGGGCGACGGAGGTGCCAGTGAGCTGGGACAGCTTCAACCAGGGAGACTGCTTCATCCTGGACCTGGGCGCTGTACGACCCCTCTTTATATCCAAAAATAATAATGCAATATTTAGCCCCAGTTGTTGCAGTAATCCACGATGCCTTCATGTACGGTTAAAAACATTCAGCGAATAAAAAGCTGCAACAACTGGGGCTAAACTCAATTAAACAGTGAGCCATTGAAACATTAATTAACATTGAAACATGAGTTCATTCATGGGCTTCTTTCTAAAGATTAAAGTCTGGCATATGCTCTGTGAGCCACCAGTTGACAACCACTGTGCTAAATGATTAGATATAGACATGTTTAAAAGACGTATTTGGTTTTCTGTTGACATAGTAATATAACCGGGGGGATGTGTAAACACACATGAAATTGCAAAGTGACACTTTCCCAAGATAGACGTCCGACGAGGGTTTAACGTTCGCTCATAAACTCTGCCGTGCAATCATATAATCATAAACCTGGTGTGTTTACGCTGTCACCACGGCGGCGGCGGCAGAGCTTGTAGTGACCCTGTGTTTCTGCTCGCCGTGTCTGTTCAGGAGATCTACCAGTGGTGTGGATCGCAGAGCAACCGCTTCGAGAAGCTCAAGGCGACCACCGTCGCCAAGGGCATCCGGGACAATGAGCGCAGCGGGCGCGCGCGCGTCTACGTCTGCGACGAAGGGTCAGAGAGAGAGAAGATACTGGAGGTGAGGGAGGAGCGGGAGAGAGGCGGGAGGAGGGGGGGAGGGGGTGATGTATGGGTTGGACTGTCAATGATTCGTGTTTATCTACTCATCGACTTCCTTCTGCTACACACCCACACACACACACACACACACACACATGCATATACACCTAAACACATGCACAAAAACAAACGCCCATATGTGCACACATCCACATGAGCGCACCAACACAAACGCGTGCACACGCCCCCCAAACACACTTTGTGTTTCTGTCTAGGTTCTGGGCGATAAACCGGATCTGCCTGAAGGCGGCTCTGATGACATCAAGGCGGACGCTTCCAACCGCAAGATGGCCAAACTTTACAAAGTAAGGTCCAAAATGTCTCTCACCACTCAACGTGCACAAACCGGTCCTCTCTTAGCTTTTCTGTCCACCGGCCAAATGGCGAGTGAAGTTCAAATCCCACCACTGAATAGAGTACCAGTGGTTTAGTCTAGTGGGGACATGGGGGTCATTATGTGGACTCTGGTCGTGTCTCGTGGGGACATGGGGGTCATTATGTTAACCCATGTTGGGTTGCCATGGGGTGTCTAGGTGTCTAACTCCAGCGGGGACATGGCCATCGCCCTGGTGGCGGCGGAGAACCCGTTCTCCCAGAGCGCCTTGGAGTCCAGCGACTGCTTCATCCTGGACCACGGCTCCAACGGAAAGATCTTCGTCTGGAAGGGTGAGTCTTGGACTTGTGATATCTGAATGTATGTGAAAGGGCCCCTATGTGTGACGTTGGGGGGCCATTTTAAAAATCTACCTAATAGTGACATCACAAGTGGGACCAACCAGATGTACGATGGATTGATCGGCCTACCAGTTGGTACAGTCACTGTAGGGTGGATCAGATTACTAACAACACTATATTGTGTACCTGGTCCAGAATCCCAGTCTGCTCCAACTGGGAGTACAGAGTACATTTGAGCACATCTCCAACCTTACAGACAGTCAGTGTAGTCCGCTTGGCTCCGGTCAGTAGGACCGATTTAAACGTTGTGTACTCCTCCTGTAAACAGCACCAGCTCCACACTGGAGCCTCTGACAGCGAGCCCATTTCACCACCACTTCACCCTGCTGCAGTATTTATGCAAGCCCAAGAATTAACTCATTATTTCTGTGACCTCACACGCCCGCCTAAAAACACAAGAACACCGATTGTCATCTAATTAAATCTGCTCAAAACTTTTCCATTACAGTCTAATTCCATCATGTCCTCCATCGGTGGTGAGAGACACGCGACCCAACATGTAGTGTGCGTCCCCCGCGTATTGGTCCAGGGTCCAAGACTAGGGTTTCTCAACCTCTGGATCGGGTCCCATTCGGGGCCTCCCCTGACATGCATGTGGGGTCCTGGGGGGTTAGGACTACTAGAACTACTACAGATGAGTGGTACAATGCCCATACGTTCACGGGTTAAAAACAATGGGTGTGAAAGAAGATCCAAAACGCAAGAACTTTGCAGTTCAGTTACCGTCAACATTTCCAGACCTAAATATGACGTCACACGGCCCCAAAAAAAGGTTGTGAACCAGCGCTCCAGGCTGATATTTATACACCCAGCGAGTATCTTGTGTCGGTTGATGTCACTCGTCTTCGTTTCCCCCCAGCATATTTTCCAACCCTCAGAAGAATAGAGTAATTGTGTATCTCTGCCAGATTCCCGCGTGACACCCTCTCCCATTGTAACTCCGTGAGCCTATTTTGGTCCGGTGAGAATGTTTGCTAAAATCCTCAAGACTGTCGTTAACTTTCTATTGGATTTTCCAGGTGAATCACATCAAGTGAATCCAATCTGTTCTGTCACTCTCTGGTTAGGGTCGAGACCCCTGAACATAGGAAAACGGTAAAAGTAAAAGTATTAAGAAAACCCTTGAGCCTTCTCTTTATAGTTCTAGCTGTGCAGTGGTTGGCACACAACTTGTCAGCAAGTGTCCTGTTGTGCAAAGTGCCATGTGGTGCATCAAGAGGGTTTCAGAACAAGCGAATCGTCTAGAAGAAATGCTCTCTTCTCTGTGCTGTTGGCTTTTGGCTGACAATAAACCGTGACCCCCGACACCCCAACCAGGCAAGGACGCCAACATTGACGAGCGCAAGGCGGCCATGAAGGCGGCCGACGAGTTCATCAAGAAGATGGGCTACCCCAAGCAGACGCAGGTGCAGATCCTGCCGGAGATGGGCGAGACGCCGCTCTTCAAGCAGTTCTTCAAGAACTGGCGCGACCGCGAGCAGACCGAGGGCATGGGCGTGGCCTACATCTCCAACAGCATCGCCCGCATCGAGAAGGTGGCGTTCGACGCCGCCACGCTCCACGACTCCGCCCCCATGGCCGCGCAGCACGGCATGGTGGACGACGGCTCCGGGGAGAAACAGGTCAGAGACGAGGCGGACCGTCTGTCTGGTTGTGCCTGACTGTTTATCCATCTCTCTCTGACGTGTCTGTTATCCATCCTCCTTCTGTATGTGCGCTGCAGATCTGGCGCATCGAGGGGTCAGACAAGATGGCGGTGGACGAGTCCACCTATGGGCAGTTCTACGGCGGAGACAGTTACATCATCCTGTACAACTACCGCCACGCCGGACGCCAGGGTCACATCATCTACATGTGGTGAGGAGAGCGCACACTGTCTGTAGCATGGACGCTAAATGTTAACATGCTAGGTGTTAAAGGGCTAGCCCCTGCCACCAGCTGTGAGTGTGATTAGCCATTAGCCTTAAGGCTACCCAACTGGTAGGCTTATCTAGCCATCATAACATCTGGGTGGGCACTCCCACTTGTGATGTCACTAGAGGGTAGTGACATCACAGTTTTGAAACGGCTTATAATGGCTAATCACACTCACACCTAGGGGTCCATGCTAAAGGTTATCATTCTAGATGTTAACATGCTAAATGTTATCATTCTAGATGTTAGCATGCTAGATGTTAGCACGCTAGATGTTAACATCCTGAATGTTATCATTCTAGATGTTAGCATGCTAGATGTTAGCACGCTAGATGTTAACATGCTAAATGTTATCATTCTAGATGTCAGCATGCTAAATGTTCACATGCAAGATGTCGGCATGCTAACTGCTAACATGCTGTGTCATTCCCAGGCAGGGAATGGACTCCAGCCAGGATGAGATCGGGGCGTCGGCCATCTTGGGCGCTCAGCTGGACGAAGAGCTTGGCGGCGGGCCAGTACAGGTGACACAGCCGGACACCTGGACGCCTTCACTCCATCTCCATTTGCTTTTCTATAATATGATCTTCTCCTTCCTCCTGTTTTTTCCCCAGCCCAATAACAATGCTTTTTCTGCTCTCCCTCCCGATCATCTCGCACCACCTCATGGTCCTCTTCCCTCCATTGCTCCTGTTCTTCTCCTCCTCCTCCTCCTCCCTCCCTCCCCTCCCCACGCCTCCCTGGTCTCTTCAGGTGGTTGGTGCTCCTATAACCACGCAGGTAGAATCTCTCTCTCTCTCTCTTCCCCCGTTCCCCTCCTCCCAAACCTGTTGTCCTGTGACCCGCGGTACAGACCCAGGGGGGCGCAGCGTGGTGTAGGTCAGGGTCTATTAGGGTCTAGACTCAGGGGGGGTCTTTTAGATGGTAGTTATTGTAGGTGGATCGGACCCAGAGGAAGTCCCCCCCCCCCGGCGCTGTACTGTCGTCGTGGCTCCCGGGGCGGAAGAAACAACCCGGTGGGGAAGCCGCGGACCGCGATGATTACAAAGTGTTTCCTTCTTGTAAACACACACTCACTCACAAGCGCGCGCGCACACACACACACACACACACACCTGGAGCGCTCCTGCGCTTTCAATGTTAACTAAACAGACTTAATAATATGATGACCGAAAAATCGGATGAGTAACTTCGCCGAGGCGGCAGCGCCGCGATGAGTGAGGATATGAGTAAAGTGCAGCTTAGAGACCGCACCCTGGCTCTGTATAGGAGGGGTTCGTCCCAGTGTGTGGGTCATTTCTGCATTCTGCTCTCTCTCTCTCTCTCTCCCTCCCTCCCTCTCTCTACTTCTCCCTCCCTCTCTCCCTCTCCCTCTTGTGCATGCCAACGTGTGGTAAAACGATTTGCTCCAAATCCGGTCCACGCTTTGAATGAATGTTTTCATCTGAGATGGTCTTTGTTCCAGAAGCTTCCTAATCACTGTAACTAAATGGAGACCGGCTGTCTCACCGACTCGGTTCACAGCGAGCCGCGCCAGACTGCATGATACTGCATGATGAATAGGCGAGGACCGTATTTGCTATGACAATAAGTTTCATTTATTTATTTTGTATCCAATTTGAAATAACCCATATTTTTTATATTTGTGTGACTCCGAATATCATAACAGTCCTCTCCTTAAATGTTGCGGTGCGGCCGCTTGAAAAGATTAGGGCGCTAGGAAAACAAGTCCCCGCGTCACGGCGAGGCGAACCGCCTACCTTCGTGACGCGGATGTGACGGTCTTGGCGCCGCGGACGCGAACCAAGTCTCCACACTTAATACCCTGTGAACCATAACAGAGAGGGAGAGAGAGGGAGAGAGGGAGAGAGAGGGAGAGAGAGGGAGAGACGGCACAGCAGTTACACACAACACAGCCTGTGTTGTCAAACTGAAATGTGCGCTACACGATAACAGACGCTGCTTCCACCACTGACCTGACAGACACATCCTTAACGTCCGTCGCAGACGATCAAGTCAACAAGGACAAACATATAGAGTAAATATTGTGGTCTAGTAGACACACATGCTGCTGCTGTAGCTCTGCCAGACGTAGCGCAGCGCTGCCCCCTGGTGTCCCGGACGCAGAAGGCTTAGTGGCCCGGCTGTGCGGCTCGACCGCGCCACCTTGTGGGGGGGAAATGAACACGCGTGTAGTTTAGGGTTAACCCTTTAAGCATTATTACAATTATGCACAACCTTTCAAAAACAATAAAGCACGGTGTGTCGCATCTTACTATATCAAATGTATCATTTGTCTGATTGTAATGTTACAGGCTCATGCGTCTACAATTTTGTGTTTGTGTCTGTACGTGTGTGTGTTCTGTCTATCTATATGTGTGTCCGTCTGTGTGATTGTGTGTGTGTTTGTGTCTGTCTATATGTGTATGTGTGTCTGTATGCATGTGTGTGTGTGTTCTGTCTATATGTGTACATGTGTCTGTATGTATGTATGTGTGTGTGTGTGTTCTGTATATCTATGTGTGTCCGTCTGTGTGATTGTGTGTGTGTGTGTTCTGTCTATATGTGTATGTGTGTATGTATGTGTGTGTGTTCTGTCTATCTATATGTGTGTGTGCGTCTGTGTGGTTGTGATCCAGGTGAGGGTGATCCAAGGCAAGGAGCCGGCCCACTTGATGAGCCTGTTTGGGGGGAAGCCCATGGTGGTGTACAGGGGGGGTACCTCCAGGGACGGGGGTCAGAGTGCGCCTGCGGAGACACGCCTCTTCCAAGTCCGGTCCAACTCAGCTGGTCACACACGGGCCGTGGAGGTAAGACCTGGTGTACATATAAAGACTCGCAATATTTCACTTTATTTATACTAAATATATATTCATCATGTATCCGGTGCTTTATTATCAAATGTGCAGTATAACTCACGGTTCTGCATGCTGTTTTGAATTGATTTAAATTTGAATTTAAGGGTAATGACTTGTGAATAACAGTGGCCCACTGTATTAACAACATAAAATCTGTTGTGTATTTGTTTGCTGTTATTTTGACGTTCCCGTTCATCTAGCTTGAAGCAGCGTCTTCCAATCTGAACTCCAACGACGCTTTTATTGTGGTGGCGCCTGGGGGCACCTTCCTGTGGAGCGGGCAGGGGGCCAGCGACACGGAGAAGCAGGGGGCCCTCCAGCTGTGCGACATACTGGGGGTCTCTGCTGCCGAGCTGCCGGAGGGGGGAGAGAGCGGTGAGAGAAAACACACTGATCCAACATGGACATTAACCCAGGAAGTGAACAAAACACACACGCATTAAAGATGAATATTCATGTTGTTAAATATGTGAATTTGCTTTCATGGTTTTGCAAGGCATGGGTTTTTTTTATTGCAACTATTGCAGTCTCAACTGTGATTTAGATGTACAGTGATTCATGCTCAGCTGCACTTACCTATAGATGCCTGTAGGGGTCACTAATACTCCTTTATGGAGCCACTTTCAACAATGTAAAAATATGAATTATTTTCCAAATGAACAATCAGATTGTCAGAATTATGAACAAAAGTTAATATATCCAAGATGTTTAAATGGAAAAAAATGTATAATAAAATCAGAGGCATGGACTTGCGTTGTGCTACGTATTCATTTGTTTGTTGGTTAACAGATGACTTCTGGGAAGCCCTGGGAGGGAAGAGCGACTACCGCACGTCCACCCGCCTCAAGGACAAGATGGACGCCCATCCTCCCAGGCTGTTCGCCTGCTCCAATAAGACCGGGAACTTCATTGTAAGTCTTTCATACCTGAACCCGCTAGCACCACTGTCAGCTTCAGGTGTAGATCCACGCCATGCTGAGCTGCGGCGAGCGCGGCCGACTCGCTGTGCCCATCGTTGCACGCAGGCAGCGGATGCTGCATCATCTTCAACTCAAATTGTAAAACATTATAAAATAAAGAGAGAAAACACAATCCCCACATACACGCTCTGATCTCCTACCACACACAGATCGAGGAGGTCCCCGGGGAGCTGACCCAGGACGACCTCGCCACCGACGATGTTATGATCCTGGACACCTGGGACCAGGTGAGGCGGCCGGCGGTTCGATGCCGGGCACACGTTCAGCCGACAAGCTGAGACACGGAGACGGTTAATAATTCATTAATCTGACTGCCGGCGTTTTTCAGGTGTTTGTGTGGATTGGAAACGAAGCCCAGGAGGAGGAAAAGACTGAAGCAATGGCCTCAGGTAAGGAAGAGTGTGTGTGTGTGTGTGTGTGTGTGTGTGAATCCAAGTGTGCCACTCGCATCCATATTTATAAAGTTGTGCCAAATTTTGATTAACATTTCAGCAGAAGCTTATCCAAAGCGACTTCCAGTGAATCCAGACACATGTCATTAAGGGGCGGGGAGGGGGTTAGGGGGCATCTTGCTCAAGAAGGCCTTGGGGATCAAACCCAGAACCTTTTGTTTGGGAGTCGAACCCTCTAGCACCACAAGTTTCAGGTTTATTGTCATATACGTGATAATCATGCAACATCACTACCCGTAATGAAATTCTTGCTCTCGGAGGCAACAACTTTACATAAATACAATTAGGCGTAGTAAGCTATAGAATAAGAACAGTATTTAAATAGGAGCCACAAAAATAATCTAATTATTTAAGAAAAACTAATCTAATAAAAATGCAAAGAAATGGTGAGTACACTACCCTACACAGTGTGATGTGTATTATTGTTGTAAACATGAGGACCGGGTGTGAACCTGACCTGACCTGACCCCTCCCCCCCCCCCCAGCACTGCGCTACATCGAGACGGACCCCGCCAACCGGGACCGCCGGACCCCCATCGTCAGGATCAAGCAGACTTTCGAGCCCCCCACCTTCACCGGCTGGTTCCTGGGCTGGGACATGGACTACTGGACCAGCGACCCCCTGGAGAGAGCCATGGCTGAGCTGGAGCTCTGAACTGTAACCCTGTAAACCCCCCCCATACCCCACTCCCAC
>JAOPJH010000066.1:2013068-2027849 GCA_027122575.1 Merluccius polylepis
CAGCGTTCCGGGACCAGATGGGCCGGCTCTCAAACATCTAGAAAAGGGGTTGGTGGGGAGAAGATAAGGCTGGAGATCGACATGGCAGGATCAAGCAGATGTGGCTCGGAGAGGGCAACGAGCCTGATCGAAAAAATATCCGCTTTGGCAAAAACACAATTTCCGATCTCTGGCTTGGCAGCGCGTCGCAACTCGTGAGAGGAGAACGTCTGGGATCGAGGTTAGCCGAAGATAAGGCTGGAGATAGACCTGGCCGGACCAAGCAGGCACCGCGATAGAGGTAAAAATAAAAACTACTGTTGACCGTCGGGCAGTTGAGACCAACCTGAGCAGTGTGGAAAAAAGACTTTGGTGGCGGCTGTGTTGCTGTGACTCAAATACAGGATAAAGTGACAGAAGATAAGAAGAAACAACAAAAGGTTGTAGTATTAACGAATATGAAACTGTGTTGAGGCCACTAGGAGGAGTTTTATGAAGTCAGTAAAAAATAAAATAAAAACTACATATCCCATCTATAGTGGCCCTTTGTCACTATCCGCGCATGCTGGTGGTTTAAAAGGCTTGTACGCGTGCCAGTGTAGGTGTAGGTGCATGCAGGTGTGGATCGACGCATAACACAGCAAATGTCCAAGCATTACTTCTCTTATGTTGCAGATTTATTAGGCTACACACAGCCGACTCAAGAATACTCACTATCACCATAACACACAACATTCTGACCTGCGGCGTTACACGCCATGGCACGGTCAAAAACCGTATGGATTCCCCAGCGTGCGCATCTGCGCTGATTAACCCACCTACCTATATAGAATCAAAAGCAATGGCAGATACTGCCACCCACTGGCACAAATGTGTACAACACTGCTGAACAAAGAAAATGACCAATCTGGCTCCTACTATATATCCCATATCTCACATGACTCTGGTCAAATTACTCTGGTGTCCAAGGATTTGTCACATGGCCGGTGGTGCACGTCACTGTATTGAGACAAGGAAATGTAAACAAACCTTTGATCACGTAACCACAATTTTAATATTGTGTTTAACAGTTTATGTTGCAGTTTTATAAGTCAGTAGTTGGTGTGGGAGCACAGTTAGTGACATCACAAATAGAAAGAAACTCCTGACTCTTTGGAAGGTTGAATAATTAAAGGTCCTGCTGTTTCCAACACTGACCAGTACCTCAACCGGCAAACCAGGATATATCATTATCGTCGATTAATCTAACAATAGTTTTTTCGATTAATCGATTGATCTTTTAGTCTAGAAAATGTCATAAATAGCAAGTGCCATCAAGAGTTACCAGAGTCCAAAGTGATGTTTAATGTGCTGGTTTTATCTGACAAGTAGCCAAGAAAAACTAAAGTATTCATTTTATAACGGTCCATGAACCAAACATTTGAATTTCTGAAGCATCAAGCAGCAAACGTTTGGTATTTATCCTACTTGATAAATAACCTGAACGATTAACCGGTTATAACGATTTGATTGGATTATTAAGCCTAATGGTTGCAGCCCTAGATATGAATATAATTACTCTACCTTTCTGAGGTTCTGCTCGGTCAACGCGTCAGCCTCCTTGATGCAGACTCTCTGCCAGTTGAGCCGGGCCGCCTCGATGCACTCCGAGGGCACGGTGGGGTCCACGAAGCTGGTCATGGGGACCTGGCTGTAAACACCACAGAGCGGTATGTCTCAGACTCAGAATGACACCCGACTTCAATACAGAGGGAATACAGGGAATATAAGCATTAGAAAGACGATTTGTCATCATGCTAATTTCATGGTTGGATTTGCTTGACATTGTTCATTATTGCGCAAGATTCGATTCAACTTTATTTTCATTGCACAAGTACAACAAAATGTGATCTCTGCATTTAACCCATCACTAGGAGCCCTCGCATGCATAACCCCTTACCTGATTTGTCCGTCTATCACAACTATCTTTGCACAAAAGTGTCTCCTAAATGACCACATAGTAAAAGTAAACAGATGCAGTACTGTTCATATATAGGCTATCCATGTATTGACTACATGTTTGATGTGGACATGGGGGTTTGAACCCATTACCAGACTGCAGTCGAGCATCTCGTCTATCCTGAAACTGTACATAGTAATCCACTACTATTAATAGATAGTATTAGTTATTATTATTAGTTATTAGTTATTATTATTACAGTACTAACTTGTGGTGGATGTCCGGGCGGTAGAAGTAGTCGACGGGGGTGTCCAGGCGGGAGAAGATGGGCGGGGGGAGGAAGAAGGGCATGGGCTGCTCAAAAAACTCCTGGTTCTCAGACTTTTGCAGGATAACCTTGTCGTACAGGGACGTGTGCTTCCCGTTTTCCGAATGCACAGCCAGGCACTGGAAATCTGCCATCCCTGAAATGAATTGACATATCAGCGAGTGTATCGACCACCACTGTTAGGCTGAACAAAAATACAAAAGCAGAAGAACCGTAAATAATAAAAGGTCATTATTATGCTAAATAACATTAACAGTACAATATGCGAGATTAGCGATTTCACGGTAGCTCCAGTCTAAAAGTTGAAAGGAAAAAAAAACACTGCGCTTCTCACCCCTCCTTTCCCTACTCTCCCAAACCCCGCCCACCCTCAAGTAGCGATGCTCGCCTTTTGAGATTTAACGTAAGATTTCTATCCGCTGCTGCAGAGACGGAGCAATTAACCTCGGTCCTCGTAGCCTTAAAGTAAGCCTCTGTGGGATGACGTGAAAATTTCACGTCATTATCATGGCCAAAATAATGGCAATTGATGATATTTTCACAATAAGCTATCAAAAATATGCTTGAAACTCTTGAAATGGCACTAAAACATACTGAAAACACTTTACCTTACATTTAGTTAAGAAACCAATATTTTGATTGCACAGGACACAACTTTTTTTGTGTACAATTCGAACTCGAAGGCAAGCCGCCTCCGAGTCCGAGCCTTCAGCCGTGGTGACAGACTTAGGATTTTGGAATGACTTGAAAGATGCCGGCTCCCCCTTGTAGCAAATTCAAAATAAATCAGGAAATCAATATCGGACTGTATGTTAGCAAGCTAGACAGTGTGTGTTCTTCCTGCAATGATATCGTAGTCCCATCTGCATAACAGAATGTGTAAAGGATAAGAAGTGTAAATAACGTAAAATAACAACCTTGGAACTTGTATGTTGTGCCGATAACGCCGAGCACCTCCATGTGTAGCTGGGTGTCCTGGGGGTCTTTCTTGCGGACCCGTCGTCTCACGCGGAGCAAGAGGTTGTTGGACGGAAAGCGGTTTCCGCACAGAGAGTGGCAGAAGGGGTCCCGGGGCCGGTAGCGTAGCTCCAGCCTCCGGTTGGGGTCCGCAAAGGTCTGACAGACGTAAGAGTTGTCATCAGACACAAAGCATGGCCTTTTCAATGTTCATTTGGGCATCCTTGTTGTGTGTATAAAGAAAATGCCCTCACTCGCAGCAAAGGACGTGTTTAAAAAGCATTGCAGGAAAGTAATTATTTCAACCATTTGTAGACTTGTTGTATCGCAGGGAATTGTGTGTGTGTGTGTGTGTCTGCTACTCTGTTTGTATCGCAAATCCGAAACCAGAGTCAGAATGTGTATTTATCAAATCAAATCAAGTTTAAAACAACCAGTTGACCAAAATGCTGAACAAATTAAGCGCTTTAAGATAAGAGGCTTGGTCATAGGTATGGCCTCAGATGAACTCAACTACACTGTGTAGGAATGTGAGAGGAGGAAATAAACATAAAGCCCATCCCCCTTACAGCACATTGGTACATTTCAAGGCTGAGTACATATAGAGGATCTCATTGGTGACCCGTTCAAACTTCAACCAAAGTCTCCCTGCACTTATCTTTTAAGCCATTTTCACAGATAATGGAAAACAAGTTTTCCCTGTGCAAATATCAGCTGGCAAATAATCCATGCTGAATTACCTTGGTGGATGTTGTCGTGCATCCTTTTACATGAAACTTTAAAATGAGGGAAATATTGGTTGAGAGAAATTTTATTTATCTTTCCCAGCCTGAATCGGAGCCGGCTGAGACCAAAGCTGCAGAATTGATTTTTTATCAACTGATTTTCATTTTAATTTCTACAGTGTTACTTTAATATCATAAAAAGCGAAACTACAATATCATGCGGGATTGCTGCATGGACATCAGTGGCTTTCGGATCCACTCGTTAGTCCAAGTCCGACCAAGGCTTCAGTGTAGCCTACACGTTCCTGAAGACACACAGCTTCCTTAGTATGGGAGGAGGCCTACTTCCAATTATCTCAAAGCAAATTAGATTTGAATTTTGATCATTGTGCAAAATTTTGATGAAATTGCAAACAACGATGACAACAACATTATTATTATTACAACAAGTTAGTTTTAAGTCTGACACTCTCGGTCTGGCCGATTCTCAAAAACTAACAAAAGATAATTTGGTCACCCCTGTTTGACCAGGCCTTTTTGATGATGGTTACCTCAATTGAAGTGTTGATGTGAAGCGGACTGAGGACTGAGGGATGTCTCGTGTTCTTACATATTTTTTTCTATTTTATCCCTGGGATATCACTGGGATATTCGGACAAAATATTACCTCACCTTCTACCCACAGTTTGTAAATACAAAGAGGCATAGCATTTGTATTTTTTTATTTTATTTTCTTTCATAAATAAAAACCTGAAGCATTCAAATGAATGCTGAATTGAGATTTGAATACCTATGTAACAAACAAATATCAGAATTTTTAAATAATCAGCACACTTTGATTATTGGAACACTTGTAATACAGGGGATTTACATGGTGAGTCTACTCATACATCTTCACTGACTTAAGATAGGGCAGAACACTGGTCCAGAAATGCACAAAGCGAAGTCTCATCTTCTGCTTCACGCTGTTCCTTCCCATGTTGGCATGGATCTCCAGAAACTTGTGACCCGTAGTGGTGAATTTGGGCCAGGTGGTTGGCACCTTCAGTCCTTTATTGGGGTCTCTGTAGGGAAATACCACCAGAAAAGCAGGATTCATTTAACATTCATGGATTTATTCTGATACAGCAGTCATCATTTCTACATGTTATTTTAAATTAAAATATAAATCTAACATTTTACTTCCATTGAAAGTCAAATTAGAACGTTCTCTAAATATACTTTCTTTCTAAAATGAATGTCGCATATTGTACCTTTAGTAGGAAAAAACATGATTAAGGTCATGATTGTATTGTTAGCATACAGCAGAAACACTGATTGATTTTACCCAGTCTTGGCAAAGTTGGTCCAGTAGGCGATCATGTAGCCAGAGAGGTCACGGTGACTAGGCCAGTAGCCCAGAAAACTGCTAAATGGTTTCCCAAATATGTACTGCAGTTCGTCAGTATGGTCCGCTCCCATCCAGCTGGGTAAGGGCTTCAGCAGACCGCCCAGGCGGTTGGGCTCTGAGAACAGGTAGGAGTAGGTACGGCCAGACCTATAATGAAATAAAAGATGTCCTTTGCAATTCTAATGCATCTAATCATCAAATCAAGTGTTATCAATTTTATTGTATTTCACTTTTACTCCTCGGGTTAAATCATTAAGCATGCATTAAGTTTTACCAACTTCTAGCTAAGATGCATACAGGATTGTTAACAATACTGATCACCCACCCCTACCCCCCTACCACCACCATCATACCACCACTAGACCTACCACCAGATCATCTGAGGGATGCCTATGAATGAAAAAACTATGTTCCTCACTTGGCGTTGGAGGCGTGGACATAGAGAGCAGCTTGGATCGGGACCAGGAAGATGTAGTCGGTTCCGATGTCCACGATTGTCCTCTTGACCGTCTCCTTGCTAGGCTTGTCTCCCCAGTCTGAGGTATACAGAGAGAACGCAGCGTCCTGGGCAGCCTGCCCCTTGTCTTTAGTGTAGGATCCCAGCAGGATCTTCATTTCCTCCCTAAAGCAAGACAGAAGCAATGTTGGTGGTGACACTTACCGCCCATCCAGCTGTCTCCTATTCAGTGGTGTTCAAACTGTGGGTTGCTTGTGATCCATAAGTGGGTTGCAGGGGGGCCCATAAACATTTTGATAAACTTTTTTTTTTAATGTAGACACATTCCTACTTGTCTGTTTCATTTGACAATTAATATCTTGGAAGGCTGAAAATAAGAGCACTGTATTGATAAACGACATACTTGAAACCAGCATTTGTCAGCATGTATAGTATATACATGCTGACAAATGCCTTTTCAAGTCCAATTCAGAATGTTGCCAACAACAAGCTAACGGTCATACAAGCGTAAGTCCTACTAGCTTGTTGCTAGCAGAAGTTCTGCTAGCTTGGTTCGACTTCCATATATGGGCATGATAACGTCACTCACACATTAGTGGACACCAGCGGCCGGTTGATGGAGGGAATATCCATGCCCGTGAAGAGGTGTCCGTCCATATCGTTGACACCAGCGATGTAGTCAATGTCAGCACTGTTGCTGAACAATTTACTGGGGTCTTTGGGAAGGAAGTCTCCATCGATCACGGGTACCAGGAGCAGGTTGTTCACTAGTGGACCTGGTCAAATGTTCAGGATAGCCATAAACAATTATGTTTGGCAGTTGAAGTAAATACAGACCCAAAATATGTATTACCTCGAAGAAAAGACACTTGGAAGACACAGACAAATGTGAAGCCAATGGTTGTTTTTGGTCGGAAATATTGGATATTTAATTATTTGTGCGATAACAATTACAGATGAATAACTTTGAATTAAGATGCAATATTGGGGGACTTCATTAGTATATTTTAATAGATACATTGCAGACACATACAGAACATATTTTTGTAATTTACTGCATTTTACTGCACTGCAAATTACGTGTTGTGCGCAGCTTTTGACCTTTTCTAAACTCTGCTTTAGTAGTCGAATAAACCCACCGGTAGACATGCATTTGACAGTTGACTTGAATACTCACTCTCAGGGGAACTCTTCAAAGTTACCAGGCTACCAGCCATGGTGAGGGCTACAGGATCTGTCATCTTCAGACAGGACATCATTGTTTTATCAGTAGGGCAGTTGACCATTTGAGCCACCTGTAGGGAAAAGATAAATTATTTTATTTAACTGTTTTTGTATGGGGATAAGGTTTCTGAGTTTGATCCCCCAATGTCCACAGTCTACCTGAAGGTAGACTGCCCTAACCCTTACCTGTTCCTTAATGATATGTATTACACTGCAAGCTCTCTAATAGTTAGAATTAGTCCATCCTCGTGAATTTTCTTTTTATGTGAGTACATGATTGAACGTGCTCATTTAAGTCATATAACCAAAACCAAAGACAGAACAGTGGCGGGAAAAAGTTAATAATATGATTTCAAAGATGGTTGTTGGTATTCTTACTTTTTCGGCTACCTGGCGGGGGTTTTTGTTGATTGCCCAAGGGCATAGGGCAGAACCACTCTGGGAGATAGCCCGTTTAATGAGCCCCTTGTTGTGGGGACTCATTATCTGTATACACAAACATATACAGAAAAATGTTATCGACCATCATCAATTGCGATTGAAGTGATCTATTCCCTATTTCCCTATTCCCTATTTCCCTATTCCCTATTTCCCTATTCCCTATTTCCCTCCGGTAACACTTCATAATAACTTTCATTAATAAGCCATTCACATTTCACATTCACACGTTATAGTAAATTATGAATAAATATACTGACATACTTAACAACACTTGTTCAACACTATCTTATTAACTTCCTAGAACTTTCCTAGATGTCAATGGATTTTTCCATGGGTCTCTACCCGACCTCTGACCTGGTAGCCAACACTGGCTCCACCAGCCGCCCCCCCGAAGAGGGTGATGTTGTCGGGGTCTCCTCCGAAAGAGCGGATGTTCCTGTGGACCCAGGCGATGGCCGCTTGCTGGTCCCACAGGCCGTAGTTACCTGCAGTAAACAGTTATTATTAAATTAATCATAAAATCTTCCAAATTGTGAATAATGTGACATTTGTTGCTGTCTGAGATCTACCTGGACCACTGGCATCTCCAGAGCTGAGAAAGCCCAGGGTGCCCACACGGGATCCCACGGTGACCACGATCACGTCCCCCCTGTCTGCGATCTCCTGCCCATCATACAGATAGTTGTCCAGGAAGTTCACCCCCATAGAGCCCCCCAACAGGAAGCTCCCTCCAAAGAGCCACACCATCACTGGCAGACCAGTGGACACTGATGGGGCCCAACAAAGAGAAGTATGATTTTTTTTTTTACAGATTATAGGATCATGTTTTTTTTCCTTCAAAATAAAAGTCTCCTTAGTGACCAGCTTTAGAAGGTGAATTACCCTCTCTGCCTTGAGGGACCCAGATGTTGAGGTAAAGACAGTCCTCGCTGCCTCGAGTGTCGGTCTGGAGAAGGTTCAGTTGGAGACATCTCTGCCTGTACTCTTTGGCCTTCAGAATGCCTGAATACAGAGCCAAGATGGTTAGGCGCCATACAAAATATCACAGAAATGAATTTGTCTAAAATAATAATGGCAAACAGTGAGATTCCAGATGAAGCATTTTTTGAAGAATACCTTTTTGTCTTGAAGGGTATTCACAGCCCGCACGCACCGCCAACCCCAGTGAACCCCCCATTCTCCCCAAGCAATTTGGAGTAAATCTGAGTCATGGTTTGAGAGTAAATGCCATTTATGTGTGATTTTGAGCCTCCCTCAATACATATTTTCATCAGACATGTCCATAGCGTGGGACGTGTGTCTTTTGAAGCGGTGGTTATTGAGACTTATTAAGACTTTTCATGTTTCACAAAACTTTCACTGTACAGAAAAATTAATCCAGGCAAAAATGCTCAACATGTCAAATAAGGCCTATATACAAAGTTGTGCATTAAACGGGGCAGCGGGGCTGAGTGTTTAACTTTGGTGCAAATTATAGCGCCCCCTATGGTCGAAGTGGTACCAAACTTTTTGGAGACCTGCATACCGGGGATACTTATTATGTCTTTAAACTTTAAACTTTTGAGCAATCGGGGGACTTCCCAGATGGTTCTGTGTAAAATGACACAACCCTCTCGCTCTGTCTGCAGGTTTTCCTGTTTGCCTAACTGTGCAGGGAGCCAGTGTGGGCGGAGCTGAGAGGGTCATCAGATGATGTGGTGCACCTGTGCAGGTGGTGCCTGCAGGCTTCATAAGGTGTACCAAATGACCCTTTTCATTGAAGGAAAAAAGCTCATAACATTAATTATGGGTGCGGTCCATTTAGGTATGGCAGTGCACCAGCTTAGAAACAACCAGTCTAGTCAATATACATTGACAATGCTGGTGCTGCGACGGATGTAAATAAAGACCTAATGATAAAATAAAAGGAACAGGAAGTTACTTTACCCTGCTACTGATGACCTGTGAAAAGGGTCCTCTATCTCTCTTCCCACACAGGCAGGCAGGCCTCACCACTGACTGCAAGTTACATGTTATGTTCTTATATTACCCTTCTCTTAATGCCAATAAATATCTGTCTTTATCCTTTAATCATGTGTGGACTCCCGTCTTTGTTGCACTCACTGAGCCTGGCCGTAACAAAGCGGGGAATCTTTTAAAAGTGTGTTTGGTTTTAGGAGATGCCCTAACGACTGAGACTGGTTGTAACACAAACCATCTGGCATGTCAGGTAAATGGGTGCCACCAATCAAGTATAACAAGAATCCCTAAAAATACATTAGGTATCCAGTTGCACTGTGAATAATGAACTCACCATCCCATCCAGGGTGTCGCTTGGGTTTTTCGAACCTCCCGGGAATGTCAGCGAAGGGAATTCCCTTGAAGACGTCCATGTGGCGAAGGATACCCAGGCGGATGTTTTTGCCCTCCACCAGGCCTCCCTCGGTGTACACCATGCCAATCTGCAATGGAGGCCAACAGCAGTTAGAAGCCTCACTGAGTAATGTACTTTTATTTTGAAAAGTTCTAATTGCATTGTTCCAATTTTAAAACCAAAATCTAGGATGAACAAAAATAATCTAAACATGAGGAAAATGTAATGCATATGGTGATATCCAGCTTTTTATTCAGGTTCAATTATTACATTTTTTGGAATTGGTAAATATCCAATCCAATTTCCACTTATTTATGATTATTAAATGCATGTATTACAACACAACACAATAAAAATATATGGAAAGATTTAAATTTGAAAAAAATAATATCATCACATTAGATTTACTTTTCTAAATACAGTTCATTTGTTTTGTTGAATTCATGTTGAGACATGGAGACCAGGGAGGGAAACAGCGCATTCCATCCTAGTTGTTCATTAAACTGTTCTAGTGCAAAACAACACCTTCCTAGTTTACACAGCTGTCTAAATCAAGTAAAGATCACACACTCATTCATGACTTTCAGCCCTGTTCAGCTGTTCATAGCCCTATATGGATGAATCTAAAATTACACTACACGTATAATCCTAATACATCTTAATTTAAAATCCACAGGGCAGTAATATTTAACAGTATGTAAAATGTAAATTATTGAGCAAATCCTCCAGCACCATTTTCTCTTCATAATCTGCTCATATTTCTCAATGTAATGGTGAAGTAATTGATGTCTAAAAAATGACAAAGGGTCTGTATGTGCGACTAAATTATAATAACAAACTCACAGACGTAGCCGAGGCCGTCCCCAAGGAAAGGGCCACGACAACCAAAATCGCCAGTGTCTTCATCATCACCATGGCGATGGGGGCCTGCACCTGTAACATAGCTGTTGAATCCATAGGTCTTATAAACGCTGTCCGCCTGGCCACCTCCCACCACGCTATCCTATGGATGTTCAAATAAACTGAAAAAACAAAAAAACAAAAAAAAACACAGAAAAACACGGTAACCCCCATACACCTGCCGTTTCTGCCGATATCAGAATCTGATCTCGGCAAAACATAAAATGATCAATTCATGGCTACTGAGGGGGAAAGCTACGTCACTATACATGACTAGGAAACGTTTTTAATGATTATATGGAAATTAATTTTTAATAATACAATATTTAAGAAACATCTTTATGGAGTGCCAATTTACATCCCATAAACAGCAGCCATCTTTGTTATGAACTACAACCATGAACTGGAATCTCTTATTTGGGAAGAAAATACGAGACTCTGATTCAAGAGGTATTTTTACCTCCAAAATACTCAAGACACTTGGTAGAAGAAAACTTATTTTTATTTACAGTTGAACAAAATACTAAAATACACTGAACAACAACTACATTTCACTAATAACATGTCATCAATGTCTATTTTTTTTCACATGTAATCCAGCATTTCTGTCTCCATCTCGTTTTCACTTCCTTCCGACGGGTGAAACTCGTCCTCTTCATCCTCCTCTTCGTCTTCGTCGTCCTCGTCTCCCAGCTTCTCGGCATATGAAGTCCGTTTGGCGAGGATCCTCAGGCCCGAGCGCCGCCGCTTCACTGGTAACCTCATCAACGCTGCAGAGGAAACAGATGTGTTAAACAAAAATCTTTCATTGTAAACAATACCGAAGTGCTGTACAATACATTAAAACAAAATTAAACTTAACTAAACTAAATAAACACATTACATGATGCCCATTGGCGACGTGGCCAGAGTCTGTGGACCCTCTAAAACCTATAACATTAACTTTTGCTTTAATTACACTACTACTAGCATGGGCCTTAGTCATCTAGCGGGGTCTTTCTTGGTCCCCCCACCCAGCTAGCATTTAGAACCAAGATGGCCGCTAGGTGAATAATAGGGCCCATAGCACAGGGATGTTGTTGGCGGGGCTGTTCTTTACTTGGCTTCTGAGCTCGGATGATCTTCTTGATCATGGCTGAGATGATGTCCCGCAGGTTGTCGGTGGTGTGAGGTAGACACCAGCCATCTTTCTCGTCGCACACTTTCTCCTCGCCGTCGTTGCGATCAATCACTTTCTTTATACTGGACGTAGAACACAGGATCGTTGTATCCGCGTCACAAACAGAAACACATTAAACACAGCTTTCCTGTCCATAAAAGTACAGTTCCAAGCCACCATCTTGGTACTTTTTCACCATTAAAGTATAATAAGAATAATAACTGGTTTCTTGGTTAGTCTACAATTTTTGGTCAAGAAGTTATTTTATGGAACCTCAGATCACATGAACCCTCCTATTATAGAAAAAGCCAACTTGCATTCACTAGCAATTGTTTCCATTTTAATGCAATGGTCAATTGTCCACAAATCACTGAGGAGAGCTAAGCTAACTGCTTAACTGTGTTGTACCTTTCAACATCTAGGTCACAGAGCTGGTAGAACATCTGCCTGTGCGGGGGCAGCATCCCCTCTCTGAAGATGTACGATGACTCTTGCGAGAGGGCAACGTTAGCATTAGCATGTGGCGGATTCCAAGAACTGTCCAAGAGCATCCTCAAAGTGTACAAAGATGCTGGATGCCTCCATCCCCTTGGTCCCTCATAAGAAAAGCCCTATTTCTTTGTAGGCACTTTGAATGAAGCAAAAGCATTGAAGGTGAACCGACAACCTCCCGTCCACTTATTGAAAATGTATATATTATCTGCACATTTTCGCTGCTACATGTAGTTTGTAGTCAACAGCTCTGCCCAGCAGGAACAACACACTGGTGACCTCAAGGGATGGGCATTACTTGAAGGCTGACCTTTAATTGGTGGCGGACGGGCATTGGATGGCGGCTGGTGCTGGGGCCTTCCTGAGGAAGCTCCGACACGCTGGCTGCCTGCGGACCTACAGCACAAAACACACGTTGACTTTCATGTTTTGTGAGGACATTTTCCAAATCAGATGTCCTAACAGAAATGTAATGTAGTACTCCAACTTAATGTGTTAACGAAGAGTTTTGTGTCAAAGTAGCTTTTAAAACCCTGTTAGCTCTACTTGAAGAGGCCCTTTATTTATTTTTTCTTCTAAAAAGTAATTTGCCACTACATAGTGCATGTAGCTCTTGTGAGTAATTGTGTGCACTGGCCCGTTTTGTTTAATGTGGTGGACAGACTGTAGTCGAGGGAGCTCCTCTTGGCTAGTTTGGACACTCCCCTATATGCTTCTCTCATATTGGCTGCAAGGGGCCCCTGCCCCCAGGTCTATTACCGTGTCTGGTGCTACAGCGAATCCGGAAGTCCAGCATCTGGTATTTCTTGGACTCGGGGCTCTTCCTGGGGTCGTATCCCAGCCTCACCCATAGGCTCCTCCAGGGCCCCGTCACCTAGGAACCCGACAAGAACACAGCAGCCGATTGGTTGACGTCTCAGCATGTCAAAACATAATGTATTAAGATTAGAATATTTTGAGAACATTATTAATAACTAACTATACATACATATCTATACTATATGTGAGATGTCTTGTCTGAATTTCCTTTGGTACATTTTATCAGGTATATACTTTGCCTACTACTACTTTTGCCTATTTTATGTACTTTGATCATTTGACACACATTCAAGGATCGTATTTGCCAGAAAACACAGTTGGCCTATATGTACATGTATACGTTGCATAGAAACAATATCCTATTCTCTATAGGCTCGTCGAAGGAGTATATCCACATGATTAGGTCAGGTAATCTTACCCTTAGGACTAGGAGAATATAAATAGAAACACAACTCTGTGTTCTAGTGTAGAAATGTAGTCAGGCAGTAGGCCAGGGACAGGCGGCAACAAACATTTTATTCATTAATAATAATATCCTGTCCAGTTTATGTATTGACAATATCTTCTCTATATGGAAGATATTGGGGCTGCAACTAACAATTATTTTCATAGTCGATTCATCCAACGATCAATCATTTAGTCTAGAAAATGTCATAAATTATAGGAAATGCTACCAGAGTCCAAAGTGATGTCTTACATTTGCTTGCTTTATCTGACAAGCAGCCAAGAAAACATTTTTAAAAATGTCATAATTAACCATGAACCAAATATTTACATTTCTGAAGCATTAAGCAGTAAATGTTTGGTATTTGTACATGATGAATGACTATGACTATTGACGATTAATAGATGATCAAAATTTGATTTGATTAATTTTTTTAATCGACCAACTAATTGACTAATCATTGCAGCCCTAGCAGATATAAATAAACATAACTCTGTCTAGTATTCTCACCAGGAGTAGGCCATGACAGGCAGCAACCAACAACAAAGTTTATTCATTAACAATAATATCCTGTAGAGTTTATATATTCATATTTCCTGTATGGAAGACAATCTTCCATATAGGACTGCAAGGATTAGTCGATTAATTGATTGACAGAAAATGAATCGAATCAAATTTGTATAAATGATTAATCGTTTGTCATTTATAAGTACAACTGCTTCAGAAATTAAAATGTTTGTTTCATGGATCATTATAAAATGAATTCTATTTTAAAATAATAAATACTATAGAATACTATATACTAAATAAATACTATATCACTACACACTTTGGAGTAATTGAATAAAATGACTGAAAATAATCTTAAATTGCAGCCCTAATTCCATATCCAATCTAATCTCACCATGCAGTAGACCAGGGCGGGCGGCAGCCTTTATTCATTAATAATAATATCCTGTACAGTTTATGCATTAACCATGTTTCCTGTATATGGAAGACATAATATTCCATATACAATCTAATCTCACCATGTAGTATGCCAAGAGGGGCAGCAACAGTTTGAGTTTTTCAGGGTGGACGTCCAGGTTGCCCTTGACAGCGTTCCGGGACCAGATGGGCCGGCTCTCAAACATCTAGAAAAGGGGTTGGTGGGGAGAAGATAAGGCTGGAGAT
>JAOPJH010000066.1:2123240-2139884 GCA_027122575.1 Merluccius polylepis
CCCCCCCCCCCCCCCCCCCCCCCCCCCCCCCCCCCCCCCCCCCCCCCCCCCCCCCCCCCCCCCCCCCCCCGCTGGTGCGACAACCGTGCAGGCAATACGTCTCGTGGCAACGACCGCGTTCGATTCCAACCTGCGGTCCTATGCTACGCTATGTCTGCTCATTTCCCTCTCTCTCTCAGCCTGCTTTCCTGTCTGTCTTCCATGTCCAGAAAGGCACAGAAGGCCATCAACATATTTAAGATGAAAATCCCGCCACAATTGGCCAGCTACTGATCCTGGTCACCCACATCTTCTACTATCACGGTATCTGCAGGTTTCAACCATTTAAGACTTTTTAATACCACGTTGAACACAATTTAACATAAACGTTTGACATTTATTGGTTTGAGGTTTATGATTTTTTTCCTCTCCCGACAGTCGCAAGATATTTAAGACCTATGCAAATTATATTCAAGGTTTGTTTTTCCAAAGACAGTACGCCGTTGGATATTGGATAGGATAATTAAAAGCACTTAAAAGCTCATAAAAATGGGTTTTGAGCCGTTTCTTGAAACCATCAACATGAGGTTCCACTTTTGGTGGAGTAGAAGGCTGCTTCACCGTACTTTTTGCCTTTCATTTTTGTGCCATTGAGCGGTTGAACCTCCTTACCTTCCTCAGGAGTTTGTCGTGACAGCGCAGCAGCTCAAAGAAGAGCTCCAGGAGGCCGGTTGGGTTGATCAGATCCTTGTTCCTCAGGAGAATCAGGGCCTTGCAAAACGTCTTCACAGAGAAAACCACCACAAGGAAAAACACATTCGACATCAGCAGCCTGTAACGTACCAGCAACTATATGAGCACACTTCAGTGTCTGGTGGTGGTGGACAATTCCAGCCATTGGCTGGTGGCAGGTGTTCATTTTGGACCCTGCTTACTGATATACTGCGGTACTTTTACTTTCTAAATAGTGAGTTACATTTTCTGTATTGTAGGTTAAGTCACGGGCTAAGGTGTTGCCAACAGATAACATGCTCTTACCATTCGTAAGTCCACATCCAGGACAGTGTGATGACCCAACAACAACCCGGTCAGCTCCTGGGGAAACGTTGCTAGATGTTCCACGTAGCAGTGTCCAACCTTGGGAACAACCACATATACTTTATCTTTACCAGCGCAGTGGAGCGGAGATCATTGATCATACCTGTATATATGAGCACCAGTGAGGGTGAAGTGGGCCAGCAGGACTCACCTGGGCCAGGAACATGACCAGGTCGGACAGCTCCTTGTTGGGCTTGTTTGGCTGCAGTTTAAATATCTGCACATTGGACTGGTAGTGGCGATACTGTTGGAGGAACTGGAGGGACGCAGGGCAGGGTTAAATGTAACGTTACCGACATTAAAACATGTCTTCATCTGACAGTACGTGGTGTTGATCAGACAGTACGTGGTGTTGATCAGACAGTACATGGTGATGATCAGACAGTACATGGTGATGATCAGACAGTACATGGTGATGATCAGACAGTAAGTGGTGTTGATCAGACAGTACGTGGTGTTGATCAGACAGTGCGTGGTGTTGATCAGACAGTACATGGTGATGATCAGACAGTACATGGCGATGATCAGACAGTACATGGCGATGATCAGACAGTACATGGTGTTGATCAGACAGTAAGTGGTGTTGATCAGACAGTACGTGGTGTTGATCAGACATGATGAACCATAATAAACAGCCATGTGTGGACAGACGTACCTCCTCTATGTAGGATCCGGGGTCCCGCTTGATCAAGTTCTGTAACTGCGGTAAATTGTTGGGCAACTTGTTCCCTTGTCGTCCCGACATGTTGAAAACAATGTTTTTACAGAATAATCAAACGAGAATGAGCGATATAAACCAGGTAAAACCCACTTGTTAAAGAGTCAGCGTGGCGTTTGTGGTAACCGCCATGTTGTTTTGAGCAGGCGCTGCCGACTACGGAAGCCCAGAAGGACCAAGGACGTGGTTTCTGTTTTGCGCCCCCTGGTGGCACAGGCGGGACAACTACACCACATAGGCGTTGGACAATTTGGTTAAACTAGTTTTTGTTGTAAATAATAAATAAATAATATATTTCATTTTACCGTATCTATACAATATCACCTAGTCCTGGGAGAAATTCAACAACTGCATATCCTACTTTGCTCATTAATTGTGACACGTCGTAATTTGTAATTCTTTCAGCAGTAGTTTCGACAATTCATTTAAAACCAGTAACATCGTTATGAAGCCTAAAAATGAATGTATGCAGTTCAGATGTGCACAGCCGACATGACTTTACCGTGTTAATATCAAAAGCCGTTTCTATTGGTTCATTAGTGTATTCAGGTTATCTCTGCAACATCCCAAGACAAGAAACATCAGCAACATGTACATTTAAAACAATGTTTTAAATGGTTTTATTAAGTTATAAGTGACCATGCCATAAATAATTAGTTTAAAGCCTGTCTTTTTTTCCATATACTATATTTACCTGGTCAGGTCACCTAGTGATTTGGCGGGTTTATTTAATACATTTGTGGCCTTACTTTTCGTGGTTATTGTAGGAAGTTTTGAGGGAAAGAAGTAAATCATATTTCATGGTTGGCTGCTCATCATTCATAACTAATTTGATAGCAACCCTATACACTTGTGCGCATAAATATTTGCATTAAAAGTTATCTCAATAAAAAAGACCTTATAGTGCAAACATAGGCACAGATACTGTGTGTGAACTGTGTGCTGCAATGACATGGACACATGTAAATTATGGACACTTTATAAAGTTACATTCAAAACATATTTAGTTTAATTTTCATGAGATGAATATGTACACATTTAATATCATTACCTCAGGCAGTCGGCAATTACTGTATAATAAGATTTACAAAGCAAATACTGTCGCAGTATTCTGTCAAGGCAAATTCCAGCATCGAAAAAATAAGATTAAAAATGCACAAAAGTATAATTTTGTTCCACGTAAAATATGAATTCATTCATTGCTTTCATAATTATTTCATAATATCCAAGTATTCCGAAAAAAGAAAAGAAAAAAAACATTACCGTTCTCGTGTGGGTGACAATAAAAAGATAAACACATACAATCGTCCGTTCGCATGAATGCATCGAGAGGAAGTAGCAGCCAAGTAAGAAAACATACAAATATAGATTTGACTCTAGGATTTACGCTACTCTAACCGAATGCTTTAAAGGCTTTAAAAATGTCGCACTGTAGTTTTGGCAGTATCTGCCTATTGTCGAAACCGTCCTCCGCGCTTGTTTCTTCGCTTTCTCCCAGGAAACCGGGGCGCCGCTGGAATGTACTGTACACTATCCTGACATCTTCTCCTCGGCTTGAAGACATCTGAGCACGTATAAAATCACCTGATAGCAGAAAATATATTGTTCCTGTAGAGAGACGAGAGAGAAGAGCCGTTTTGAGCATCGACGGTATTATACTTTTATACGCTGGATGTGATCAATAAAACGGTGAAGTGTTGAAGAGATCACCTCTGTTTGGACCATTCCTTGTCGTTGAAGCCTCATGTTCCTCACCACGTCTGAAATATCGAACTGAGAGACATATTGTACATTAGAGCGAGAAAGAGAGAAAAAAACAGATTTTCAAATAAGAAAAACTCAAAGCGTTAGCCTACATCCGTGTCCTTGCTGATGAGCCCCAGCACCACGTCGATGCAGATGAGCGTCCCGGAGCGGCCGATGCCGGCGCTGCAGTGCGTGACGATGGGGCCGGACTGGTGGATGTGTCTCATGTAGGAGATGAAGGTGAGCAGCTGAGCGGGCTGAGAGGGGGTGCCGTGGTCCGGCCAGCCGGTGTAGTTCAGGTGGGTGACCCGCTGGATCTCATTGGTCTGAGGAAAAAAAATAAAATTAAAATAAAGGACACGTCGTTTAAAAGAGTCGATTCAGGATTTGCCTGAATCAGGGTACCTGCCGGTTTCAACCGGTTCAAGTTAAGATTTTTAATACCTTTGTAAAACCACACAATTTAGTACCGATTTCACAGAATTTCCGATTTGAAACACAGATTTTCACAATTTAGTACTGATTTTTACTTATACGCCCAATCGGTACTAAATTGTGAAAATCTTGTGAAAATGTTGTAAATGTTGTGAATTTTTGTGAAAATCTGTGAAATGATATAAAACAAGGTTGGGGACTATAATTTCACAGATTTTCACAATTTCACAAAAATTCACAAAATGTACAAAATTTTCACGGTAAAAAGTACTAAATTGTGAAAATTTGTGAAATGATGAATGTCCCCAACCTTGTTTTATTTATTTGTACTGTTATTTGTTGAATTACTCTGTTTCTCTCAGCAGTGCTGCTGGTCTGACAACAAAAGTTTCCTATTCCCGGTACCCCCTTGCAATCCTTCAAAGTACCCCCATTTGAGAACCACGGGTCTAGACGGGGTCCAGGGTGGGCTCACTGGACAAAACGAGCATCGCGCGGCGGCGAGCATCACCTGCACGTCTTTGACCTCGATGAAGCGGATGACGAAGTTGTCCAGGTACTGGTCCTTCACCAGCGTGACCTGCAGCCGCTCGTCCACCATCTCCGAGGAGCCCGGCGTGTCGGGCCAGTACCGCTGGCACTTCACCTTGCCACCTTCCACCTCCTGGGTCATCATGGCGATCACGTTGGACTTCTGCTCCCACACCATCTGCCAGAAGTCGGCCAGCGTCGTGGGCAGGGGCCCCTGGCAGGCGATGAACGAGTAGCGCTCATCCTTCACCGCCATGTTGACGAAGTTGGCGTTGATGTAGCCGCCGTCTTGGCCCAGGGTGACTCGCGTCGTGTCGACTGGAGAGGGATAAAAAAAAGACGGATGAATAAGTGTGAAATAAAATAAATAAATGCAAATATACGTATAGTCGGGCTATAAACCAAAAAATAACTGATGATATTTATTTGAAGTTGGCTCACATGGAACGATGTTCTTGTAGCGATTCTTCTTCTTGTTCTCCTTAGTTTGACCCACTAGACAGTCGTCCAGCGGCTGGAGGTTCTGAAGATTCTGTGAGGAAACAAAGAAATACAAAAAAAGATACATGTCATCTCTGTGTCAATCATCATCATCATCATCATCACCGTCATCCCCTCCATCATCATCATCATCATCATCATCATCATCACCACCACCACAACGACCATCATCATCATCACCATCCCCTCCACAACCATCATCATCATCATCATCATCATCACCACCACCACCACCATCCCCTCCACAACCATCCCCTCCACAACCGTCATCATCATCATCATCATCATCATCATCATCATCCCCTCCACCATCATCATCATCACCACCACCAACACGATGACCATCATCATCATCATCACCATCCCCTTCACAACCATCATCATCATCATCATCATCATCATCATCATCATCATCATCATCATCATCATCAAAATCCCCTCCACCATCGTCATCGTCAAATGGAGGTTTATGCGCGGGGGGGGGGGTAATATTGATAACTGATCAGTACCTCAAACTCCTGCAGGGGGACCTTCTGCTCCAGCAGGCCCCTCATCATGCGGACCACCGTGTTGAGCTTGGCCCCCGTGTACTGGCCATCGGGGACCACCTTGACCAGGGGCAGCGAGGTCAACTCCTCCTCGCCGATGATGGGCCCGTCTAGACATCGGGACCACATGAACATCTCGCGTCACGATTATCCCGGCCGAAATAATTTGCGATTCACGCGACATCATCACGATAATCATCGAAAAGGGACGCAGGGATCCGAGCTCACCGTCTCGCCTCCTCATGTCTTCGATGGGAAGCTCGTCGCTCCCCCACGTGATGTCATCCTCCTCGGGCTGCCCGGCGCTCATCTGCAGGTAGCTGTAGGCCACGACAACAACAACAACAACAACATGGTTAAGGCATGTTACAGCGACACGATCCAATGAGGACCGCCATCAGAGGTCAGCCTCCAAACGCGAGGTAAAGAGAAATGTTCGAGACAAATGTTCGTACTTCTCGTTCATCTGGTGGTCCACACTCTCCTCTTTCCACTCCACCTTGCGGGAACTCTGCAACACGACACAAAAGGATGTTCAGTGGACGTCAAATGTCGAAATAAAAAACAACAACAACAATAACCTATAGATGAGAGGAACTTCATCCGGAGTAGAAATGTGGTCTATTGGGTGTGTGTGGTTGATCCCACTGAAGGAAAAGTAAAAAAAAAAAAGATGGCCGTTTCTAAATGAGGCAAGAGAGAGTCGCTCAGTTTCGCACTGCAAGTAAATCATTTTAAGGACTGAAAATTGATGGTTAGCCTTTCAGCTAAGCAATTATTAGTCGATTAATCGATTAGATGATGGACAGAAAATGAATTGAATAACATTTTTATAATCAATTAATCGAATGTTTGGTTCATGGGTCATTATAAAATGAATACTTGAGTTTTTCTTGGCTGCTTGTCAGATAAAGCAAACAAATTTAAGACCTCACTTTGGACTCTGGTCACTTGTGATGGCATTTGCTGTTATTGATGACATTTTCTAGACTAAACGATTAATCGAGTCATAGTAAAAATGACCGTTAGATTAAATGAACTATGAAAACAATCGTTGCAGCAATTCGTTGATGTACTGAAGTTAAAGCTCAAGACCAGACCCAGACCCGGGTCGGTCTGAGATGCTCAGGGCCGCACCTCCGGTGAGTCCTCAGGTAGCGAGGAGCCGTCGCAGTCCGTGTCCTCGGACAGCTCTGTGGTCGGGTCGCTCTCCCGCCGCTCCTCCGCTGCGTCCATGTCGTAGTCTGTGGGCGGGAGTGCGCTGCTTGTGACCAGGTTTGCATTAAAATAAAAAAACCAACCCCCACATGTTTGAGCTAGTTTGAGTTCCCGCCTACTTTTACCTCCTTCCCTTCTCTCCCCTCCCTCCATTTTTTAACGATTCCTCTAGTTTGTAACTACCTACTTGTCTTTTATTTATAGGCCTTTATGTACCGATTACATTATTTTACCCTGTGTGTTCACACTGTGAAGCGTCTTTGAGTACTTAGAAAAGCGCTATGCAAGGCAAATGTATTATTATTATTATTACTACTATCACATGTTTAAAATGCTTCTGGTGGACATTTATTTTCCATTTAGAATATTTGATTGTCGTTAACTAGTAACCCAGTAACGGCCATTAACAGGCAACTCATGCAATAACATGGTTTTAATCTGCACCATGCAATAGCACGTGTTGAACCCATAGAGGGCGTATTTGAGTCCATATTTAAATCTCATCCTACCTTTTTAAAACTTTGTGCATTTACGTCAAGATTTGGACCAGGATCAATCCATAGCACGACTCTGTTACCCGCTACATCACTTTTCATTAAAAATAAGTTGTCGTATAAGGGTTTGTATCTCCTTTAAGAACAAAAGTGTGTTTTATGGAAATGGGGATGTAATGATTTGGCTCTAAAGACTCAAACCATGGCTCATTAAACCCAGGGATTATCTCTCTCCAATATCAATGTGTTATATTTAGAAAAAGGAGGGAAAATCACAATTGGAGCTAAGCTGTGTGCATGTTTTAAGTTGAATGACTTGGAGGGTTAGTACTAGGTGGTACAGTACAGTCTTGTACCTATTGGTGGTAGTTATGGGGGGAGGGTTAGAACTAGGTGGTACAGTACAGTATTGTAGTTGTACCTATTGGTGGTAGTTATGGGGGGAGGGTTAGTACTAGGTGGTACAGTACAGTATTGTAGTTATACCTATTGGTGGTAGTTATGGGGGGAGGGTTAGTACTAGGTGGTACAGTACAGTATTGTAGTTGTACCTATTGGTGGTAGTTATGGGGGGAGGGTTAGTACTAGATGGTACAGTACAGTATTGTAGTTGTACCTATTGGTGGTAGTTATGGAGGGAGGGTTAGTACTAGGTGGTACAGTACAGTATTGTAGTTATACCTATTGGTGGTAGTAGGGGAGGGACGCCGCCAGATCGAAGGCCGTCCCGGGGGGTAGCCATCTTGGTCTTGACTCCGCTGTCTTCACTCACATCTAATGAACAAATAAAACACATTTCACGTGTTTGTATATCCCCACTCAAGTTCAATTCCTAACGAGAAATGCTTTGACTATTTACTCGTTTAGCCGACGTTTTTACTTAAAGCAAAGTACAGGCTACATCTCATCTTCCCCATGTAAGTCGAGATTAGGACCAGGACCGAGCCCGCCATTGCACATTGCCCATGTGACCCACATCGTCCCTTCTCATCTGCAATAAGTTGTTTTAGCGTTTGCGGTTTCCTCCCACCTGCGTTGCCGTTGCACTTGTCCGCGTTGATGGGCAGGTAGCTGAGGCAGGGGCTGGGGTTGTGCTCCGGGGGCCTGCTCACCACCAGCTGCACCAGGCCCTTGGCCCGGCGGATGGTGGTCACCGCCTTGGTGTGGGACACGCCCGTCATCAGCTCCTCGTTCACCTGGAGACACACGTTCGAGATTTAGCTCGAACCGGTACGGGGCTTGTACACCGCCGCGGTATCGGACTCAAACTAGTTTTCCTCTCTCTCCGACGTTTCAAACCTCGTATTGGATCGTTTTAGGGGCATATCTTCTCATCCAAATTCATTTAGACGATAAAACTGGGTATCACGATTAGTCGATGTCGTCGTTTCATGACGACACAATACCATTCAAAGACGATAAAGGACAATATTGAATTATTGCCCAGCCCTAGTCTAGCGTGTGAACATAACTTACTCGTAGCAGACGGTCTCCGATCTGGAGCTTGCCCGAGGCGTCGGCCTCACCCCCTGGCGTGACGGACTTAACGAAGATGCCCCTCTCTCCTCCAATCACGGAGAAGCCCAGACCCCCCGCTGGGGGCTTCGCCAACTGCAGCTTAAAGATCTCCTCCTGGCAACGAGACAGAGAGGAGAACCCATGTTATTATTACGATAGCGGTCTGTTGAATCCGCTATCGTGACCGTATTAAATTAAACTGGGCGGTATATTTTCTCTAAAAGAAGAACAAACAACTGCACTTCAGTCTTTTGTTGATAAGAAAGACGTGTTTGCTGTACTTTTGTTGCTCTGATTGGTTGTAGGTCTTTCCTACAATAGTGTCTGTGCCCGTTGATAACGCCCCTTAGAAGTTGAAAATGAACTGAGCGGTTCAATATTTGCAAATTATTAACATTTTTGATTAACAGACCAGCGACATGTTCCATGAAATGTAGTCCCTAAAGGTCCAAGAACAGTCACTGAAATGCTTTAAATGTTGTAATATTTTTATTCCTACTGTTAAAACTTCACTGTTAAATGACAGATGTGTAACTTAAGATGTACCGGAGCACTTTTTGATTTACGATCATATTATGACATAATGGTTTTTCACTGCATGCTACCCAGAAAACAGTTTGAGTTTTTATTTACCTCTAGAGGACAAAGTGTCGACAGACAATCTTCTTCGCTTTGGTCACTCCCTTTAAGGAAACCTTTAGAAAAAATAACCACAAAAATACTACTTCAAATAACTCCTTTGTAAACAGGAAAAACATGTTTAAAAAAAGCATGTCAGAGCCAATATTATAAATATATATAGTTTTTATTTTGTAATATTTCCACATACCATTCATGCTGTTGGACACGTTGGGGCTCACGTTGTTGTTGAGAAACAAGACGCTCTTCTGAAGCCCAGGAGACACCGGCTTGCCATCCCTTTAAGATGGAGAACAGACCAAGCGTTGAGGGAACGACCACCAGTCAATTTATTCTACAGATCTCGCTCAAAAACTACAAAGTCAGCCAAAAAAAGTTACGGGCACAGACCAACCATTTTAAAAATACAAAATATATAAAAATATAAAAAATGTAAAAAGTACAAAAAGTACAGTAAAAGAAGAATACAATATCAAGAGAAAAGAGGAAATGAAGCAAAGTAAAAAGTCAAATAAATAAATAACTAAAAAGCATAAATAAATGTTAAGTAAAAAAAAACGATTAAATAAAATAAAATAATAAAAAATAAAATGTTTGTTATCCAGGGGGAGCGCGCCGGGCCTCACCTGGTGGCCTTGAGCGTGAGGTCGCTGAGCGACAGCTCCAGGAGCCTGCGGCTCTCGCTCAGCGTCAGGTACTGGGTGGGAGCCCCGTTGATGTAGTGCACCAGGTCCAGGGGCCTCAGGCTGCCCTCCGACGAGGCCAGGGACCCCGGCAGCACGTCCCTGACGAACAGCACGCCGTACGGGCTGTCGCTGCCGCCGTCCAACACCAAGCCTGGCGGGGGAGAAGGGGACAGAGAAATTTGGCAGAGAGACAAAAATAAACGCAACGTTGAGGCGACGATGTGAAGCGGTTCAAGGGCGTCACAAGTAATGACTTGGAAATACCGTAGTTGCTTCTACAAAAAAAAAAAAAACCACACTGTAAATAGCCCTGTAAATTGAAACCATAAGCTGTCGCAAGCATTTTTCTGTGAACATATTTTCATTTTCCCATGGGGGCTTGTGTACTGATGACAATCTCGCGGAGTAAACATGACTAACTGGTTGTGCAAGGTTGTTTCTATTAGTATTTAAAGTACAGAGTTTAACAAACATTAAAAAAATGTCTTTGTCAACTCAAGTCTGGTGGCCGTACAATTTATATTATATTCAGTTATATTGAGTGATTTTAAGGAAGTATCCAAAGCACATCCACAAAATGTAAAAATCTCCTTGCATTTGTGTTTAGTTTAAACACAATCATTTGTAAAATAACAATTTCACATTTGTCTGTAAGTGGCTATCCACGACGTGGTTGCGTCTTCACAGTCATGTGAAGCCATCTCTTACCAAGCCTCTGGGTGTCGTCGCTAAAGCAGATATCGGGCAGCAGATGGGCCTCTATGGGGCCCTTGGGGGGCTCCAGGACCCGGCCCACCAGCAGGTCCACCACAGCCGGAGCGGCGCGCACCAGATTCACCACCTCCGTGTGACCCATGTTGGACACGTCCGCGTTGTTGACCTGCACATCAGAGCACCGGCTCGTTTCAACAGGAGGGAAGGGCAGGATAGTGTAGTGCCAGATGAAAAAGGTACTGGGTTTGATCCCCGTTTAGCACACTCAGCATCCTACCCCAGGGTCCAAAATGAACACCTGCCAGGTTACATATTAAAACTGTTGCGTGGCCAGTAGACCACTCTGGCAGGTAGAAAGATAACAACCTAAAAGTTAATGTTGGCCATACCTGATCCTAAAAATGATGACCTATTAAAATGTCTGCTGAATTAATAAAATGTAAACATGTTGGATCATCACAATAACACAAAAAAGGTGTAAGTACTGGTTAAGGGAAACGGGTGATAAGTATAATATAACAATGCTAGTATTAAAACTAATAATAATAATTTTATACAGAGCTGATTGAAGGTGTGTGTGTGTGTGTGTGTGCGTGCATGCGTGTGTGTGCACATGTGCGTGTGCGTGTGTGTGCACGTGTGCGTGCAATATTACGGTGATCATGCGGTCTCCAGATCTGAGCCGGCCGTCCCCCCTGGCCGGGTCCTGGACGATGTCGTGGATGTAGCAGCTCTGGTCGGTGCCTTTGGTCAGGGTGAAGCCCAGGCTGCCCTTCTCCGACTTCACCAGGGACACCTTCAGCTCCACCTCCTGGTGGAGAAAACACAGGTGCGATCACAGGTAAGGAAATAATCAAAACAATGAAAAATACTTAACAAAAGGGGTATGGGTAAGCGTTGGATGGGGGGGGCATCCACCCATGAAGAGCGAATATGTTTTGAGAAGACATTGCCTTTTCGCAGGCGCTTTTATACAAAACGAGACGCGACTATTATGAGGTATTACAAAAAAATTCAGTTGCACAACCTTTTCTAAAAAAAACAAACAAAAAACAACAGGGTAGGATTTAGCTTCTGCATCATAGTCACATCTCAAAAGTACAGATTGTATTTACATCACCACAAAGTGCGGTCTAACCTCAACTTTCAATTCAATTCAACAGCAACAACAACAACAACAACAACAAGAGCCTAAAAACAAAAGGGCTTCATTTGTATTCGGATTTGTATTTGGAGACTGAAAAAAGGGGGATACTGTATTGATGAGCAATATAATCATAGATAAATGTAATCATCTCACTTTTTTACCATGGTAATGTGAACGTATGCATGCATTTTACTGCCCTAAATAAATAAACAAAAAGAACAAGAGCCACAACAAGTCTCATTCCTACCGGGACCAGGTCGTCCATGTCCTGTCCGTTCCCGGACATGGTGAGGTTTAGGGGTAAGGGAAGTGGGGGGGGCCGGGCGACCGGACTGGGGGCTGTGGGGGGGGACAGCCGGGGTTGAGGGGGGGAGTCCTGCTCACCCGACAGAGGGGAGGGAAGCCTGTTTGAAAGCATAAAGTAAAAATAAGACGATTTACGATTTACTTAGAAACGGTGCCTTATAAAATAATCAACAATAACAAACAAAAGGAGGAGTTCACCTGTGGCTGGAGAGGCTGTCCATGGACAGGTTGGGGGAGTAAAAGACCGAGTGCACGCTGTCGTCCAGGGGGCCCTCCCCCCTCTCATAGCGGCCCCCGCCCAGGGCGCCACTGGGGGTCTTGTAGATGCTGTGGTCCCAGCTCTCCAGCTGGCTGCGCTCGGGGCTGAAGGAATTCACCGCGCCGACCTCCAACTCCTCATCCTCCTCATCCTCATCCACCTCATCCACCTCATCCACCTCATCCACCTCCTCCTCCTCGTCCTCGTTGTCCCCCTCCTCCGTGCTGTCGCTGTAGCTGTTGCGCCGGCCGGGGCTCTTGAGCAGCAGCCGATCCAGGGCCTCTTGCACGGGGCCCGCCCCCGCCGCCATGGCCCCCGGGTTGGGGGACGGCGTCCGGGCGAGTCTGGGGCTGGGCTGGGGCTTGGGGACCGCCAGCTCCTTGCGGGGAGAGGGCTTGGGTGTCTGGGACTACAGAGAGAGAGAGATACACACAAATGTAAAAGTTAATTTTGTGCCGTGCTTCGAATACTAATAATAATAATAATAATAATAATAATAATAATAATAATAATAATAATAAATATGGCTCTTTTGAATAACAGGTTTATGGAAAATGCAATAATGAGATAAATATAACAGTGAAAAGAACATTTAAAATACAATAAAGTTAATAAAGAAAACAGTCAATTCTGATCTGAAATCGTTTGCATTTCTCCATGGAGGGACAGTAATTCAGGTTTTTTTACCGACCGATAACCGACACTCCTTAACCGGTCATTAACCTGTTCACCGGCAAGAATAAATGTGCAATAAAAACAATGGACGACTGTCTGTGATCCATAAAAAATACTTTTTTTTTTTTATTTATTGGAAAGGTGGAAGAAACATCATCTCAGTTGAGAGGAAAAAAGCCAAATCTGCTATATGGATAAAAGACATACTAGATGATATGGATAAAAGACATAATAGATGATATGGATAAAAGACATACTAGATGATATGGATAAAAGACATAATAGATGATATGGATAAAAGACATAATAAATGTATATGGATAAAAAATAATAACAGAGCGCCTTAAGTGTACGTCGTCACTGACACCTCACTGATTAAAGGTAACGGCACTCTTAAAGGCAAAGTCAACAAATTACGACGGTGTACTAAACCACAACCAAATGTTATAATGTTCGAATACAAAACTAATGAAGGATACTATGATTACTTGAATATTTGGGGCCAGCCCTTTATTTTTACATGTGCAACTTCAGCAAAAACATAACGCGAAGATTCATTTTATTATTAGTTGTTAGTAGTAGTAGTTTTTTTTTACCATTTAACTAATAGTGTTAATCAAAAATGTATTGTCAGTTTACAGTTAAATGGTTAATTGTTAACATCCCATTTAATATTTAATTATAAATTGAATATTAAATAAAGTATTATACTGTAACTAAATCATTGTTGCATTAATGACCATGGTAACGTTCAAAATACTTGCACGCAAAAAAGCTTTTGACACTCAAATGAAGACAATGGCAGAACCGAGCAAAAATAAAAGCTTGTGATTATTATTATTATGTGTTATTACAAGTGCTAGGACATGGATATTAATAGTGCTGTGATTATTATTCTGTATTATTACAAGCGCTAGGACATGAACATTAATAGTGCTGTGATTATTATTGTGCTGTGGAGTGCAGCCGAAGAACTCTGTCTCTGCTCGGTTATCATATTTTAGACAGACAGGCGTGCCATGCGATGACACATGCGTGCATGCGCAAAAAACAAATTAACATAAAAAGAACGAGTACTCGAGTACTCGTGGGAACAAATTAACTGGTAATCGTTTAGAGAAAATCATACATTTTCCCACCCTAACTACTACTATACTGAGAGAGTGAAGCCCCGTGGCTGTAATCCATCTGTGTGTGATGAACCGTGGATGAGTACCAAGACAGAGGCGTCCATCTCTGGTAGCAGCCCTGGCGCAGGTCTACAGAGGTGTAGCGCCACCTCCTGGCCGGCTCCCCGCAGAGCGGAGATCACCTCCTACACACACACAAGAGACAGAGACGGACACACAGACACTTCAATATCATGCACCGCATCGACTGACAGAGCAGAGAGGGACACCACTTCCTGTGGGCGGGACTACTACGCGGCGCGGGACGTACGTGCTGGGAGAGTCCCCGGAGGGAGGTTTGATTGACACGCAGGATGACGTCGCCCACGTGGACACGGCCGCTCTCCGCGGCCGGTTGCCCCGGGAACAGCTTCTTGACCCGCACCATGCTGGTGGCGCCGGGCGCCTCGCCCGGGACGCGCTCCTCTCGGCTGAAGCTGAAGCCCAGGCCCGACGTGTTCTTCACCAGGCACACGTCAAACACGTTATCTGGGGGGGGAGGGTCACGATGTAACTAGGGCTGCAACGATTAGTCAATTGATCGATTAGTCGTTCGACAGAAAACTAATCGAATGACATTTTTTATAATTGATTCATCGTTTAGGTCATCGTTGAGTTTTTCTTGGCGGTTTTGTCAGATAAAGCAAGCAAATTGGATGCCAAATTGTGATTGCATTTGCTATTATTTATGACATTTTCTAGACTAAATTACATTAGATTAATTGAAAAATATGACGTTGTTAGATTAATCCACTATCACGCCGAAAAGAAGTTTGGGGAGGTCGCCAGGAACAAAATGACGCGATTGCGGAGAAAGCAAACAAACGCATACCGCCGCCGCCGAACCCCCGGGTCTTACCGTCGGTGATGAAGCTGTACTGCGGCTTGGCCTTGGCCAGGGCGCGGTTGGCGGGGGCGCTGGGCGGCGTGCACCGCGGCGTGAGAGGAGCGTGAACGCTGTCCGCCGGCGGTTGGCCCTTCTCCAGCATCAGGAGCACGCTCTGAGAAGAAGAAGAAAAACAACAACACAAAAGAGTCCCATCGTTATGTGAGAAGGAAACCATTTTTCGGCCGAAAAAGGTTGGCCACACACATTATTACCAGGATATTAGATATATATTAGCAATATTCGCACAATTTCACACACAGCGGTGAAACAGTGTCACATTGATCAGACGGGTAATTGCATTATTTGTCAAATATGTTTTGAAATGGAGCAAAAACTCGCAGTAAGTGGAACAAATCATGTAATTTCCCACAATTTAATAGATAATAAATGGCACACTAGACCTGCCCCCGAATAGTACAAGTGATTTGTAAGAAGGATGTTGGTGTGTGTGTGTGTGTGTGCGTGTGCGTGTGTGTGCCTGACCTGTTTAGTGTCTCTGAGAGCCTCCACAGCCTGGCTGTGCGTCGCCCCCTCCAAGCTTTTACCGTTCACCGCCACGACGCGGTCACCTGGACAGGTAGAGAACACAAGTGATGGTTATATATGACCATCATGCAACCATATACAGATAATATAGAAATCACGTCATATGAAAATATATCACATATATATATATATATAGATGGTTAGAAAGAGATGGTTATGGGAACGTATGTATTTGTAGTTTTTAGTTATGATGCTAACTTTCACGTTCACCACAGTATTTTATGGCTTCTCCCACCTGCACTGCTTTATAATGAATAATCGGTAACACTTTACTTGAAGGCGGGTGAATAAAACCGTCATGACGCTGTCATAATCACGACATGACACCTGTCACGACACTTTATGAATGCTTATGACAGTCGTCATTAAGTGTCATTCGGTAATTCTGAATCTTCAGAATCGACGAGGCGTTTTGTCGGTTCTTTTTACCGCTTTATTTACATAATAATCAATCAAATTTTATAAGCCGCGTGATTTGTACGACACATTTAAATGAAAAGGCATATTTTATCATAGCTAGTTTTTCTCTTTGTCTCTTTATTTGTTGTATTTACCCTAAAAAAAAAAAAAAATGCATCGTGCTGTACAAATACTTTTGTATAGACACACTCATCATATTCGAGTATTGTTTGAGTATTGAATATACACAACGTCATTCTTGTCCATGCCTTTCTGTATTCTGCCGTCCAGCGCCGCGGCTCCGTTTGGTATGATGGCTTTAATGTAGATACCCCCGTGCCGGACAGTGGTGTTGACCCCGCCCTAAGAGGAGACAGACACAGACAGAGCCAATCAGAGAGAGAGCACAGTATATGAGGTGGCATTTTA
>JAOPJH010000066.1:2317542-2330265 GCA_027122575.1 Merluccius polylepis
ACCCTTTTTATAAAAAAAATTAGAATGCTTTTATTTGTAATCCTTTTAAATCCTTAACCCCCCCCCCCCCCCCCAATCCATGTGGCCCTACAAGAAAAGACCACATCCTGACACCATTTTGCTCCCCACTTTATCAGATTAATAGTGTTTAAATACATCTGTCATCGTACACACGCCAAACGGTCTCTGATTGCTTTCTTGTCGCAATTTCTCCCCCACCATATCGCCCCCCCCCCCCAGGGACCTTTTACTCATGACCTTTACAAACATTTAAGCCATTTAAAAAATATATATTGTTGAAGATGTGTTTGATGGTTGATTTTAGCTATTAGGTCCTTGGTATCAGTGTTTGGCTTAGCAGTCACACCACATCTTAGGACACCAAGTTCTCAAAGGAGGTGGAATTAAAAATGCTCATCTAAAATGAGACGCTTCAGAGTCGTGAGTACGATTTCTCAGCGTTATAGGAATATGTCGATAGATATTAAGGGCAGGTTAGTGTAGTGGCCCAGCAGAAAGGTTCTGTGTTCGATCCCCAATGCCCACAGTCTCTTTGTGTAGGCCTTCCTGAGCAAGATGCCCTAATGCCTACCTGCTTCTGAATGTCCTGTATCTGAACTGTTTTGGGGGTTAAAGCGTCTGCATAAATGACTCATTAGTAAATGGTAAGATATCAAGTGATGGTAAGATATCAAAAGATATCAAGATATAAGTGCTAGTGAGTGGCCACAGGTCTGAAACGCGCTCTATAAATGCAGACCAATTACCAATTTATTCACCTCTTGTTGCAGGAATTCCTTCCACGAGTCGCTGAAGCAGATGAGCTCGGCCCAGCAGCACCAGGGCAACGCCGGGGCAGGCATGGGGACGTACGAGACGGTGCAGCACTTCAACGACATTAAGGAGCACCTCCACTCGGTCCGGAGAGACGTGGAGCACCTGGTCCAGCGCAACCCGCCGGTACGCCGTCCCACGGGAACCAGCTGGCCCAACGAATGCTATTCTAAAGCTGCTCGCAAATCTTCTCTTTAAAAAAAAAAATCATTTTGAAGGACGTTGTCCCCGGTCATGTCTAAATTGTATTTCCCAACATGCAGAACCCGTCTCTTTTCTGAAGTGAGGTTGTAAGATTTCAATTACCGTTGGCACTTAAAAGAGACTTTAAATTATATCGATGTTGAAAATGTATCACATCTAAGTTTAATAGTGGATTAATCATTTCAGTCATTCATCGAGTACAAATACCAAACATTTTTAGATTTGGTTCATGGATTATTATGAAATGAATGCTTTCGTTTTTCTTGGCTGCTTGTCAGATAAAGCAAGCGAACGTTAGACATCACAACGGACTCTGGTAGCATTTCCTATCATTTATGACATTTTCTAGACTAGATGATTAATCGAGAAAATGATCAGCTGTGAAAATAATCGTCAGTTGCAGCCCTATTCGGAAGTTACTTTTGAAGTGTATGTCATTTTGATTGTGTATCGATAAAGATACGTTTCATGGCTAACTGTTCAACTGTGGCGTCCTTCAGAACCCTGCAGAGAAGATGTTCAAGTGTCCAGACTTCCCCCCGATCCCTCCCTGTCTGTCCACGGTCCACTTCATCGCCTTTGTGGTCGTCCAGTCCGTCTTCTTCTTCTGCTACATCATGTACAAGTAGGTTGTCGTCCTGAGCCACAAGGCGCCGTATTTCATTTCTACTGCACATTGACCAACATGCAGCTGGGTGTTGACCGAGGTGTTGTGTTGTTTGTGTCTCACGCAGAAGTCAACAGGAAGCGGCCGCAAAGAAGTTCTTTTGATGAAACGGCGGGAAAATGAGAAGATGTCCCTGACTTTTTTTTTTTTTTAGTTAATATAATTTGTGTTCAAATTGTAAATAATTGTACTTGAAGAAAATAATTTTGTTTTCGAGAATTTGTTTTTCGTTTTAAATTGGAGTTTTAATTTGAGGGTACAACCTGTGTATTATTAATTCATGCTCAAAGTGTCACAACAGTGTTCACAAATTCCCAACACAACGTAACGTTACATGCAGTGTTTATTTTTCGCCTTACCGTTTGTGTTTTTTTCAGATGAATTTCCTTGGCCTTTGTCTCATTCCATACAACCCACGGCTCTATAGGATAACAATAAAAAATGTTAAATTAAAAGTATTGGGGTTTGTATCGATGCTGTGACACTGAATCCTGACCATGGTAGCATAATATGTTCTGAATGAGAGGACACTGGCTGGTTGTGCTGTCTAATCAAGCTGTTTGTATAAATAGAAAATACCAAAAACACCAATGCGGCGTGCTTATTTGCATTCCCCATAACAAGCAACACACACCTCATGGCAACTCCTCCCTTAACTCACTTGTTCAGCTAAGCTAACTTAGCCATACCTGTTGACCCCAATGCTTGCTGCACTGATATTGTAAAGCAAGTGGTTGCCAGGTGGTGATTGGAGGACTCGCCGTGTCCCTCGCTGTGTCCCTGGGACGGCCCAGGGGGACGGGGCGCTGGAAAATGTCCCTTATTTTCAAATCCCAATGTTGACGGTTATGAACTTGGCTGGGTAGGTTTATTGGTAGCAGTTTACTTTACACGTTGTTACTAAGTTACTAAAACCCTAACCGTTATTACGGTTACATAAAAGTTGCTGCATAAAAACATGAGCTTGTTAATAAATAACCCAAATGTATTCAAATAAAATTGCATATTAAATTTTTTATTGCATTGGTGTACATATTAAAATGTAACTAGTTATTATAAAGCACAGTGTTGAGTTTGAGTAAGATCAACAGCCATCACGTGAAAATAGTTTCTAATCCTGTCCATTTTGTGGTCGGCTTAATGGGGTCACCATTCAAACAGTGAAATCGATTTGATAATCCTAAAACAAGACATCAAGATGTGCAGTGAGTTTCTATCACTGTCGCATTCGGTCTGCTACCTGTGCTAATGCTACCTCATGAGAAGTCCCTCCGTCGCTATGGATCAAGGGTGAAATTACAATTCAGTTAAAGCGACCAGTATTATGTCTCATCAAGGACTAGTAGGGCTCGGTCACCTTCAGGGATTTAATTAATTCAGCGTATGTTTAGAGATGACACGATGGGAAAATTGTATTTTTACACTGACGCATTATTAAACCTGAATACAATGGCCCCAATTTACTTTCAGCTTTACCCCATGATCAGAGAGCACCGATGATGTTATTCCCTGAACATACAGCATAGTTAAAACACAGTTAAAACACGGTGTCAATCATCTACCTAACTATCGTCTTAGGTTTTGCATAGTGTGATATCGTCGTATCATAAGTGTTGTCTTTTCTCCAAATTTAAAATACTTGTACAAGTATTTAATTCACACAGGAGTATACAAAAATAGGCTTTACCATGTGGCTATTTTATATACAGACTATTTATTTATTGAATTACCGGAAAACTATATGATGCTATATCGTGATATATATTGTTATCCAGATATAAAATTACCTGTATCAGAAATGGAAGATTTTGGCCATATCGCCAAGCCCTTATATATAATATATATGTAGGTAGGTAGGTACGTATGGGGGGTCAGGGGTCATTTATGCGGCCTTTGGTCAGGAGCAGGGAGAAGACAGAGAGGGTCTCGGTAGTCTCCCATCCTATATGTACCTTTCAGCCATTACCCCCCCCCCCTCCTCTAAACAATGTCGCTGTGTCTGTGGCAGGGGGGGGGGATAAACAGCCCCGTAATCCTTTCCTCCCCCTGTTTGCTCTCAGTGGTATAAATGGAGATCGCCCAGCCAGGCTGCACAAGGGACGCCCCCCCCCCGCCCCCCCCACCGCTTCCCTAATATGATTAAGCACCAATGGGCGGAAGCGACATATGTCAACAGCATCGGCCCCGCTGTCGTCGTCGCCGTCCCTCTTTAAAAACCCAGTTTTTCACACGACGGGGATGCGCTGATACCGTGGCACTAAAAGCACCGTGAAAGTAAACGTTTAAAGAAATGTTTAAGGAAAAAAATGAATAAAGGTCTCGTTTGTGTGTTTTAGAAACAGAGAGGAGTGAGCTGGCCATCTGCCTCTGAAACCTGGCGGCGCAGGGAGAGTTTAATCCAGATTATGGCCGGGGCACAACTGTGTGTGTGTGAGTGTGTGTGTGTGTTTGTGTACGTGTTGCTTGGCGTCAGTGTGTCCTTGGCTACATAGACACGCAGCAGGTTAGCTAGCAAAAAGAAGGATCCCGTTGGATTTTACCAACGACCCCAAAAAACAGGAGGCCCCAAACTACACCCCTGAAGGACGCCCTATCCGCATCGCCGACCGACTTCACCGTTTGAACCTCGAGAGATATACGCCCGTGTGCACTTTACTAAGCAACGGAGGAGATCACTTTGTTAGGGCTTAAAGAAGAATGGCGTTCCTGATCAAGAGCATGATCGGCAACCCGCTGTCGGGCATCGGTCTGGGCGGCGGCGGGGACAAGGAAGAGGAGGCTGCGCCCACGGACCCGGCCAAGGCGGCGGGGATGACCCGCGAGGAGTATGAGGAGTACCAGAAACAGGTGGTGGAGGAGAAGTAAGTAGTAGCTCGACGGGGAGCCATCTTGTTTTTCTCTGTTGACGTGCGGAAAGCCACCCGCCTGTGTGCGGGCGGATCAGACCAACGGACAAATCTGACCTTGACAGTCCACATCTACTTGAGCTAAAATTTGGCTGTTTTTTTTTTCTTTTTATATTTCTTGCATCGAACTAAACCTCCTGATATTATGAGGTGCACATAAATAAATAAAAACCTTTGTAGGTGTATTTTTACATTTATACATACATTTTATTTCATTATTTGTGAAGCATTTTTGTGAGGCATTGATTTATTTAAAGATGCTTATCATGCACAAGGACAGAATACACAATTTATCAGTCATGTCATCTATGGAGAGAAATCTTTTGAAAGATAATAACTCCCAATAATAAAGATATCCATCTCCCTAAAATCGTCCTACCCATCATACCCTGTATATATCAGTTTCAATAAGCTATCTAACAATGTATCTGGGACTTAAAAAAACAGTTTGACTGTAGGCCAATTCTGTAAAATATTTATAAATAAAAAGAAGTCAATTTATAATGTAAACATGTAAAGAAAATAAAGAATGTAATCTGATATTCAGAGCTTAGCATTATAAATATTTTTGTTCAACGTAGCTGAGAGCCTAAAATAGCAGTTAATGTAAAAAATGTTTTTGCTAATCTCTTATAAGCAGCAGGCAGCCGTTTGTTGTTGTTGAACGTACACCAACTATGTTGCATAATGTTCAGTATCAATATATTTAGTATGGCGCGTCCAAAGCAAATTAAACGGTGCATAATTGGGTATCGCTACCCATTATGAATCTGTATTATGTCTAAGGGAAGGATATAATGGCAGCTGTGATATTTTCTGCAAGCTCAGAAGAACCATCAAATAAATCAAGTGATTTAGATGTAGAGGGCGGATATGTAGATTACATAACCAGATTTGTGCTTCCATCTCTCTGGAGTTTGGGCAGTTTTGGCAGTTCATTTTACAAAGGCCATATTATCATTTAGTCAGGTGACGTGCATAAATTGGAGCGGTACATGAATGAAGTTCGGACTAAAACATTTGAGATGAAAAACCCTTCTGGAGATTTTCAACGCCGATATATCCTCAAAGTAGAACGTAAACTAGAATCTCAGCCAATGATTTTTTTAAAGAAAGTGTGAAATGTGCCCCCTCCTATCCATCCCAAAAAGTCATGAACTGGATTTGAGAATAACAATAGCGGTGTGTTTGCAAAAACGATGTTTCTCCAAAAATGGATTTGTAATAGAGATCAAAGCTCTACGCAACTAGCCCAGGACAACACAGCACTGTGGTGTAGCCTACAGTACAGCCAATACCCTTGAACACATGTAGGTCTTTGCTTTGTGAATAGTATTCTTTTTATTGAAACTGTTTGAACTACAATGTGGTCATTGAACTAGGTTGAGCTATAGACCTTATTCATCTATAGCGGCCATCTTGGCTCCATCTTGGCTCTAAATGCTTGCTGGGTGAGGCCCCCAAAAATTGCAAACAAACAATGCATCGGATAATAAGGCAACATCATTGAACCTGCATTGCTACTGCTTTTCCCCATTCTGTCTCATAGTTGGTCTAACCCTAAAGTCTCTATTTTACAGGATGGAGAGGGACGCAGACTTCCTGCACAAGAAGGCAGAGAGAGCCACACTGAGGGTTTGCCTACGAGATAAATACAGACTGCCAAAGGTAAACAGGCTCCACAAGTGTGGAAAATAAAGAGGACACGACTGTGAAAACACTGCGCAGTAACACAATCCATATGGTGACTTTGTATTTGTTTTAATCTCTTGCTGCATAAATATACAGTATTTCCAAAATATTTCTAATATACATGTATATATATTTGAAACCAGAAATAATAATTCATAGGATTGGATTCAAATCCTATTAATGACTTATCTCACACAAAAAAAATAATAATAATAGAAACAGGAATCAAATGAACATTTAAGTCTGGCCTCTTATTGGCCAAAATGTGGGCTTCATTGGCAATAAGATAAGACAAAACCCCATTAAAGCAAAGCCTCAATGACTGGATACCTTGTTAGAGCAACCCGGCTTCTTTCAAGATGGGCTGACCAGCGGCCCTGATCCGCTGAGCACAAGTTCTTGGCAGTTTTAGAGTAGACGGCGGAAACCATGCCAACAGATTAGCGTGTGTGCGACGTCATCGCGTGTCCCACCACCACCCCGGTTGAGCACCTTGGGTCTTAAACGGCCAACTGCCACAGAGCAGGTGTCCCGGGCCTCATTGGGTAATCTAAGGCGCCGACGTGAGCCGTCTAGTGTGAACGAGGAGGACGGTATTGGAGTGGAAACAAAGTGATTGCTTCCTGCTCCTTTTTTTCAAGGGCCCACTGATAAAGGGGCACAGGGTTAAGCGTCAGCTACGATGGCAGGCGCGAAAAAGGTATGTCAAAATTCGGCTCAAACGTCTCGCCGGAGGTTTAACAATTGTGAATTGTATTTATTTATTTTGTCTCACAGTCATCCCACTTATTAAACGTATTAGCCTCGTGAAAATATAGATTTTTTCTAAAGTAACAAAAATGGTAACCATGGTTCCTTGAGGGCCTTGTCCTCTGCAGCACATATTCAATTGATCCGTTTGTTGATCAGTTCCCAGCATAGACAATAACTGCTCTCTTGATATTCTCTGGTGCTATAGCTGTGTGACAAAGCCCTGTCACTCGGCTATTATACACATATCGTAAGGATAATCACGGTATTGATAAAGGTAATTACTTTTCTCAATTGGTGTTTTCCATTGCATGGAAAGCCTGGGCGCTTGACAAAGGCCACTTTACATAAGGCATCTTCATTATGACGTGGCTCCACGCTGAACACCCAATTACCATACCAGCTCTGAAGACAAACGAGGAAATGAGGCTCCTTTGTCATTTTTTTTCTGTCGAGGACACCTGCATATGCTCTCTCCAATAGCAACGATTATTGTTGAAAACAATACATTTTGACCCAAAAGCAGGTGTTTTGCCAGGTCTGTATGTGTCAGACCTTCAGACATTTGTAGTTGGCGTGAGACAAAGGCTGGGGCCCGTCTCTGGTAATCCCATGGCTTGATGTTAAACATAGACCAATGTAATGGCCTTCTGTGGTCTCCTGCGCTCTCTGTCTGAACCATACAGGTCTGTACTACACAAGTACATTTGTAGGTTGTAAGGGAAGTTTTGAGGGGAAAAAACGAGTACGTTTGCTCGGAGATATCTGGAATTGATCTGTCCAGCATATGTCTGCGTAGTCACTTCCATTTGTGAGGTCGCAAAGGGGTAGATTTTAAAATGACTTGTAATGGAGGATCCACGTCGCATACCGGTGGTAAAGTGACTCTTTCATCATGTGTCAATCTTCTAGAAACGGGAGAAAGAAATAGCCAGTGCATATGTCAGCTGGAAATTAAATGATCAACAAAGATAGCGGGATGGATCAATGGGTGGATCTTTACGCAAATCCATAATTCAGTTGTTTGTCACTCAAGGGTCTGACTTATTTTGGTAAGCTCTCCAGAGTCAGACAAAGAACAAGGTCAGGTCGCACCTTTCACTGAACGCTCAGATGAAATGTCGTAACCTTCACCATTGTTTGTTTGTCACTACCGTGTGTGGTATCGTCTTTTGTTCTCAAAGCTCTGTACGCTTCTAGCTTTCTGAACCCCCGCCACAAACTTGTCTGTTCTCCTGCCGTTTGTCAATGTGCAGAGCGAACAGGACGAAAACATGATCGAGATGGCCGGGGACGACGTGGACGTACCCGAGGAGCTGCTGAAGATGGTGGATGAGGACGCCACGGAAGAGGAGGGCAAGGACTCCATCCTGGGCCAGATGCAGAACCTCCAGAACATGGACATGGACCAGCTGAAGGAGAAGGCCTCGGCCACCGTATCGGAGCTGAAGACCAAGGCGGAAGAGAAGTGCTCTGTGATGTGAGAGGGGGCAGGAGGGGTGAAGAGAATAAATTGAAACCCAAACGTCGACCTTCTTAGGAAATAACCAGCCATGCAGTGTTCGAGAGGCTGGGATTCAGTCCAAGCTTCAACAAAAAATGTATACTTGTAAACAAAACAGTAGCTAATTACTAGTACCAAATCGCAATATGCAGTACAGATAAGGGCAAGGTGTTATATCTTTATTTCCGTCTCATTCCATATTCTCAACAGTTCAAAACAGTTTTCTTGTGTGTATAGCAGGTCATTGCTAACTCTAAAATGGCCGTTGATTCTCATCCAGAAAGTTTACCCCTTTTTATTGTTTTTTCGGTTTGTTAATGTTTTTGATGATCTAATCAATCTAGAAAAGTGATATTTTCCAGTGAAGTGAGCCGATACATTTTCCTCCTGGTCATGTTTAACACACACACACACATTCACATCCAAAATGCTTGTTCTAAAGTCATTTTAAAGATATTTGTGTATTTGTTTGTCTACACGAGAGGATGTTGTGTTGCACGTCAATGAAACAGAAAATCACTCAAGGAAGGACTTCCAAGTAAGTCTTGATTCGTGTCCAACCTTCCCTGTAACGGTTTTGTTTCAGCCCTCCCCCTGATCTGTTGTTGATGTCACTGTCTGTTGTTTAATGTCTGTATGTGGTGAGTGTGAGTAAAAGTTGGACTGTAGGTGTAGTCCCCTTCGGTGTTGTTGACCGGGTGACGATCTGGACACGTTGTATGAGTCGGTCGATTTCAGCTATTGATAATAATTGTGTAAAAGAAAAAGCATTGACTCTGTATTGTATATGTCATGTAAAATATTCCACGTCCTCTTGTATTTTTGATCAAATCTATAATCATTTGAAAAAGTTAACCTATAGGCAAGAATGAAAACTTTTCAGTTTTGCATATCACAATGTTTAAATATATTGTCGTCATTCCATAGATAATGACGCTGCAGACATGGAAGTGATTTATCTAAAAATGCAAATAAATGATTATAAGAAATGTGTTTGGCAAATTAAGTTATTTTACGTGACATCATCATGTCTTATATGACTGCAGAACAACATCAAGATCCATATTTAAACCTATTAGTGGGGATATTCAATCTTATGTTGCTTTGCTACAAACTCAGACAAACTAAAACTCTCCAAACTTCTTACAAACAAGGCTCAGTTAAAGATGCTGAGAAAATGACATTTGCTTTCGCCTCAACGTAATCCTTTCTACAAAGCTAATCATACACTATATGCAAAACAATGTTATCCTTATACAAACCTAGGATCCTTATATAAACAAATAAGGATCAAGCAAATTGGATCACTCACCGTACTTAACAATTACAACCAACAGAGTGAATAAACGCTAGCCCTCAATGATTATTAAATTGAAAAGCGGGTTCATGAAGGGGCGAGAGAAGGAAGCTGTGAATGTTTGGTGCGTGGTGTTGAGTCCCGCTCTGAAAGGCACTGGATTTGTGAGATCTGGAGATTAGCGGTTAATAGGATCAGACCCGTGGAGGTGACCAGGCAAGGGTGTGTCTTTGGTTTCAGCTTTGGAGGAGAGGATGCAAGCGCAAGAAGGGCACAAGCCGCAACATTTTTATTTTGCAGGAGTTTAGCGCAAATACAGTTTTTGGGGTAGGCTACGAGAGAATCAGTGGATCCTGAACGCCATTCTTTACCAACCACCACGACAGGTGTGCCTTCATACCAATTACTACTTTTACTTATTTATTGCTTTATATACAACAGGGCTTCTCAACCTTGGGGTAGCCCAACATGCTGAAATGTTTGACTTAAACTAGTTTTTGTTTTAGGGTTAGGTTTTAGGGTTTGGTTTGGTGTAAGGGTTGGTTTTAGGGTTAGGGTTTCCTATTCAGGTTAGGTTTTAGGGTTTGGTTTTTGGTTTTAGGGTTAGGTTTTAGGGTTAGGGTTTGGTTTAAGCATTAGGATTTAGTTTTAGGGTTAGGTTTTAGGGTTAGGGTTAGGTTTTAGGGTTAGGGTTACGTTTTAGGTTTAGGGTTTGATTTTGGGGTTAGGGTTTGGTTCCCAGGACAACGGTCCCAGGATGAGCCCCTTGGACCCTGAGGTCTTCGGGTTTGGGTTCCTGAAGAACGACCTTGGATTAGGGTTTGGTTTTGGCCTTCAATGCAAAGTCTGAAAAATAATATGAAAGATTAATATAATAATGTGAATATTACATTATATACTTTATGTTAATAATATAGGCCTAAACTTTATCTTCTTCATTCGCTCATTCTACCCTCTACCTTTGGTCAAACTAGTAGTCCTCACATACATACATAGTTAGTAGGCCTACTAGTAGCCTAATTTTGTGATCATTGACTATAACAAATAATCTGACATTTCTATTCCCAAGTCTGCATATTAGGAGACCCATAGGTTGGGCACTTAGCGTTGTTAACGTGTCTCTTTTCTCTTTCTCTTTCCTTTCTCTCTGTCTTCCTCATCTTTATTCGCTAACAAAGGAGAATTTCACCTTCTGTAATTAGGAAGTGCTAAATAGTTTTAGGGGTTTTAACCCTTTTGTGTAAAATAATGTAATCCCCTTATGTGGGCTAAGGATTACAAACTGTAGTGGCCACATCTTTGTTTAGTGTTAGGCCTAATGACACACGTGTAAAAGGTGCCTAACAGTTGTAATGTCTGTATACTCCCCTCCTGTGTCTCCGGTGGAGCGAGCTGTTAGTTATCAGCTCGGGAGACTCGGGTTCAAGTCCTGCCAGAGGTGGTATCCATAAACCAAATCATATCATGTAATTTTGTCCCCCCCCCCCCATAAAAACATGAAAGAAGCTAACAAGGTCTCATTCTCTAATATATTTGATCAATGTTTTATTTGGTTATGGCCACAACACGAGATGTGTAATAGGTTTTGAATGTGCAGAAAGTTTTGAACATGAGCTGAAATCTTGCTGAAACACATAGGAGCTATTCAAGTCCAGGGGTTTATAAATTAATTAAAATTAATTAATTTATCATGTATGTGAATATGTGCCACATGCACATTTAAAAAATCTACTTCCCCAAACTAAAGACACAAAAGTAGACAGAAGAGTAAATCATGCCTATATGTCACCTGGGGCCGGAATCTTGTGTTTTCCTTTACATAAATAAAGACATTTTCATCATAAATTGATGCAGAGACGGCACAAATTGGTGCATAAAAATGTACCAGAATGCAGGAAATTGTGGGAAAAAAAGGTGTTTGACGCTCAAAATGTCTTATAGGTTCAAGACAACAGGTAAGTAATCCCCCTCTCTTACACTAACGGTTTGCTGTATCAAGCAGTTAACTTGATACACTATACGTGGCAGACTGTCTGCAGTGCTGCAGCTCTGATATTATATAACCCAACAGTAAAAACATTTGTGAAACCTTGGCTATCCTAAACCACAGTGACTGATTCAAAAAAATGACTCGGGCCTTTCACGACGCTGAGCCGCTAGGGAATGTGCTGCGTTTCTGGCCGACCTTTTGGTGTTGAAGGTGGTGTTTTGGGGGGTCTCCTCCAAGAGTGTGACGTAGACCAGGGCACAGGTCAGGAGGAACAGCACCGTCACTGTGTGGGCTTGCCTTCAGAGAGAGAGAGAGAACGAGAGAGACAGAGACACAGAGAGACATTTCTCAGATGGAAAAACTGTTAACCGAGAGAGAGAAGAGGAAGATCTGATGAGCCTTGTCCCGTCGGCATCGAAAAGCAAAATCTTTAAATGCAATAAGAAATTGTACTTGTGCTGGAAGATGACATGCTTTCGCGTGTGTTTATACATATGTCTGTGTACGTATGCATATGTATGTGTACTCATGTATACGTGTATATGTATGTATAGTATATACAAACCAGTTCTATGGTACGAACAGTTAATCATAACCTAGCCAGAGCTCAGCTTGTTCATACACAGGCTCCTCGTTGAAGGTTGATTACAATGAAACCTATGTAACCCAATGCTAGGATATATCATACCAGCAATAATCACGCCATGCTGAACATTTTGACGTATAATATGGGCGGGGGACCCTCAGACCCCCTGCGTAATGCGCCCCCCCAGTGTTCAGATGAAATGTACGCCCCTGGAAAAAGCTATTGTCTGTTCTGTATTATTGGATGTGTATTGGTCTTACTTTCTGTACCTTGATTGGCCGCTTATACCAATG
>JAOPJH010000066.1:2334991-2345708 GCA_027122575.1 Merluccius polylepis
AGTCTCTCTTTGTCCCATTTCTGTAGCTCTCACAGACACAAAGACTTGACACACTCACACGCACCCACACATACGTAGACTCGCCTCTATATTTCATCCCATTGCAGTGCTGTGAATATGTGCTTATAGCATGGAGTTACAAATTCAGCAATAAACTAGACATGTACAATCTTGGAAAACATTCCCTACTTTGTACAATCTGCCCAGACTATGCTTATATGACTTATTTATAGTGAAACCTCTACATTTTTACTTTTTGTCTTCACTTTTCGACTTTGACTTCAAAAACAGAAACGAAAATAAAACCATTGGAATACTTTCACATGTCTCTGCTTGGTCCGTGTCTCGTACAGAAGTGACCCTCGTCGGCTCCTGAGCAGGGCACCATGGGAGACATGAAGACACCGGATTTCGACGACCTGCTGGCAGCCTTCGACATCCCCGACATGGTGGATCCCAAGGCCGCGATCGAGTCCGGCCCCAACGACGACCACGGAGGACAGCTGAAGCCGGCCAACGGGGGCGGGATGGCGACCGGCGACGGCGACGTTCCTCTGTCGGCGCAAGATGTTGGCGTTAGCGTCATTGTGAAGAACATGAGAAGCACGGACACTGGGGAGCAAGACGGATTCCCACAGGAGAACGTCAGACAGATCCGTAACCACTCTCATGCCCATAGTGCCCATGGTAATGGAGTGCATAATGGCTTACTAGCAACTCAATCCTATAGCAAACTCTACTCTAAGAATGGGTGGCGAGTTCCCACCGAGAAAGGTCCACCGGTTAACACTACAACCTCTGCATTTCACGAGTTCAGCCCCATATCCAGTGCTGAAGAGTTTGATGACGACGATAAGATTGAGGTAGATGAACCCACAGTGATGAACTGCGGTCGGCCGTTGTTTAGACCCGCTCCCAACACCTTCACTGTCCACCCTTCCTGTCCGAAGAAAGAAAAACGAAATTGTCGCTTGCCTACGTCAGTGGACATTGACTCCAAGCCCAGAGCAGCTAGAAATCTAGGTCAATCTAAAAATGAGGCGAATAACAAGCATGGCACTTTAAAGTATGCCAAACCAACTGACATATCCAAGGTTCAGCCCGAAGAGCAAGCCAAACAGGAAACCACCAATCCCCAGGCACAGCAAGGTACAGAGGCTGTTGAACTGTCAGGAAGTAGCTCTGATCCTGATCTAAGCGTTTCCCAGGCCAAAGCGAAGACCTCTGCCAAGCTTTCTTCTTGTATTGCCGCCATAGCCGCCCTCAGTGCAAAGAAAACCAGTAGCAGGCACCCGAGAGTCTCAGATTGCCATTTGATCCAGAAGGAATCAATCCCTGTCAGTCCCCAGGGCGAATCGCCTAAGGTAGCCAAGGAGAGCCCAGGCCCTCCAGAGAGCCAACCCGAACAGGAGTCAGCTCTCGAAGTTGCCAAACGACTGTTGTCAAGGGATCCAGACAGCCCTTGCAGTGTCACCAGTGAATGCAGCAGTAAAGAATCCCCTGCCTCGCCTACAGGTACCGCCCCAGTTATCCCCAAAGTTCGAATCAAGACCATCAAGACCTCGTCGGGCCAGATCAAGCGTACTGTCACCAGAGTCCTTCCCGAGTTTGACGCCGAAGGCAAGGGTGGAGAGAATTCCAACAACTTGTCTGTCATGATAGTTTCCTCCGCGCTTTCCTCCACCACGTCCAACACAGTCTCTCCCTCTCCAAGAAAAACCTCTGTTCCCAACACAGTGTTAGCCAGCCGTCCTTCTTTGGAATTAACAAAGCAGATGACTATCAAACCTGTGGCGACCGCCTTTCTCCCAGTTTCGGCAGTCAAGAAGGCAGGTTCACAGGTCATCAATCTTAAGCTAGCAAACAACACCACGGTCAAAGCCACCGTAATCCCTGCGTCCTCTGTGCAAAGTGCCAGCAGTGCCGGCCGTAAAGCTGCCAACGCCACCCAACAACAGACTGTCATGGTGCCTGCCTCCTGTCTGGCCAACACCAAACTTGTGCCAAAGACTGTCCATCTGACCAACCTTAACCTTCTTCCAAAGGCCGTTTCCAACACCACCTGTGAGATCCAACAGACTGCGCCATGCAACAAAGCAAAACAACAACAGCAAGTAAAACCACAGGCCACACAGGCGGGCCAGCTCCCAAAGAAAGGGTCCAGGGTCCAGGTGTTTTCAAGCACTCAGAGTACTGTGGTGGATGCTTTTAACAAGGTCCTGAGTAGCATCAACCCTGTGCCTGTATATGTGCCCAACCTCTGCCCTCCCACCTCAGCCTGTATCTCGCTACCATCCCGGGGCTACAAGTGCCTGGAATGCGGGGACTCCTTCGCGCTGGACAAAAGCTTGAGCCAGCACTTTGAGCGGCGCAGTGTGCGCATAGAGGTCACCTGCAACCACTGCGCCAAGAACTTGGTGTTCTACAACAAGTGCAGCCTGTTGTCTCACGCCAGGGGACACAAGGACAAAGGGGTGGTCATGCAGTGTTCCCACCTCATTCTGAAACCCATCCCCACCGACCAGATGATAACCACCTCGGCGCCGACCGGCCCACGCGTTACTTGTTCCGCCGCCGTCTCGGCCGCTCAGATCCAGAGCGCCACACCCACCGCGACCCAAGCAAAGGCGACGTCGGTCATCGCAGCCCCAAGCGGCGCTCCTCTTGTGGCCGCCATGCCGCTGGACGACGACGGGGCGAAACAGTGCAGACAGAGCCTCAAGTGCTTGGAGTGCAATGAGATGTTCCAGGATGAGAGCTCCCTAGTGATCCACTATCAGCATGCAGTAGAGTTCCACTCACAGGTGTGTGTGTGTGTGTGTGTGTGTGTACATTTTGAATAACTGAATAATAATTCACGTGACTAGCATTCAAAATTCAGTTTTGTATACTTGAAATATGATGTATTATTGTATTATTATTCTTGTAAGTATTTATCCCAGACGGGAATTTTGCGATAAATGAGTTTTGGAGTATGTCACAACATTTCAACCTAGTTTTTTTCTTTCTTCCATACGACTGCAGAAAACGTGCGGCATCTGCCAAATGCTGCTCCCCAACCAGTGCAGTTTTGTGTCCCACCAAAGGATACACCAGCACAAGTCTCCTTACATCTGCCCAGAGTGTGGGACCAGCTGCAGATCTGTCCACTTCCAGTCCCACGTTACCAGGAACTGTCTGCATTATACGCGCCGGGTCGGCTACCGGTCAGTACATTTTGTTTTACATAACTTTAGGTTATTTACATAACCCCAGTTCTCTGACCAAGAAATTTGACATTACTGGACAAATCCCTTGAGTCCAATGTGTTTGGACTCCAACCTGGGAGTGTATCCTATGCCAAAATCTGCTTCTGTAGCTGGTTTAAAGTAGCTCCTCTTATCTCCTGCATAATTGAGATGGTAGTGATTTTTTTAAGTGGCAGCATTGCTTTTAAAGTGTGTAGCTTATAAATATAATAAATATCCAGATTTCATTTCAAGAATAGTAGAGTGCAGACTGTCAGCGATCAACAGCCACTTCCGCTCTCCTTCAACGCCTTATAATCATTTGAAGGGTTCGAAAGGTTGACTCTTCCTCTATCTCCAGGTGCGTCCATTGCAACGTGATCTTTGGCGACGCCGCGTCACTCAAGTCCCACATCCAGAGCACCCACTGTGAGGTGTTCTACAAATGCTCCATGTGCCCCATGGCGTTCAAGTCCGCACAAGCCATGCACTCCCACGGATACACCCAACATCCAGGGGCCAAGATAGGAGAGCCCAAGTAAGTTCTCACAGTCCCGTGTTTGTCTGGGATTTGTTTTTTTGTCAAGCCAGTAAAAGGCATTTGTACTTGTGAAGCCCCTTAATCACAGTACCGGTGTCAGAGGGCTTCACAGGCACCATGATGTCACATGACACCGCGTAATTTGAAAGCCCTCCCGAAGGGCAAGGAAAGCCTCTCCAACTCTTAAGAGCGAAGAAATATTGAGAAGGCTTCAATTGAGTTCAGTGTCGTTTTACCGCAAAAAACTTCCATTGATGTTTAGTTTCGCGCATTTGATACAGTAGGCCTTTACTTCATCCAAATCACTCGCAGACTGAAAGGCACACACATGAACACACGTTCGAAATAAACTGGCAAAGTTACTCAATACCCTCGTCAAATTAATCATGTTTGGACCATGAAACCAGGTTGAACCCTTCATGGGCACTTTCATCAGAATTAGGCATGGCAGCTTTTCTTGGTTTTGTATTTCCGCCCCCTGTCCAACGCCAAGTCTCCACTAATGAATTGAGCGACGTCAGAAGCAGATGTTCCTACCGTCTGAGCGCTTGCTGGCTTATGACTGCACATGCCTCTGAAAGTTATTTAAGCAATAAGCATATTGCTCTTATGAAACGGTTACTAAAACCGACTCCCTAGCAAGATTTAACTAAATAACCGCGCAGCGACATACAATGCAATCATTTATTGAAAACAGATCGTCATTCTTCCGCCAAGCAATATAGTTCCTCAAGACGGCAAAATGGTTGCCAAGCAACACAGGCTAGCATACAGGCTTTTGCATGCAGGCATTAATAGTAAAAATGAATTGTTATGCGGCCACAGAGTATTTTATAAGTTAATAAACAACATACTCAAGTGATCACCTCAACTTTTGCGCTATTTTAGGTTTCACAAGACGTTTATGATATTTTCACGGTTGTGTAACTTTGAGTTTATTAGCCGACGATGGTGAATTAATCACCTTTATGTTAGGTCATAATTTAACCACAACAACAATCGCCATTTTTTGTCTACATGCTAAAAAGACCATCGTATTGTGTTGTGTGTCTGCTTCTCAGGTTGATTTATAAATGCTCCATGTGTGACACGGTATTCACCATGCAGTCCTTGCTCAACACACACTTCGATCAGCACGTTGGCGACCACAAAGTGTCTGTGTTCAAGTGTCCGGACTGCTCCATGCTGTACGCCCAGAAACAGCTCATGTACGACCATATCAAGGTAGACTTCGCACGGTCTCACATGTCCTTATCCTGCGCATCCACTATAATATAGCTCGATGGAAAAGTATGTGTTGCTATACATGAATACATGAAACTATACATCATTTTAATGTATTATGGTAGATTGGAGCCTATATCACACAGCATATAGAGGGATTTTAGTTTTGTTTTCGTATTTAACGTATCTTTTGTCACAGGTCATCCACGGGACCCTAAAGACCATCGAGGGTCCTCCCAACCTGGGCATCAACCTGCCCCTGAGCACCAAGCCCACCCATTCCAACAGTAACAACAACAACAACAGCAACAACAAAGATGGCGGACATGCCAACCTCCCAGACAAGAAGCCCGGCCCCTTGTCCCTCAAGATGACCAACAGTAACTGTAACTCAGGGGACCATAGGGGTCCCCAGGGCCCCCAGGTGTACAAGTGTGGAGAGTGTGACGGTGTTTTTACCACCAGGGAGGTGTTCATGTCCCACATGAGACGAGACCACGGCAAGGTGAATGACGTTCCCGAGACAGATTTTGGTCACTGTTTTTAAGAGCACCGCTGTTTTTGAACACCCCTTTGTGACATCACAACATGGGAGGGCCCAACCCGGCTCGAATCGTGTTATTGGTGGACTGCATCAACGGGTTGGCCGGTAGAGTTGATCTGTTCCTCATACATCTGAGGGGACGATCACACTTGTGATGTCACAAAGGGATCGATTTTGAAATGGCTTGCAAAGGCATATCAATGTCCAAACAATGTGTTCTTTGTGTGTTTTCTTTTATAGATCATTAAGAAGCATCCATGCCGGCAGTGTGACAAGTCCTTTAGTTCCTCACACAGCCTGTGTCGCCACAACCGACTTAAACACAAGGGTCTGCGAAAAATATACACCTGTCCGTAAGTACTTAGTATTTAGCAGTTGTGGAAGAAGTACCGTACTCTGATCTTTTACTGAAGTAAAAGTAGCAATACCACACTGTAGTAAAAGTCTTGCATTGAAAATGTTACTTAAGTAGAAGTATTAGCATCAAAATATACTTAAAGTACCAAAAGTAAAAGTACACAGAATGGCCCGTTTCAGAATAATATATATAATATTATTGGATTATATATAAATATTCATTGATTAATTAATGTGTTCGTCGCGTTAATGTTGCAGCTGGTAAAGGTGGAGCTCAAAGTAACAAGTAACTAAAGCTGTCAGATAAATGACGTAGTAGAAAATAGAAATACTCAAGTAAAGTACTTGAGCTAATGTACTTATTTACTCTCCACTACTGGTATTTAGTCATGTTCTTATCGGCCGCTTTTATCCCAAAAAGCCATTTGCGGTGAATTCACACGCGTGAAATTTTTGTCATTTGCAGGCATTGCCCTCCTCTGAGCCAGCCGTTCACCAAGCGAGTGCTGCTGGAGCAACACATCCAGCTGATGCACGACATCAAGGAATCAGAGTCCAAGAGCCTGGAACCAGACGATGGGGAGTCCCAAGCCAACAAGGTAAATGTTATTTTACTGTAAATGTTATTAGGAGTTCGGTCTAGACCTGCTCCATTTGAAAAGTGCCCTGAGATAACTTCTGTTATGAATTGGCGCTATACAAATAAAATTGAATTGAATTGAATTGAAGGTACACTGACTATGGGGTCTACTGACTTGGCAAACTGACATGTGACATGTGCACACAGCAAAGCTGAGGTTTTATTGACCAAAGGTGTGAATGTCAAGTGGAGGTTTCATGTATCATAAGCAAGTGAAGGTACAACTATCTAGTGATGCTTGATCAATCACTATTTTGTCATCAAGTCTTTGGGTCAACGTGGATTCAAACATGTCTTCCATACGCTCTCGATTGTCTGCCACAGACCGCCGGCTCCAAGAGAAAACCGGAGGAGGAGGAAGAAGCGGAGGGCGGCGAGGGGTCTCCGGGCCCGCACTGCAGGGGCGGCCCCAACGGTCAGCAGCAGCCCCCGCCGCCACCGGCGGCGAAGAAGCCCAAGGTCCACGTGCCCAAGGCGCTCAAGTGCGGCGTCTGCGGCTTCGCCGGCGCCGAGGACGCGGCCGCCTTCCGCCTGCACATCCCACAGCACAAGTCGGACGGCTCGTCGCACCAGTGCCAGGAGTGCGGCCTGTGCTACACCTCGCACCGCTCGCTGTCGCGCCACCTCTTCATCGTCCACCGGCTCAAGGACCACCACAACCTGGCGAGGCGCGGACGCACAGACGCCGCCGCCGACGCCGACAACGACGACGACGACGACCGGAGCCAACGGGAGAACCAGTCGGGTGTGGCGGACGAGAACGACGGCGGGCCGCCGGGGACTCGGTGCAAGGTGTGCGGGAAGGCGTTCGACGCCGAGGGACAGCTGAACACGCACATGCGCACCCACGGCATGGCGTTCATCAAGGCCAAGAGGCGGAGCGCCGTGGACAAGTGAGAGGAGCGGAGGAGAGGCGGCGGGGGAGGAGTCCGTCTCGAGGGGACGTTTTGCACAAACACGTATACCGTATATAAAACGTATATAAAACAGAACGTATATACTGTATATGCGCTAGATGTGTGTGTATGGAGATAGACAGACAGACGCAATGTGTTTTAAAAAAATTGATATATTTCAGTGTCACTTTATGTGTGGTTCGATTGTGAGACTGAGATTTGAGACATTTTTGTACGCGAGAGGTTTCTAGTCTTTGGATAGATTTTTTTTTGTTTTTATATATATATAGAAAGAGAGAATAGACGTTTTATTTTGAAGCATTTCCATTTTGTGGACATCTCACTAGGATGTGTTGTCATGTACAGCTTGTTGTGATGGAACAGTGTGGCAGCGCTTGGACCTGCAAATGCTCTTAATGTCCGATGAATGTTTAAAACACACACACACACACACACACACACACACACACACACACACACACAATACCCTGAATCTCTACTTGGAAAAAACGGAAAGGCAGTTAGATTAACATGGGACTTAATTTGTCTATAAATAGATTTTTTTTTTTTTTTTTCATTAAAGGAAAACATCCTGTTTTCATCAAGGGACCATCACACTGAGATACTTCATTTTAATGTGCGTTATAATTTATTTTCTTAAACACCACCACCGTGGAGCGGTTTTGGTAAATTCAAGTCTTTGAATCGCTGCCAAACTACAAGAACACTAAGTTTCTCATACATGTATGCTACTCTTTTCGGAACAACTGGTGCAAAAGCAGTACTGAATATCTTAATACCATGCAATCAGAGGAACTGATTTTATTTATGGTTTTATTTCAGAATATTTTCCACAGTGTAAATCCTGGATTTTTCTTTTTTTTATTATATGGCAGCTCTATCAACCATATTACTCTATTACCTGAATACCTGAATACTAATACTACTATTGCGTTTTGGCCTTTGGACGGCGACATTTTTAAAACAATTCATTTCTTTACTGCATGTTTCCTGGATTATAAAGTCCTACCTAGACGACACAGTGTCATCATTCACGGACACGTCCTATTGGCTCCTGTGTTTTGAATTTGTACAAACTGTGATGCGTTTTCTATTTGTTTAGAGAAAATAATATTTTCGGGTAATAAAAAAAGGAAATGTGTGAGCAGAAAACTTGACTGTGTTGACCTGAAGCAGAATAAGTATACACTATAAAGGGCCAGTACTTATACTATACCAGTACTATTTAAATTTTGTAACCCGAGTAGCATACCAGAACACTCAAAGAGAAACACACGAGACAAAAATAAAACCTATTTTCTCATTCCTTTGTTAATATGGCCTTATTTTGCACATCTGTTATTTTCTACTCTTTTGATAAAACTACAGCCTTGTCGCATTTTGAAACCGTGTGAGAGAGGAGTATGTATTAGCCCTTTTCACAGAGGTGTCGTCCCGGGACAAACGGGTGTCTCTCATCACGCTAGTAGGGCATCAGAATGCATCATGGGATTTTTTGTTGGCAATACTAGCGAGTTGTGGTGCTGTAAAATCCTAAATCGACGTCAATACACCGCGTTTCGCCACGTCTCGCATGGGAAACGCTGCGGCGGTTTCAAACACAACATGGTCTCCCCATGACGACAAATCATGTCAAGATTAATTACTAAACAATGAACAAATAACCATGACTAACATTACAGGATAACTAACATTACAATGCTCCTATGCTTCCAAAATGGCGGCGGACATTGCGATGTGACGTCGCGATGCACAAGCCCTATTATTGTTTTTATTTTATTTTTTTATTTATTGGTTTATTTGATAGGGACCGTGCATATTTATGAACATTGTATAAAAAAACACCATGTAAATACGCCAGAGTTAGTAAAAATAACTACTTTTCATCTGCAGTCCCAAGGCAGGTGACATAGGACGAAACATAGAGACAGCCAGCAGTCATACAGCACTCACTCACACACTGCACATTAAACACATAACGGTGACATAATATACATTAACAGAACAAACACAACAAAACAGACAAACAGAACAAAACAGAACGACATGAATACAAGGAAGGACATAAGAGATATGACATATACATTAACAGAATAAACAAACGAAACGAAACAGAAATACACGAGGACAAGGACACGTCCACCTCTATACGTTCAATGTAATAGTGGAAGTGTGTGTGGGGTTTCGGCTGCGTTCATGTACCAGGGCACAGGTGGAGATGGATAACACACATCGGTACATGACATAGCAGACCATAATAAGTGTTAGGAGCCACACCGGTGTACACTTATCGGTTAACTAGAATATATCTTCCTCCTGCTATCCGCCAGGCAGGTCTCTCACGCTTGTGTAGCTGTTAATGTCATAATACATTACACCAAAAACCTGGCAGACCAGGACCTGAGGTCCACGGCAGCTCCTTGCATAGAAGTGTAATAAAATAATAACCTGGCTTGTTAATTGGACTGATACTGTAGTCGTCATGGAAAGTGTAAAACTATGAATCTTTCTGTGGAGGTCTTTTGGAGTTGAAGATGCTATAGGAGATGATGTGATGATGAACTCCACATAGTGCTGCTAAATCAGCAGGAGGAGTCTCTGAAACACTCAAAGACTTTTAAAATGAGCAGTGTAACGCAAGGGGCCACAGTATAACGCATCCAAGTATCCAGTATCAAAATATTATAAATTATACACGTATAAAACAATATAAAACAACATAAAAGACTATAAAACAATATTAAACAATATTAAAACACACAGCAGTACCGAGAAACGTCTGGATCGACGATACAAATGTAGTTAGAAAGGAAAATATACAAGCATACAATTATATGGGGGTAAATAAATATATATTATATTATATGTTATAACCGCCCTGTTATAATCTGGGTTATTATAACTGGGCTGGGAGACAAAATGAATCATTCAAAGTGCATACGTTAACACAACAGACACACACAACAAGATTGTAGTGGCCCCAGCCCAAGTCGGCCCCCGGAGGTAACCGAATCTCACCTGAGGTGGAAAGGCAGGTGTGCGAATCCCAAATTAGTCTGAGGGCCTTTTTTTTTTTTTTTTTTTTACCAGATCCGACCATGAAACAGGCATTTCACCCCCCGGCTTTGTTTAAAAGATGACGCGTCCGCTTCGCTCCGTTATTTAAAAGATCCCCTTTCCACTCCACAAAAAAAAAGGACGCAGGTGCGCGATGTCTCAGGTGCGGCTGGCCCTCTTGCTGTGTGCGGCGGCGGCGGCGGCGGCGGC
>JAOPJH010000066.1:2409132-2420152 GCA_027122575.1 Merluccius polylepis
TATATAATATTTTTATCTCTTTTTACTATCACTTTTAATACTTTTATTCTCTGCCTTTCTATTGGATCTTGTATTCAATTTTTAGGAACTTTTGTGAATTTATTATTTAGTTATTTAGCATTTAGTTATATATCTTGCTACATGTAGGGCTGTGGACATAGGGGATGAAACCCAGTACCTTTAGGCTGGGAGTCAACCCCCCTAGCCTCAACACTGCCACCCCCCCCCCCTTCTATTTTTTTGATTTGTTAAAAACTGTATCACTGAACTGTCATTGTTATTCCATCGCATGAGGACAAGCAGCGTATGTGAAATGTGTTTTTTTCCTGTTTGTCCCGTTTTCTACAGGAAGGTGACGACGGCGGCGACGGCGCAGATGAAGAAGTTGTGGCACACGACCAACATCTACGTGTTCCCGGCGCTGCAGGAGTACTGTGAGAAGCTGGCCTCCCGCCTCCCAGACCCTCTCAAGGTGCGGAATGGCGGTCGTTTTAATATAAGGTTCAGTTTAGTGTTAGGGTTAGGGCGGGACTTGCCTTCGCCATCCTAGGAAAATAAAAATGTCTAACTGCATACGGTGTCACTCAGCCTTGTGGTGGTATGGTGGTGTTCCTCCTTCAGGTGGTCTACCTGACCAACAGCGGCTCCGAGGCCAACGACCTGGCTATGCTCATGTCCAGACTTCACACCGGCAACCACGACATCATCACCTTTAGGTGCTTTCACTCAAATACTTTCACACTCATCATGGGTCTGCTACTTCTATGTACCAGGGCACGGGTAGTGGACTTATCTCCACCAGTTTAGTCTACTGGTAGACCTGGTACATAAAAGGACCAGAAGTGACGTCAGTCTGCAAGGTGTGATTTTTAACGGTTAATGACACCCCTTGTGTTTTCCAGAGGGTCGTACCACGGCGGCAGTCCATTCACCATGGCTCTGACCTCCAACTCCGCGTACAAATACCCCATCGCCACCGGAGGCTGCGTCAACGTACGTAACACACGCATGCTGCATTCACACACGCAAGACTTGAGCAAAACGTAATGAAAAACAGCAATCCCCGTTCCCAATCCACCCAGTTTTATCGTATAAATTCATTACGGTGAAAAGATATGCCCCTCAAATGATCAAATATGAGGTTTGAAACGGGAAATCCAGTTTAAGTCCAATTGAAAATGTCCATATACGTCAATGTAATGACCCTCAGTCGGACCGTTTCCAGTGGTATTTTGAATTCATAATCGTGATATTTATCGATATCGTGTAAAATTCCCCCGACGTTATGGTGATCATACATCATTCCATATCGCCCTAGATTACGTTGTATTTATATATGGCTGTGACATGAATGCTGTTCCAGCTGACATGGCCTCTGTCCACTGAATAGACCATGTGTCCCGATGTGTTCAGAGGCCCCTGGGGAGGCAGCCACTGTCGAGACTCCCCCATCCAGACCACCCGGAGCTGCGACTGCCTCCAAGGTAACGCACACACACTTCAAATATCATTTTCCACGTCAAGAAATATAAAAATAGGATCAAAAGATGTCATGGGTACCAGACTGTGTTACATACTAAATGTAACTGACTGAAACGGACGACAATACCCGTATGCGTTGTGGAGTCACTCAAACATCGACTATTCATCCGATGTGATCTGATATACGAGTGTTGGGTAGCAAATATGACTTCTAATGAAAACAGAGAAAAGCCCCATGAGAGAATGAACGGGGCGGCGAAAAACTAAGGTCGCGAGGGCCGCAAAATGACTTGGCCTCTCTAGAAAAAGCGTCCCTGCGCTCCAGCTGAGGGTGAACATCTGGGAGAAGCTGGGTCTGGTTTTACACTCTCCCATGATATCCTATCATATCATTGTATACTGCGGGGGTTACGTCAGGCTACACACGTGTTAGTGTTACACTAGTTCATGTTTAAGCTGTTGCAGGATCAAGGGGGAGAACTGTGTGGAAATCCCTTCCCCTTATCTGGGTTGAAAGTGTAGGTGTGCGTGGTCAGCAGCTCTAAAGGCGGAGATATTGTCCAGGTTTTGCCCACTGCTTTTAAGTTGGCAGTCAAAGTCCCCCCCCCCATGTAGATGATTGACTTTCTAGGAAATGTCACGGGGGGGGGGGGGTCGCTCAGTCACTTGGAAGAGCAATCATCACATTTAAGCACTTACAGTACATGTGAACATAAAAAAACAACACTAAATACCCTTCATTCTGGTGCAAAAAGAGTGTTTATTCACTATGTGTCAAAATAGGGCAGTCAGTTCATACATTTCTACACAGACCTGTGTTATTCTTCATGTATTTATTGTTTCAAAACCTCAAAGGATAAATTATATAAAATAATATGATATAATATAATAATAAATGGCCTCAGCCATAAATCAATCTAGCAACAACAACGGATCATGTCTTCAACATTCACATAGTTTTCCTTCTGGGCCTTATCTGTAGGGGCGGGACAAAGCAGATAGAATGGTTTTAGGTTATTGAACTGGAGGAAATTTAACTGGCTCACATTCTTGCTCAGAAACAGCTTTTTTTTCTCGGGGGAAAATTGATTCTGACTGTTTATTGTTTGATTGGACCAAAATGGCCGCTAGTTGATTAGGCCTGGTGGTGTAACACTGTGAACATATGCATCCAAAAAGGAGTTAAATGGAAGAATGTGAAAACAGTCAGAGGACCTCATAGTGAGAGATAAGCTGTACGCACACGGACAGCAGCTGCTGGGTTAGGGGAAGAGCATGTTTTGAACGTAGAACCAGCGCACCGAGATATAATTTAGACTTGATTCATTTAATCAGACGTTTCCAAAATTAATAAAGAAGAAGTTCGACTTTCAGAACATTTAAAGGAACCAGAATCGTACAAACAAACATCCCAAACACATCTGCTGCAAAATATGAATAATTCAATAACTATTTGTTCTTGTAGTTTTTCAAAATGTCTTGATTTTGGGCAAACAAACTCGATTTTGGTTTAAAACGAATGATATGTCTTTAATGTCTACATTATCTCTTTGTGTCATGTAGGTCAATGCATGGCCAACGATCAGTACATCGGCCAACTTAAAGAGTCGTTTGCCACCAGCCTTCCTCCTCAGGTCGCTGGTTTCTTTGCAGAGCCTATTCAGGTGCAATTTAACCTTTTTCAATATCATTGCTAAAATAACTTTTCACTACGTTTTCCAATATCATTGCTAATATTACTTTAAATATCATCAAAATAGAAATATTACTTTTCTATTTTACTTTTCTTATTTTATTAAATGTACCCTACTTTTGTTGTTGTTCGACTAAAGCATTGGCGTTGGCATTTACTCCAATATTCTTATATTGTTGTCATTTTGTAGTCCTATTTGTCCTAATGACCTTGACCTGACCGACCAGGGCATGGGGGGAGCGGTGCAATACCCCAAGGACTACCTGAAGCAGGCCTACAAGTTGGTGCGGGACAGAGGAGGCCTCTGCATCTCCGACGAGGTCAGACACAAACACTTTTACATAACTTATTTACAACTTATTACAAAGTGATTTACATCACTGTGTCTTCATACGGGATTTCATTTCATGAGATGTTTCAGATCTCTAAATATTTCAACGTTGTTTTATTGCATCCTTTTTTATTTTGACATTCTGTTTCCGTTATCTATCGATGCGCCTGCAGAAAGATACGTTTCAAGGTGCTGAATGTTAGATTTGAGAGTTGTAAAGAGGGAGGGTAGAAAAAAAGAGAGCAAGATTTTAAAACTAAGCAACCATGAAAACCTCCCTCTCTGCCCCCTCACTCCATTTGAGAAGTGTTGCATTCACGCACCTGTGATTGACAGGCAAGATGGATTCCCGCCTAAACCAATCAGGGAAGAGATGCCCTGATTGGTCAGAAATGTGTCCGGGAGCGGTCTAAAAAAGAGGCAGGCGCAGTCAACCAGAACAGATATACAGATATACAGATATACAGCGCACTTCACTCACTAATCGCTGAGGGACGGCTGTGCCGACAAATTACACTTAAATAAAATCTCTCGACTCCTTGACATCCTAACAGCACCGTTAACCACACACATTAAACATTCATAAAGCAATCAGAATGGACTTTTTTTTTGCAAAGTAAGCTTAACACGTACAAGGACAACATATATAAAATAGTATGGCAATGAAAGCATATGTGAAATGTGTCTACATCCGCCAGGTCCAGACAGGATTCGGAAGAACCGGGAGCCACTTCTGGGGTTTCCAAGGCCACGAGGTGATGCCTGATATAGTGACCATGGCGAAGGGCATCGCTACCGGCTTTCCTATGGGGGCCCTCGTTACGACCCCCGGTGAGATTGAACCACCACCACCACCACCACCACAACACAGCCTTAAGCCCCTTTGCCACTGGACAAAAAAACCCACCAACACCCACTAACATCTGCCTTTTGTTGGGAAAAAGGATATTAAAGGGCCCCTAGAGATGTGTGATGTTTAGATAAGACTCAGGAAACACAAGAAAGGCTGGGATGGAAGAAAGCATGCCTTTTGTCAGGTAATTATGGACTAGTTTGATGACCCGAGACATGGTTCTTATAAAAATCGTCATAGCAGGCATGCAGTACGTTTCCTGGTGACAGTTTCGCTGAACTTTTGAATTTCAAAATGAGATTTCATTGCAGTGTAGTTGCTTTTCAAATGATGTCAAGTAAAGACACGGCCCTGGATGGGACAAAAGGGTGAACACGCTCGGATCAGCTATTACGCACTGCAATACCGTTGCCATGGTGATTGCACGCTTACATGGCCCAGGAAATAGTGCTGTGCTACACTACAAAACACAAACATGTTAATGGCGCCTCCTTGTAAGGAGAAACCTTTACAAGACGGCCGTTTATAAATACACTGAAAGCGGTTTGCAACCGCCACTTCAGTTCTGTTCTCTTCACATTTTCCAACGTTACACCATCATGGTCGTCTATCTACATTCACGTTGGTTAATGCACCTGCAGCAATTGTTCAGCGCCACACACACCGTGGCGTGACACAAAACGTTCAGTAACAGTGACAAAAATGGCATAGATGTTGAAGATTACATAAAATAAGACATTTTACGATTTTTGGGTCCACCGACACTTTTATCTTCGGGGGCTGGTGGTGAATGTGTAACCCTGAATGCCTTGAACGTACCCCTCTTCAGCGGACCTGCGGGGGTGGCGGTGGTTATAAATACTGTAAACTGTGCTTTACATGTGGAAGGAGTACGCCGGGTGTGTCTCAATCTGAACACGGTTCATGTTATACAGCGTTGACCCTGACCTTGGCTACCATGTGCAGCACTGTTCACATGACTGTACTGTGTGATAATAAGTTTCCATTTCCGGCCTCTAGAGCAGGGCTTCTCAACTGGTGGGTCCCGGCCCGTAAGTGGGGTCGCAGAGCATATGCCAAAACCTTAATCTTTAGAAAGACGCCCATGAATTACCTAACGTTTCGATGTTAATTCATGTTTCAATGGTTTATCGAGTTTAGACACAATTCTTGCAGCTTATTGTTTCGCTCCATGTATGCAACGGTACATGGAGGCACCGTTGGTTACTGCAATATGCGGGGTCCTGAGGCGAGACCAGTTGAGACTCCCTGATCTGTAGAAACTGATTATCTTTGCTCTATTATTTTTCCAAGAAATCGCCGCTTCCTTCGCCAGGGGAGTTCACTTCAACACGTTCGGAGGAAACCCCTTGGCTTGCACCATCGGCTCCACTGTCTTGGACGTGAGTTTTTCAGTTTAAAAAAAAAAAAAAATCATACTTGTCTCACACTTATTTTTTTTGTTCATGCATCTACATGTCTACTACTCGTTATTGTGTATATAGTAGGGGTGTCACGATTCTCCAAATCCACAATTCGATTTGACTTTTCGATTTTCAGGACATGATTCGATTCGATTTTCGATGAAAAAAAAAACGTTTCAGCACTGACAGCTATGCCGTCGAGTCTTGATTGGTAAAGATCAACAGATCATTGGTTTTATGCCCTGACAACTTCAAATTCTTCTTTAAAAAGATAGGCTACATGGTATGTGTGAAACAACCACTATATCTTTTTAGGAATGTACCACACTAATATATGGTACAATTTCGATCGAAAATGAAAAAAAAAAAAAATGTGGATGCCATTGCCTTTGATTTCGATGATCGAACTCTAAAGCTCATTTTGATCGATCTTTGATTTAAAATCAGACTCGTGACACACCTCTAGTACATAGACACATTTTAATCATGATTTTCTTAGCTATTTCGAACTCTTATTACTGTCCTGTATTTTCTGCTGTGACACCCTCAAGACACCCCCACCTCGGATGAGTAAAGTATCCCATGTCGTCCGATTTTATCGTTAACAGAAAACAATCGGGGGGGGGAATCGGGAGTGACCCGCCGTCGGCTCTAAAACCCTGGTTTCCCTCCCGCAGGTCATACAGGAGGACGGCCTCCAGCAGAACGCCCACGACGTGGGCACGTACCTCCTGACGGAGCTGGCCAAGCTGCGGGACAAGCACGAGATCGTCGGCGACGTCCGCGGCAAAGGCCTGCAGATCGGCGTGGAGATGGTCGAAGACAAGGTGACACAGGGATAGCCGTGTTGTTAAAATAGCTCATGGGAACTTACGGCGATATATGGCCTGGCATCTTCTATAATATCCACATAGGTAATTTAATATCTCGATGATGACCATAAGTCACCGATACTGCGTGGTTTTCCGGTCATTCAAAAATGTTATCCATCACTTTGCTGTCATGCAGCCTTTAAAAATCAGGAAAAGACGACACTTACCGCCATATCACAATATCGCGATATCCGAGACGATATCTCGTATATCGCGATCTCATAGCTATATCTTCGACCCCCCCCCACAGGCCAGCAGGACTCCCCTGTCTCCCGCAGCCATGAGCGACATCTTTGAGGACACCAAGGACATGGGCGTGCTCATAGGGAAGGGAGGCGTGTACGGACAGGTGAGACACCATCAGAATGCATCATGGGATTTTTTTTGTTGCCGATACTCCGCCATATTGAGAGGAGAGAGAGTTGTAGTTCTGTAAAACCTTAAAGTCTACATAAATATAGTGTGACCTAGGCTAGCGAAAACTTGTACAATGTCATAATGCCATAATGACAAATAACATTAATTACTAAACACTGACCAAAAAACCATGACAACCATTTTTGTGGTGATGTCACGATGTGCAAGCCCTACTGCTATTTTGTCTGTACAGTTAGCAGACGCTTACTCCATTTTAATTTAGACATGTAGCACACTTTTACTCAAAGTGACATCTTGACATCTAAAAAGGGAATTTTAGATGCAAACCCAATAAGCAGGGGGTCTTGCTCTAGGACGCCTACAGGTGGGCTGCATACATTGGTGGGAATCGAACGCCGTACCTTTTCTACCTATTCTAATGCTGCTCTTCGTCTTCGTTCTGATCAAAGAACTTCAGGGTCCAGCCTCCGTTGTGCATCACTAAAGACGACGCAGACTACTTCCTGGCGGTCTTCGACAGAGCCATCCAGAACTACGTGGACAGACGATAACGGGGACCGCCGGCCCCCCGTCTCAAAAGGTAGGCCCGCGAGAAAGACACCCCCCCCCCGAAGTCCGCACTTTACACCGACCCATCGGTTCATTGAGCCCACACCTTTCAGGGTCGAGGGTCAAAATCATGTTTTGGGGGGGTTTTCTGAATTTTACTTCTTTTTTTTTTCACACCAGCCACTTGTGGATGAAAACCTGTCTACCTGCCAACTGAAAGCATGCGGAGACATCGGACTTTCCAACCCGAGAGAGAGAGCAGCCAACTGTCAATCAACCATAGCACCTACGAATAACAGCACTGATGATAAGAGATAAGAGAGATGGATAAAGAGATGGGGAGAAAGAAATAGAGAAAGTGGTGGAGATAGAGATGCATGAAAGAGATGGATAGAAAGACAGACAGATAGAGAGGAAGACAGATGATAAGAGATGGAGAAAGAGATCTAGATATAGAGACGGACGTATAGCGAAAGAGAGAGATGGATAAGTGAGAGAGAAACCGAGAGGAAGAGATATTTAGAGATATTTTGGGACTTTTAACTATACATGCATCACTCCGCTTCACAGGTGCTCTAGCAATAACCAATACAATGTAGCCGGCCTGCGGGAACAGGAAATGTTTGTGTTGCTTGGCAACGCAGAACTATGTGTTTGGCGGCGCCAAATAAATTATTAAATAAACAAACTAATCATACTCTGTTGCCGCTTATGACTGTCAACTAATGAATGGTGTCTTTAAACTGTGATTATCTTCGGCACTCGTACCTACGACCGAGTCACAGCCGTGCTGATATTCAGTATAACAGCACTCCCTTTGGTGTGATATTGCGCAATAATAGTAATGATTACACTGTATATAAAAATAACCAAGTACGGTAATGAAGATTGTTTTTACATTTTATGATTCATAAATTGTACTTCTATACTTGCATTGTATGTCTTTGGATTTTAATATAGGTGTCTGTCACAAATATGTTTGTGGAAATGACATCACGTATTGTTCTCTGTATTGACCACCCATCAACACCAGATTTTATTTCCACGAGGTTTGATTTGGGCATGTCAACACAATGTCTTTACGGCTGGCGATGTCGCATGCTGTGAATGATTTCTGATTGTTGACGGGTAAAGGAAAACACAGAGGAATCCATCAGACTGCAGTCTTTGTCCGTGTCGATTTCTGAACGACACCCAAATCAACGCAAGAGATCTTCAGGACACGCTTCTAGAAGGTCCAACCCGCATTAAAATGTCTTACTTTTTGACGTAGGATGATGTACATCTCTAATAAAGGACCGAACACTCTCTCTCTCTCTCTCTCTCTCTCTCTTAAATATACATCACACAATATTCACCGCTACGCCAAAAGCGTCTCCGAGCATTTTCCACAATACGTCTTAGTGAGATGTTGGAGAAGGAAAAGAAAAAGGCCATTTTCCATTCCTCTGCGAGGTAAACGGTGATTTCTGAATCACCGTCGAAAAAGTCAAACCGCTTGATGGTTTCCCTCGCACCCTGTGTTATCTGGCCTTCTTCTTGTCCTTCTTGCTCTTGCTGCCGTGGGCGGCGGATCCAGAGACGGGCGTGGCGTGGCCGGTGGTCTTGAGGTGGTCGAACAGCTTGTTCCTGGTGGAGAACTCGTAGTTGCAGGTGACACAGTGGAGGATCGCTTCCTTCTGTGGAGGATAGGGCAGACGGGGTTTTACTGTGTGAACTACATATCGCAACCATCCCATCCGCCAACCTATGCCATTATTTTCATAGTCGATAAATCTAAGCATAATTATTTCCGCTTAATCGCTTAATAATTTTGTCTAGGAAATGTGACATAATAGCGAACGCCATCACAAGTTACCAGAGTCCAAAGTGAGGTCTTAAAGTTGCTTGCTTTATCTGACAAGCAGCCAAGACAAACTAAAGTATTAATTTTTATAATGATCCATGAAGCAAACTTTTGAATTTACGAAGCATCCACCAGCAAACGTTTGGTATTTGTACTTAATATCCTAAACGATGTATCGGTTATAAAAAAAAAGAAAACAAGATTCGTTTCTAAAATGTGATTAAACATAACCGAGTAAAATACATCCCAGACCCCCAATGGCTACCTCGTGGTTACTCTCTGCTGCACTGTTCATCTTGACGTTCTTCTTCTTCTCTTTTCCTCCTCCCTTCTTCCCCTTGGTCACAGCTGGACTGCTGGGTCAATGGGGAGGGAGGGGGAGGGGGAGGGGGAGGGGGAGAGGGAGAGAGCTTCATTTAAATGGCATGCAGGATTAATGAAAGTTGTTATTGCCAAGACACTCCTCCCCCAAGACGACATTGAACTTGTACATTATTTCTGGTGGATATTACCTAAACCAGTCTAATCCTACAGCCGCTTACGCAAATATGTTTGTGTATGTTGAATTAGGGCTATGTGACATATCATGATATAGCATGTTTTCTGGTAATTCAATGAATAAATAGTCTATTTATAAAATAACCACATGGTAAAGCCTACTTTTGTATGCTCCTGTGTGAATTAAATACATGACAAAGGAAAAGTACTTTATGAAAAGAGTATTTTCTCTTTTTTTCCAACCACTTTACTGTAATGCAGCCTTTCGAACCAGGAAAAGACAAATCTTATGCCATATGCCACGGTATTACCATATCCAAAATCTAAGACGATATCTAGTCTCATATCACGATATCGTTATACTATTGACATATTGCCCAGCCCTAGAAAGATTGCCGATCGGACCGGCCCACAGGAGCCAGTGAATCGGGCCCATAGATTGTTACCGCCCAAGAACTAGGCTAATCTTATCTTATCTTGCATTAAGTAGATGGACTCACCCTTTTAGATCTGTGGGCGGAGGGTCTGCCTGCCCCTGGGACCCCCCTGTGGACTCGCTCGCTGGTTCAGATGCATCCTTGTACTGGGACTGGGCCGAATCTTCCTCCTTCTCCTCTTCCTCCTCCTTCTTCTCCTTTTCCTCCTCCTTCTTCTCCTCTTCCTCCTCCTTCTCATCTTCCTCCTCTTCCCGCTCCTCCTCCTTCTCTTTCCTCTCCTCGGTTTTCTCCTCTTTCGTCTTTTCCACCACCTCCACCTCCTCCTCTCCTGGAGAACTCTGCTGAGGCAGAAGGAGTGTGGTCATACACACATTTATACACAACATTGTACATCAGTGCATCAGCTGACTATCCCTAAAAAAAAATGGATGGTGTGAAAATGGTCGATATTAATGAACAATAATAACTACTGAGCGTTTTATGCATTTTTTTATTTTAAAAAACCCATGTGGCTGTGTTCCAATGCGAAAAAAAACCAAAAAACTTTATTTATTGCGGTCATCAAAGTGTCAAAGTGTAATCTAGGGGTGTGCATTGGCACTGCCCTCACGATTCGATTACGATTCACCAGGTAACGATTCGATTCAATTCGATTCT
>JAOPJH010000066.1:2460755-2475217 GCA_027122575.1 Merluccius polylepis
TGTGTGTGTGTGTGTGTGTGTGTGTGTGTGTGTGTGTGTGTGTGTGTGTGTGTGTGTGTGTGTGTGTGTGTGGGCGCGTGCGTGTGTGGGCGCGTGCGTGTGCCGGGGACCTTGTTTGTCTGTCACTGCCTCGGCATATAACAGGAGATGGGGGATTAAACCAGCAGGGTTTGTATGTGTGTCGTCCAGGTGTGGCCTACCTGGTGGTCCGGGGAGCATAAGGGAGACTTGACTCTCGCACAAAAGGGCGCCATTGTGAACGGCGGCGACCTTTGACACAGATGGGCGGGTTAAACATAGAGCTCCTTCTGGCTGCCGCGGGTCGTCTCTCACTGGGCCAATTAGCCTAGATGGAGATTTGTGGTGTGGGTTTGTGTGTGTGTGTGTGTGTGTGTGTGTGTGTGTGTGTTATTTGTGTGTGTGTGTTATTTGTGTATATCATGTATTTCCTTGTCACTGACAAGTGGACAGTTTTGATTAGATTTTCTGTGAATCTTAGTTGTATTTTCAATTCCACATACTGTTTGGTCAAGTTTTATTAATATTGTGTGTGTGTGTGTGTGTGTGTGTGTGTGTGTGTGTGTGTGTGTTTGCGCCCCTGCCTCATATCCAAGGGCATCTGAGTTGATGTATGTGTGTGTTCCCAAGACATTACAAGCAGCCTTATCACACACAATCTCTCTTCTTCACACGCACGCACGCACGCACGCACGCACGCACGCACGCACACACTCACAACCAAGTCTGTCAACCAGTTGAAATGGATGTTGCAGACAAGATGGTCGCGGGTTACAAATGAATTGTCGCTTCGCCGTAGGACCATACATCTGTACCATCATCCTGGGTTTCAGTTGAGTTTGTTGGTTCTACTATCCGCTGTTGCCATCGGTTACCCATCTGATATTACGACTATTCACTTTTTTTATAATTTACTTTTGTCCAAATACATAAATAATTTAGCAGACAATTTTATCCAAATGTTTAATCATTTAGCAAACCATTTTATCCACATATTTAAACACTTTGCTATTGATCTGTCATGAAGGAGCAGGTAGGCTTTAAGGCATCTTGCTCTAGGATGCCTACAGGTAGACTTTGGAAATCGGGGATCGAACCCAGAACCTTTTGGCTGGGAGTCAAACACCTGAACCACGAGGCTACATAATCTTGGCCCCCATCCAAATTATAACCAGCTGTGTATTAGTCTACTGTACGTGGTACATATAATGCCGGTACAGGTAGCATGCGTACAGTGGAGATCGAACCCAGAGCCTTCGGTCTGGGATTTGTAACGGCCTCATCACTAGACCAGCGTTCCTCAAATGGGGGTACGTGTACCTCAAAGGGTCCTTTGAAGCATTTCAGGGGGGTCCTTAAAAACAAAACGTCGAGTCCTTTTTGTTGCGCTGATATTGGTTTAGTTATGTTTGGTGATGATGATTGATGAAGTGTCAAAATGTGTAATAAAATGTTCGGTAAATCTTTCTACATATTTGCGCTATACGTTTGCCACACATGTCCACGTTTACATCAAGTAACAAACGCGTACATTATTGATATTCATTTTCATTTTTTTCTCGTCCCTAAAATGGCGTGCGCCGGTGACGGCAGTACTAGTCTGAGAACCAACCGCAACAAAACCGTCGTGCTATTATTACCGTTTCTCTCGCGTCGCCCTCATATCTTCGCCCTTTGTTTGTCTTTTCTTGTAGCTTGTTTGCTCTGCTCTCCAAAAAGCACAACAAAGTACTGGAACAGGCCACGCAGTCCCTACGAGGCAGACAGGGAGACAGCAGCGCGCTGCCCGACTATGTGAGTAACGCCCACACACACACACGCACACGCACACACACACACACACACACAGTTTGTCTGAGGAAGACACTCCATGTTTTCCCCCATCTGTTCTGCATGTCTTTTTTGAGCATTTCTCCAAAAAGTCATAAAGTTAAAGTGAGAAATACAACTTTATTTCACTCAACGACGAATGAATAATCATCTATGTGTAGGGCATATATATATACATGTGTGTGTTTGTTATTTTTACCTGTAATGGTTACTTAGCAACAAGCGCTGGCCACAGCGACGACAACAACAGTAGACGAGCGCTATTCTCCTGGCAGTTGTTGCGTTGCCAGATTGGAGTAGCCAGGTGTTCGCCAGACGCACCGGGTCGTATTCCACGCCGCCGCACCGAAAGGGAACAATGGGATCCATTGTCTGGCGTTTTCGATGGCTTCGGGTTATTGTACCGTGATGACCGTCGTCTCCTTCCCCCCCCCCCCTTCTTTTTTTTTTTTTATTCATAATGAAATGCCGTTTCATCTTCTGGCGTTTTCATTCAGGTCGAGTTGTGTGAAAAGAACTCAAAATTGGCTTCAGTTGGTGTTTTGTGAAATTTAGTCCGAGGCATTTTCCGTGACATACTTACCAAATGTTGTATTTCAGCCTTTAAAAACACGTTTTGTATTTACTGTGTGATTTGTTATTCGGCTATTTAACTATTATTACCATTTATTTTCAGACTATTATACTGCTATTTGACTATTTTTCCGCCGGTATCATTGACTTGACTGCTCAACGTTCAGTCACATGATTATTATTATTATTATCTGCGTTTTCTTTTTTGGTACATTTTGTTGCCACACTGAGAGACGACATTGCTGCAAGTTTTTAGGTCACACACACACACACACACACACTCACACACACACACTCGGCTCGACTTTTTAAAGATAAACTGAATCTTAACGTTGCGATACGAGTACCCGTTTATAGCAAAACCTTGCTTTATTCTTTAGATTAGATAGTATTAGAGTGAAGATCTCGTTATGTGGCGTCTATATTAATCTGTGATAAGATGTTTGGCACCATCTAACCTAGTAGCCTGACTAGTTCAATCCTACTAGGTCTAGGTCTCACCTAGTAGCCTGACTAGGTCTACCGGTCTATTCCTGGTCTAGCCATTACCCTGATGAGGTTAGACCTAGTCACCGCTAGTCATTTAGAAATGACTTAAAATGACTTCAGCCGAACAGTTTACTTTAACAACACGACTCTGGGCAATTGTGCGTACCTCGGCAGAAGGGCGAGGAAACCTCCCCCCGTCTGTGCGCTTCTGTCTGAGAGTTTTAAAAGTTGTCCCTATCGTCGGCTATTATCGGGAGGATTGTACGCAACCATGGGTGTCTGTTCGGCTGAATTAAATCCAGCGGGGTTTAAAATGGCAGGCAACTGCACAACACAGCGTTTTTCCGAAGTTGCGTAACTGCCACTTAAGATGCAGACACCCCTTTAATGGTGTCTGCTCATTTCCTTGATGGCCCGGTGCAAACTGCTGTATGCAAATGTTGTAGTTTCTTGCGATGTCGCCTCTCTGGCTGCGTGTGTGGCAGAGGCAGACCCGTTCAGCCACACATGGTGTCAGTAAAAGTTAGACGGTTGATCTCCATGTCGTCGTTGTCGGGTGTTGTGAAGTCAATGAAATAAATATGGATATTGATTTTATCTTTTAGTCTGGAGAAATATCGTAGGCCTTCAAACGGATGAGGGTTGAAATAGCAGAGAGAAAGTCAGTGGCGCAATTAGGGCTGCAGCGATTAGTCGATTAGTCGATAGACAGAAAGGTAATCAAATCTAATTTTTTATAATCAGTGAGTCATTGAAGTCCTTCGTCAAATTCCAAGCATATGCTTCAGGAATTCAAATTTTTGGTTCATGGGTCATTATAAAATGAATACTTTAGTTTTTCTTGGCTGCTTGTCAGATAAAGCGAGCAACTTGAAGACCTCACTTTGGACTCTGGTGAAAAAAATGACATTAGATTAATTGACTATGAAAATAATGGTTAGGTGCCTCAGCCCCAGATGCTGTACCTTACATGACCATATATTTTAATGTTTTCAATTCATATTTCATGAATTCATAAGAATTTTGTGATGTACAGTACACTGATATTGTGTGAAAGTCCTCATGCTTATCGTGATAACGCATCATCCATATTCCCCAGTGGTAGTAGTAGTAGTAGTGGTAGTAGTAGTAGTAGTAGTGGTAGTGGTAGTGGTAGTAGTAGTAGTAGTGGTAGTAGTGGTAGTGGTAGTGGTAGTAGTAGTAGTAGTAGTAGTAAGTAATAAGTAATAGTACTCATGCAGCATCATCAACATGAAATCAAAGTGTGACTCAGCTTCCTCAAAACGTTAAAACAAGGCCGTTATGACGTCACGAGACGCTCACGCCGTGCGAGCGCCGGTGAATGCGCGTCCCGCGGCGTGGGATTAGCGTGGGGTCTGACAGGGTGCAGAGGGAAGCTCTTCTCCCGGGGCCTCGTGATTGTGTCATCCGACTAGCAGCGCTGGGAGCGGCTGCTTGCAGTGGTACGGTGCGTCACGCCGTTCCAGACGCGTCCCGCATGTGCCCTCACTAAATGTGTTGTGTGTGTGAAAAAAAAAGAAGAAAATTGTGAAAGGGGAAGTAGGGAAAAAAGCGAGGCTTGTTTGTTTTTTAGTGAATGGAGAAACTTTCTTTTTTTTTTTTGGGTTGCGTAACCCGTGGTAGTATCTTATTAAACGCGTTGCAACTGAGCCCACACGGCAATAGTGAACTGCAATTCTGAGAACCGTCGGCAAAGAAAGTCAAAGCCCTCAAGTAGTCGATGAATGAACATCTCTACTGTGTGGCTCTCATGAGTCAGGGCTGCTCAGGGCCAAGTGTACACCGTCACGGATAAATACTGAATCAGATCCGGAAATGACCTGGGATTGAGTTGTTCGGAAGCGTTAAAAATGGCTTTGGTGGTGTGGAGGCAATTGCTGATGAGGTTTTGGGGTTTAACGGGTAAGCAAACCCCCAAAGTCACTTTTTTTCCAGTTGAAAATGTGTTTAGGTCTCAGACTTAAGTCTGGGCAATACAAATCGATATTATATCGACGATATGAGACGAGATATCGTTTTAGATTTTGGGAGATATCACACGGGAGTATACAGAAATAGGCTTTGCCATGTGGTTATTTTATATATAGACCATTTATTTAGCGAATGACCCAAAAAACTATAAAATACTATATAAAATACTATACTATAAAAGCTATATCGTGGTATATACTGTATATCGTTATCGAGCTTTCGGCTGTATCCCCCCCAGCTCTACTGTAGTCTCACGACGCGTCGGTGGACAAACAGTGGAGCGAGTCGTCAAACAGGTGGAGGTGCCGGAGACGCCTGTCTGTGTCAAAATCCGACCTGATAAAAAGAGTCTTGCAAATGCCCTGAGCAGGCGAGACAAGCCCAGCGTAAGCCCCGGAGGGGCTCAACCGACGAACCAACGGCGCTAAATCAACCCCTGATATTCCAGTTTCCATGGATCACGTGCCTTTACTAACTTTAACACAATATTTGAATTTCCCAGAATAATAATTTTAAAAAAAACGTTTATATTAATATTGTGTTGTCAGTGTCATACGTCATATTACAATTTATATCCAAAGCAACGTTTATTTTCGATACATGCTATTAAGGGGCAGGTAGAGGTTAGGTATCCTGCTTGATGATGCGTACAGGGAGACTGCGGACATTTCCACATGCCGGGAAAAACCAACGGCCGTCTTTTCAGGGTGAAAGAAACCGATGAGAGCAAGGACGGTTAATTAGTAGAGTTAGTTTAGATACTGAACACATATGACTTCATCGATCCCCGGAGGAACTTATTTATTACGGTTGCCCCGCTCAAGCCGGGAAACATCAAAGTAAATAGTACAGAGTTAACACAACACAGCGATATGAGCACGAAACACGGCATCTAACAGAACGTAATAAAACATGCTTGTGTATATAATAAAAAAATATATGTAGTGTGAAGCTAAAGTTAAGTACAGTGTCTCAGGTATATAACACACATATATATATATATATATATTTACCTGTGGTATGCCTGTGGAAGTCAAATGTTAACGAAAGCAGATATTGTAGGAATACATTAGGAACCAGCAGTCTGACATACTGTTTACTCGCTGCAGGGCGAGGTTGTTTATTCAAATTCAGCCAAAACGAACCTTACCGTCGTTTTGACCGATGCAAACAAGCTATAGCATTGAATGGGAAAGCCCTTGGAGCAGTTTAGACCTCTTCAAGGTAATCTATTCACAGCATGACCTAAATTATAATACTATATATATACACATACCTGGGACTAATTTTTTACCTATGGTGTTCGCCCTTGCACACACACACACACACACACACACACACACACACACATGCGAGACTAGGACACACGCAGACACTCCGAGACACACACACACACATGAGACACACACACACACACACACGAGACTAAGACACACAGACACTCTGAGACACACACACACACCGAGACACACGGACACACACACGAGACACACACTCACACACACACGAGATACACACACATACACACTCCGAGACACACCAGACACACACTCACACACACACACACACCAGACACACACACACACAAGACTAAGACACACAGACACTCTGAGGCACACACACGCACACACACACTCACACACACTCACACACACACACGAGACACACACGCACACACACGAGACACACACACACACGAGACACACACACACACGAGACACACACGCACACACACCGAGACACACGTGCACGTTCACAAACACAAGACGCACACACACACACACACACACACGAGACACACACGCACACACAACGAGACACACGTGCATGCTCACAGACACAAGACGCACACACACACACACACACACGAGACACACGAGACACACACGCACACACAACGAGACACACGCGCATGCTCACAGACACAAGACGCACACACATGCACATGCACATACTGTATACCACACACACACACACACGTGCACACGCACACATACCACACACACACTCAGTGCCTAGGGGTGACCTAGTCTTGGTGCTTAACAAATTGGTGTAGTTAAGGAATTGCCATAGTAGCATTATGCAGGTCAGATGGCGACCTATATAAAACCACCCCAAAGACATAGCAAACTGCTGCCACTTAGCGGGCCGCTCACTCGTCCTCGCTCACTCCTGTGGCTTTCATAACTGGTCCGGCCCGTTTCTCTCTCTCTCTCTCTCTCTCTCTCTCTCTCTCTCCCTCTCTCACACTTGCTCTCTCTCTCTCTCCAGTTAGCAGACGCTTACATCCAACACAACTCACAGTGAATATGTTTGCTCTGAAGTATGCTATTAATAACCAGGTAGGGGTTAAGCCATCTTAACCCCGACGGGTTAAGATGCGGAATCCCAAAGCGGATATCGGGGTTCGAACCCACAACTACTGTACTCTACTCACGCCTATATCCCGCCCTTTTTTTTTTTTGTTGGGGTATTACAGTCGACCTATAAGTCATTGGGCATCTAATGACATAACCGGTCTCTCAGCGCATCGCCCTCTGTCTCCCCTTGTCCTCCTTGTCTGTGAGTCTAGTCTCTCTCCCCTCGTCCCTCCTGTCTGCGAGTATAGTCTCTCTCCCCTCGTCCTTGTGTCTCTTGTGTCTGTGAGTCTAGTCTCTCTCCCCTCGTCCTTGTGTCTGTGAGTCTAGTCTCTCTCCCCTCGTCATTGTGTCTGTGAGTCTAGTCTCTCTCCCCTCATTCTTGCGTCTGTGAGTCTAGTCTCTCTCCCCTCGTCCTTGTGCTTGTGAGTATAGTCCCTCTTCCCTTGTCCCTCCTGTCTGAGTCTAGTTTCTCTCCCCTCGTCCTTGTGTCTGTGAGTCTAGTCTCTCTCCCCTCGTCCTTGTGTCTGTGAGTCTAGTCTCTCTCCCCTCGTCCCTCCTGTCTGCGAGTATAGTCTCTCTCCCCTCGTCCTTGTGCTTGTGAGTCTAGTCTCTCTCTCCTCGTCCTTGTGTCTGTGAGTATAGTCTCTCACCCCTCATCCTTGTGTCTGTGAGTATAGTCTCTCTCCCCTCGTCCTTGTATCTGTGAGTCTAGTCTCTCTCCCCTCGTCCTTGTGCTTGTGTGTATAGTCTCTCTTCCCTTGTCCCTGCTGTCTGTGAGTCTAGTCTCTCTCCCCTCGTCCTTGTGCTTGTGAGTCTAGTCTCTTTCCCCATGCGAACGCTGTCTGCCCTACAACAGTCTCCCCAGGCTAGCGCGGCGGCTGGCCGGCTAGCTGCTAAGCTGTTGGTTTAATGATGCCAGCTCCTGCTTTACAAGGATTTACATGTGTGTCTCTCCCTAAGCTCTGTCTCTGTCTCTCTGTCTCTCTGTCTCTCTCTCTCTCTCTCTGTCTCACTTGTTCTCTGTCTCATTCTCCCTAGCTCTCTCTCACTCTGTATCTCTCAATTGCTCTCTCTCTCTCTTTTGCTCTTTCTCACTCATTGTCTCTCTCTGTCTCTGTCTCTGTCTGTCTCTGAATTACACACTGTTTGCTCTTTATTGTATTGGAATACCGTCCATTGTGTGTTCATTTCACAACACAAACACACATGCGCACACACACACACGCACACACACAGACTGTTAATGGCTATGCAAATCCTGAAGCAGGCCAGACAGGGAGGGCTTACGGCAGCCAGTGATGTCGGTGATATCTCCCCCCCCACCCCCCCCCGGTTGCGCCCGCCGCTTCAATCTTGAGTCTGAAGCTCAAAATGACACGATGAAAATGAATTTCTTGGGGGGGGGGGGCGTTCGTATTTATCGTGCAACCCAACAAATAAATACAATCCTATAGTTTTTTTATTAACGGAGCAAAGCGTTACCCAGGCTGTGTTTTTCCGCTAGCGACATACAGGCCTCCCACCGGCGTCTGTGGAAGAGGGGGGGGGGGGGATTCGATTTTCCCTAATCAATCACTAGAGAGACAAACGTACCCGCCGGAATACAATTTTAAGCCGACACCGATGCGTAGCCGACGCGGGGGGTTTTAAGGACGGAGAGGAGCGACGTTAAAAAAAACAACCCGCGACGCCGGGGCGATATTAATTCGTACTTTTAATTTGATTTAGAACGGCCCTCAATCGCGGCGTCTATCTCTGTCTGTCTACAGCGGGTCGCCATCGTTGTTATTACTCGGCTTGAGGTGCCGCCACCGCTGGATAATCGTCTTTTTTTTTTTTGCCGTGAAAACCGCCGTTTCATGTCACAACGCCAGGCGGCCCAGAAGCAGTCGACTCTCTCTCGTCTGGGTGGAGTGGGGCGGATTCAAAGGTCTGGACCCAAGGCAACGAAAACATAATTTTCACGTCTGTCCCGGCGCAGACGTGTGCTTTGGGCTTAAATCGCCAGGAGAGGAATAGAACTAATTACAAGCTATAGGTTTATCATCGGCTGAAAGCGGGCGACGCGTTACACACACACTCACACACACACACACACACACACAGTCGCACACACACGCGCGCCTCTCCTCCTTGTGATGCGCACAGAAGAGAAGAGATGCGTCTAGACTCCCGAGGGTAGGCAGCAGGCGTAGCTTGAAGAGAGTAGAAATAAATGAGAACAGGCCCATATATATTTATATCAATAAATCCTGTCTGGGTTTCCGCACAGTAGACCATAGACCTCAGACTTAATCTCATTCACTAGACACACACACACGCGCGCGCCGCGCGCGCACACAGACACACACACACACACTAGTCTGCCCAGTGCAGACGAGCCTATTTGCATGTGACCTGAATTCCCTAGTGTGGTTGTTTTTGTTTTGTTTTTTTCTCCATTCTGCGTCTAATCTCGTTAAGACGGAGTGAGAGAACCCACACCCACCATGCAAGTCAACCTCTCTCTCTCTCTCTCTGTCTCTCTCTCTCTCTCTCTCTGTGTCTCTCTCAATCATTAAGTCTAGAAAAATGTCATCAATAATAGCGAATGCCATTGCAAGTTACCAGAGTCCAAGGTGATGTCTTAAATTGTTGTTTGCTTTATCTGACAAAGCGGTCGCGAAAGACTAAAAGTATTCACTTCAAATTTTTCCGAAGCGTCAAGCGGCAAACGTTTTAATCGACCGATCGATTAAATCCACTGATCGCCGCGCAGCCCTGGAGATTTTTTGTAAAACGCTTATAGAGACAAAAGCGCGCCCCAAATGACCCATCGATAAATAAACCGTATGCATCTTTAAATAGCTTTCGTCCAAACTATTGTTTCTGTCTATACCACTTCTCTCTTTTCTTTTCCTCTCTTGTCCTCGCCGGGCGTGCGTCTCCTCTTTCTCCGGCCCTCTGCTCTGAGGCTAATTATGCCCTGCCACAGCCGCGGCGTAATAAAGTGCGTCTATTTTAGCGGGTGGAGTGCAGAACGAGCGAGCGTCACCTCCGCCCCGCGACACGCTATCAATCCTCATTATGGCCCGCAACGCCGGCCGCCGGCCGCTTGGCTCCTCACGCCCCGGTGTTAAGGGTTGGCTAACACACACACACACACACACACACATACGCACAGGCACACACACACATACACACGCACTTGCATGCGCACTTTGCACACACACGCACACACACTCTGGCACTCTCTCTCTATGTCTCTCTCTCATGCTCACTCGCCCTCACTCACTCTATGTCTCTCGCTCTTGCTCTCTTGCTATGTCCTTCTTTCTTTCTCTCTCTGTCTTTCTCTCTCTGTCTCTCTGTCTCTGTCTTTGTCTCTGTCTCTCTGTCTCTGTCTCTGTCTCTCTCTCTCTCTTTCTCTCTCTCTCTCTCTCTCTCTGTCTCTCTCTCTCTCTCTCCAGGTTTCGCAGCAGCGGTGTCGCTAGCCTGACCACACCGGAGAGTTTAGGAAAGTGCCTGAGAAAGGCCCACATTACTTGTTTTTTTTTACGTCATGGGCCGGTGCCCATGCAACAATTTTCAAATTAAAAGCGTCCCTTTTACGGACATTCAAGACTCTTGAACTGACAGAACCAGGAAGGTAGCCAAGTATTTTAGGAGTGTCATCCCACTGAACCCTGGGCCCAATAAAACGACTTCCTTCCTTCCTTGTGTGACACGCATGATAGGATTGTTTAGCGCGGTGTGATACGGTAACACACCGCGTTACCGTCTCTGTAGGTGTTTCCCCGGTGCGTGTTTTCCGAGGAAATACACAAAACACTCACATGGGACGGTTTGGTTTTGCATGCGTAATATCCATTCATTTGGTTTTGCTGTAAGACACACCCTTCGTGTTTAATGTCTCTCTGCTGCGGTCTGATATCTGGCCGCTGCATCAGCAGGTATTAATGAAGGAGGCGCTGTCACATGCACATCTCCTGTTCTCTCCCTCCACTGTGTGTGTGTGTGTGTGTGCATCCATGCATGTTAGCGTGTGTCAGTCCATGTGTGTGTGTGTGTGTCTGTGCGTGTGCTGGTCTATGGGCCGTAGCGGGGTCAGGGTGTCGTAGGGTTTATGTCGTTAGTATCCCATGGCCCCAGAAGACGGATAAGCCGCTTCGGTGGCCTGCCTTTTCTCTGTCTCCATGACGCCGCCTCATGCGAGACATCTGTCCTCCACCAATCCCACTGTCTGTCCACCTAAAGCGATCATAAATACACTAATGCATTAAGTGTTATATAATCTGGTCACATCATATCATATAAACTAGTATAGAACTAGTATATCCACCTATAGCTCTTAAACATTAAATATCATATACAGTAAACTGGTAAAGATAACTAGTATATCCACCTATAGCTCTTAAACATTAAATATCATATAAACTGGTAAAGATAACTAGTATATCCACATATAGCTCTTAAACATTAAATATCATATACAGTAAACTGGTAAAGATAACTAGTATATCCACATATAGCGCTTATACATTACATATCATATAAACTGGTAAAGATAACTAGTATTGTACACCAGGTAACATATTGGTAGGAAATGGAAGCATAAGCATGCACACATACAGAGATGTTGAATACATTAAACCCTGAAAAATACAACATTAACCACAACATTATATATTCTTTATATGTTAAAAGTGACATGTTTTATGTTACACGGTGTGTCTACTAACGCTCTCTAAAAGATGGAGGCTACATAACCAGATTAATATATGCTGGGGCCGCCATTTTCTGATGACGTAGCGTCAAAAGTTTTTTTAAACGATTAAATTTTATTCTCTTCTTGCGGCAGATGAAAAGTAAAGATGAAAGTCTGTAATTTCCTCCGCGAGGGACCGTGTATATGAAGATGTGTAATAAGACCAATGTCCCTAAATCAGCTTTAGCTGCTGTTCACGCTACGGACGGAAACCATTATCTTCACACAACCACACGTCAGCTCTGTCTGATTCATTTCTCTCCAAGATCCTGAGCAGATAGTTTTGCTCGGAAAAGAGCATCAATCCCAAAATGTCGTCAAGCAGTATGGTGTCTTCTCACCACAGGCTGGGCAATACAGCCAAACCCTTCCATCCAGATATAGAAATGTAATATCTCGATAACCATACATATCAAGGTATAGCATTATCTGGTAATTGAATAAATATGAAGACTATTTTTGTATGCGACAGAAATAGGCTAAAAAATAACTATTTTTGGATATGAATTTTTTTGAGTATTTTCTCATTTCTTTAATCACTTTTCTGTAATGCAGCCTTTAAAACCAGGAAAAGACAACACTTACGCTGTATCACGATATTACGATATCCAAAATCTAAGACGATATCTACTCTCGTATCACGATATCGATATAATATCGATGTATTGCCCAGCCCTAGCTCCCATGCAGCCCAAAGAGAGTCCTCTTTAGATGTAGTTTTCCTCTTGGTCGCTGTTGCCATGGTGTGTCACTACTCATCATTAATAAATGCATTTTCAGTGACATTTATTAGACAGTGTTATTCCAAAAGCGACTTACAAAAGAGGCTGACGACAATCGAAGCATACAATCAAAATCGGAGCAACTACAAAAAGAAATCGGGTTTGATTTCCTTCTTCTTCTTCAAACTACTTTCCTGTCCCTCTCCACTGTCCCGTCGATGAAATGACAACCTGCTGCGAGGAAAAAACAACAACTAGACAAGAGCGCTATAGGAGTGCCTTATGGATGATAAATACATTTGACATGCCCCCATTTTGTCCCTGTCCCACCCCCCCCCCACCTCTCGGTCATTCTGTTGCACCCTTTCTGTTACAAGATGTCCGACCCACCGGCCAAATAGCTTGTGACACGACCTGACCCGGGACTGTCAAGGGCAGCTCTCTGGCCCCTATACACTCTCGGGGGCCCCTAGCTGTCAATGCGGTTACATCTATAGGTGCTATAAAATATCCAGACCGGGCGGCTGCATGGGAGGAGACACCTGTCTGTCTGTCTGTCTCCACCGCGGCGCGCTGATGCTGCAACACTGGGAGGGGGCGGGCCGGGGCGGGGATGTTGCCTTTTAAATAACCTCTCTTCTGTGTGTATTTCTTTATTATTATTTTTAAATTATTTTTCTTTTTTTAAACATTTTTAAGTAAAAATATATATACGTATATTTTAGTAGTAGTAGTAGTAGCCTTTATTTGTCACTCTATATATATATATATATATATATATACTTTTTGAAATTATTTTTATTTATTTATTTATTTATTTATTTTTATTATTTATTTATTAACATTTTTAATTAAATTGACATTTATAAAAAAAGTAGTAGTTTTAGTAGTAGCCTTTATTTGTCACTTAGTCCAGCGAAAATGAGCCATCAACCTGCCCATACAAAATATATAAAATATACACATATATATCATACATATAGCGTCAATAAAGTGTGTCAGCCTGACTGACTGACGGACTGACGGACTGACGGACGGCTCATGTATGTGTGTGTGTGTGTGGGTTGTGTTCCCCCCCCCCCCCGGCAGGCGCAGGACCTGAGCGTGATCGAGGAGGTGATCCGCATGATGCTGGAGATCATCAACTCCTGCCTGGCCAACTCGCTGCACCACAACCCCAACCTGGTGTACGCGCTGCTCTACAAGCGGGAGCTCTTCGAGCAGTTCCGCATGCACCCCTCCTTCCAGGACATCATGCAGAACCTGGACACGGTGGGCACGCACGCACACACACACATGCATGCATGTACGCACACACACACGTGCACACAAAAGATGGCCACAATTGTGAGATTTGATTGCGTTAGATTCAAGTATAGTGCAAATACCTGGTTTTAAAGGCTGCATTACAGAAAAGTGATGAAATAAATGAGAAAATACTCACACATTGGTGTTGGGGGGGGGTGGCGATCGGGTTGGGAGGAGTGTGGGGATCATCCAATTACATAAAAGTGTTAACTTTGAGCCAATCACGTATTTCACAATGTCCGGGAGTAAAGCTTAAACCAGTAAATTGTAGAAGAACCGGCCAGGTGAGTGCGCTGCCACTTCGTTGACAACTACGCTGAAAATGGGGGGGGGGGGGGCCGATTAGCTTTCTTTGAACATTGGTGGGGGGGACGCCGCCCCCCCCCCCGGGCCCCCCCCCCCCGGCCGAACGCCCCCGCGGGG
>JAOPJH010000066.1:2689426-2701141 GCA_027122575.1 Merluccius polylepis
TAGTTATATATATATATAGTTATCGAGATATTAAATGACCAATATCGGGATATTAGATTTTGGCCACATGGCCCTGGCCCTCGTCTCACAGTTCCTCCCGTCTCTCCCCCTTCTCTCAGCCAGCTGTACGAGTTGTGCCAGATGTTTCCGGAAGCGGCGTCCAGGGCGACGCGCGGCATGCTGGCCGACGGGGGTCACACCATGGAGGAGGAGCTGGAGGGCAACGGGCACGCCTCCTTCCCCGCCCTCGACATGGTACGCACCGCCGCACCACCGCCACCTTGTGTTCATCTCCATGGAAATGCACCGCGTGAGGGAGCATGTACAGCGCGCCGGTCATTACTGAGAAATAAACCCTGACGCGAAATGACCAGCTCACTGTACATTATCCCACTTATAACACAGCTAAAGAAATCAATAATTTGACAACATTTTAATTTTATTGATTTAAAAAATGATTTTATTTCTTCCGCTAAACAAAATAGTCTGGTAGATTAATTTAAAATGTGAATACGGTCCATTGACGGCAACGTTCTCACTGTGAATTGAGGACCTTTTATGAAAATAGTACACGTAACGCATGTTGTGGCGCTCATCTCCCTCTTCACCAGCTGGTGTACCTGAAGGTGGTGTCGCTGCTGTTCCCCACGTCGGACTTCAGACACCCGGTGACCACTCCCGCCCTGCTCTACATCTGCCAGTGTCTCTCCAAGGTAGGCGTTCCGCTACATGCTATCCTTGAAACGGTTTTATGTTTACCTTTTGATATTTAACATTTTCATTTTGTAGGCTTGGCCTTTTTTTATTTTTTCTATACAATACAATACAAATGTGGAGACTCGCCCTCTCCTGACATCACAGTCAGACTGTAGGCCTACGTTGTGTTCAAACCTCATTTGTCTTCGGCCACTCATTATCTGATTGTGGTGTTTTTTTTGTCCCCCCCCCCCCCCAGTGTCGGGTGACATCACTGCAGGATGTGACATCAGGCCTGGTGTTGTGCTGCCTGGCGCTGGAGTACGTCTCGCTCTCCAAGCGCTTCCTGCCAGAGCTCCTCAACTTCCTGTGTGGGATATTACACCTGGCGGTGCCGGACAAGACCTCGATAGGTAGCCACGCCCCTTAATTCATGATTGCAATCAGTTCATTATTTTGTCACTAAACATAACGGCTGATTCGTGCAGACAGCGGTTTGCGCGTCCTTCCCTCTTGATTTGTGAGTTTGTATTGATTTGGTCCAAATTCAATGAACTGAAATGCCAACGCCTTGTTGTGCAATCTCTGCCGGAGGTCAGACTGTCCTTGTGTGGCTTTGTGTGTCTTTGTGCGTCTCTCTCTCTCTCTCTCTGTGCGAGTCCATGGTTATGCGTTCTGCTAGAGACCATGCACTTGACATCGTAGGGCCAGACAAAATTTATATTCAAGGTGAAATGCTGAAAAGCAATTTCTGAAAGAAATGTCTAGACTGGTTTGAGGGAAATTAAATGCATTCCAGGTGCTTTTAGTTATTGTCAAGAAGTCGAAGTCTTCCATCAATTGAATTGGAGCACAACATATAATATATATCAAATAATACTATCCATATTAGTGTGTATGTATATAAGTATGTGTGTTTGTGTGTATATATATATATATATATATATATGCGTGTGTGTGTGTGTGTGTGTGAAATATTTGTTTAAATATCCATTTTGCTCCATAAAATGTGTATATTTATAGGACTACTTGATACGATATACAATTGAGTCATTTAGCAGATGATTTTTATCCCAAGAATTGTTGTAGATGCATACGGTGAATGAGTAGGTAGGCGTTGGGGGGCCATCAGGGACGCCGGCTCCGGGTTCCTGACCCTGGGGTTACAACGAAGCGAGTAGCGGTAGTAGTACTAGTGAGTGATGCTGTCGATGTGCTGGTGCCGCCGCAGGCTACTCGCTGGTGCCGCCCTTCAGGCCGGTGGGGAAACACATGGACCTGCTGCTGCTGTCCAGCCCACAGTCCAGCTCCACCTGGACCAGCGGGCCGCTGCCGCTGGCTCTGACGCAACACCTGGAGCTCACAGACAGCCTGCACAGGGACCACCATGGGTACGTGTGTGTGTGTGTGTGTGAGTGCGAGTGCGAGTGTGTGTGTGTTCCCTAATGAATCGAAAGGCAGCATTCCTTTCCTTCAGCGGGTAAAGCCGAGCGGCTCTAAGATATGCGTGTGTGTGTGTGGGTGTGTGTTGGGCAATCTTCCAGTAGTTGTGATAAAATAAAACTATTTTGGCCGACCACCATTACAGCGTTTGCCTGTGAGCAAAATGATTATCTAACCCTTCTGAGGACGGTATTGTTCAATTACCAGTAGCGAAAGGTCTCAATTATTTAGCACAAATTAACCACGTTAAGGAGGCACTGAGGCACAACATCACAAATAGACCCGGCTGGTACACATTACATCGCTGATCGGCTGGAGCAGCCAGTCCAGTCACATGACTGGCTGACTGGCTGGCTGGCTGGCTGACTGGCCGCAACCCACTGTGTCCAGATTTGATTCACACAGCAGTTGGTGTGTGGGAGCTGTGGCGAAGCGCTCGCTAAAAACACACGCAGTAGGAGGGCGCCGCGTCCACCCTGAAACCCAGAATACTGCGCCGCAGGCTGGGCAGGATATCTATACACGCTTATCTGTCCCGTCTCAATTGGCATACATTTCAATACAATGCAATATATAAATATTGATCATTATTTAAAAAGGTAGGTGCAGGTCAGGTTATTTTTGGTGAGATTAGTCATGAATAAATATATATAGTTGTATAGATGGTTGTGTCTTCTCATCGGTAACTTCTAAAATGGACCCCAGAAATGTCCATTTAAAATGTCTGACTGTGTGTGTGTGTGTTTGTGGACAGGGTGATGTACTTTTGTGTGCGTCTGTGTGTGTGTGTGTGTGAGAGAGTGTGAGCTGGTGTGTGTGTGTGTGTGTGTGTGTGTGTGTGTGTGTGTGTGTGTGTGTGTGTGTGTGAGTGAGATGGGTTTTGCTGTAGTGTGTGTGTGTGTGTGTGTGTGAGTGAGATGGGTTGAGCTGTTGTGTGTGTGTGTGTGTGAGAACAGGTGTTGACCTGTACTGTAATGGTGTGTGTGTGTGTGTGTGTGTGTGTGTGTGTAAACAGGTTGTCCTGTCTCTCCACCTGTCTGGACCTGGTGAAGCGCTGCTGTCTGCTCTACAAAGATTCTGATTCGTTCGCAGCCATCTTCCAGCCAATCAGAACGCTGCTTTCCAAGCATCTCCCGCTGCCCGCCCACCCGGAGGCTCACCAGGTTGGTGCCACCGTCTCCGGGCAGATAATTACGTGTCTGTGATGACCTACATTTACAAACTATTACAGTTATCCAAGACCAGCTGGTCCTCGAATCTCCTCATTGTTCATGTCCTCATTGTGGTGTCGTTGTTGTTTACTTGTGTGTCCAAGGAGCTTAAAACGGAGATCCTGGCGGCCATCGAAGGCGCTCCTTGCTCCCTCACTCCTCTGGTGTGGGAGAAGCAGAAGCCCATTCCTCTGCGGATGTTTACTCCCAAGATCGTCGAAGTGTGAGTGGCAGATTTAAAAAATAAAATAAAAACTAGAGCGGGCGCCGGCTCCATTCACGCCAATTCGAGATGTAGAGGTTTTGGTCACATGTGGCTATTATTTTATTTAACAATGTTAAATATCAGACCTTCCCCTACAAGTTGAAGGGGTTCTGAACATTTTGACACTAAATAGAAATTTGCAGATCCAGCGAAAAACCAGTTTGTTTGAGACGTGTCCCGCGATCTCACAGTGTTAACGACGGCGCCGTTTTCACCCCATCGGCGCCGCTATCTTTGCTAATCGACTTTCTTTGGTATCTCTCCGTATCCTGTGTGCTCTGCAGGTTGGACTACGGGAAGAGACGAGGAAACACGAAGGCCCAGAGGGAGTCGGAGCGCACGAAGCACAAGTACAAGAAGGAGTTCAAGGGCGCTCTGAGGGAGATCAGGAAGGACAACCGCTTCCTGGCGCACGAGAAACTCAAGGAGACCATGAGCAGGTACGCAGACCATGTGATCATCGAATTCAATTTGTGCAATCGACTAATCGGTTAGGTCGTTTGTCAAGTACGAATACCAAACATCGGCTGCTTGATGCTTCAGAAACTCGGATGTTTGGTTCCTGGGTCATTATAAAATGAATACTTTAGTTTTTATTGGCTGCTTGTCAGATAAAGTGAGCAAATTAACATGTGATCGACTGAATCTAGACTATGATTAATCGACTATGAAAGTAAAGTTACCACTGTAATTGTACCATTATGTCATTTATATCTCACTTTTATCCCGAGTGACCGGCAGAGATTAAGGATCAAACCTAGTACCATCCCTACTCCGTATCTTAAAGTATTTGGCGTTATTTTCACGAGGTTTGCGTGTCTCCGTAAAGACTTGACACTCTCGTTTCGGTCTTCCCGTCAACGCAGAGACTCGGAGAGGAAGAGGAAGGTGAAGGAGCTGTTCGGGAGCCTGGGCACCCAGGAGGGAGAGTGGAAAGCCCTCAGGAGGAGGAAGAAGTGAGACGGGCGTTTCCCCCCCCCCTCGCCCCACGGATATTTCCAAGAGATAAGATCAAGGACATCGGCGCCACGTTTTGTTTCAGAAATCCCCGGGGAACTGTGATTTCCTGTTTATCCGTGTGTATATAACATATATAAATTTTTGCGTGTCCTCGGTTTAAAATCAACATCTTGGTGTTCATTCGCATTTGTTGTGACGTCACGAACACAAAGAATGCAACGTTGGGTTGGATATTAAGATTGACTCGTTGGCAGTGACTGTATTTTTCCCCCATTTGCTAGGATTTTAAATATATTTCTATCTAACTGAATTCAGCTGTCAGTGCTTTTTTAATTTCCGACAGTCGGACCCAAAATCCTCCAGGGTCTCCGGGCCGAACGCTCAGAGCCGTCTCATGTCATCTGCTGTGTTTTAGTGGATCAATAAAAAAGCGCCGAAAGCGAATCCTCGCCCGGCCCTATAATGAACACTGCACGTGTGTCCGCAGCCCAGACCGACCTATTTACTGACCGACCAGACCCCGCCTCCAGCCTGATGTTGCAGAACACAACCCACATGTTTAAGCAGTATGATCCATATGACAAGCGGCCATTTTGGACCCACGGTCGCTGTGCATCCCCCCCCCCTGACACGATCCCAAAGGTTGGAATATTTGGACGGGAGAAAGACGATTCAGTGAAATAGTGTAAGAGGCAATAACATCCGAGTTGAATATCGCGTTCAACATTTCTACACCTTCAGCGGCAATTCATCCGTTTTAGATGATGCGTCACCTCAGAAATGTTATTGCCGGCGGGCGAAGGTGCAATTAACGGTGTGATCTGACTCACCGGTTATGCGGTGCGTGCGGTGGTTTTATTTAATGGAAGCAAGATGGATGTGTGAGTCATCGTGGGGCGCTCTGCGGTGATCGCAGATGACTGATCGCCGCTGTGGTTTTGTGTGACAAACTTTTTTTTTTATCCGTTCACATTCATTGCAAACAATTTCAAACACCCAACGTTATTTAAATGACCCCCCGGGGCGTCACGTAAAACACAAAAACACATTTTTTATTTTCTACACCCAACAAAACAAATAAATACACATCACAGCAGTTTGAGATGAAGTCATCGGGTACATGCAGTATTATCTCGATCTAGACGCCATCGGACAGTCGGGTTATTATTATGTTTCAATAGCGAACAGTGACACTGAACTTATAAAAATACAGGATGAGTCCACGCAGGGCTGAGCACTTTTAAAGTCGACCGCAAAAAACAGCGAGAAAAAGATTTACGCACAAAAATAGAAGAGTAACGTTTGAACTGTTTTCCCCCTGTAGACACTTAGGTGGTATAGTGTTTTAAGTTCTGACACATTCCTCCATTTTTCAATTTGTTTTTCGTCAAAGCCTAGGGTAGATAAAGACAGGACACACACACACACACACACCTCCTTTGTGTCCAGGTGGCAGTGAGGGGGAGTCACCGGACCAGCAGGACACAACACGACAACAGACACGACAACATTAGTCGCCACACATTTAATCAAAACACACATCACATCTCACCCCCCCCCCCCCCTCCAAGCAAAACATCCCAAACCTTCACATACACCTATAAACAACATACAAAACGACATCTGCCGAAAAACACAGACACACACACACTTGAATGCACAATAATGGCACGTGGACAGACACACAGCTGATCACGAGGAGGCACAACGGGACTTGGCAGTAGAGCAGGGAATGTTCTGGTCGTGGTTCTTTGATTGTAAAGCCGGAGGGTCTTCTAGTCGTCCGCCTCCTCCTGCAGCACACACACACACACACACACACACACACACACAGACAACAGGTGGTTTTAGTTCCTGCATTTCATCTCGTTCGTCTCTAATGAGAAGTCGCTAAACCTCTTCGGCGAGACGGACCCGGTCAAGCCGGCGGCGGTACGTTAAAAACTTTACAGCATGGCAGATAAAAAAATAAAAAATCCCACTTGTGACATCACACGGAAGGAGTGATGGCTTGTGACATCACAAGTGGGAGTGATGGCTTGTGACATCACAATTGGGCGTGTCCACTCGGATGATGAATATACATGAGGGAATCGTCTCCACATCGCAGTTGTTTTTCCCCCCCCCATCCACTCTGGGCAGTATATACACAAATAGAAATGGTCTTTTGCATTTCGCATTACGGTATATAAATAATGATCGTAAATGACGAGTATTTTACATATTACGATGTAAAGGTTTTATTATCCATAGTTAGGATATACATTTCCACACGGTTCAGTCGTACCTCTGTAACGTCTGCACTGTCTGCATCCACCGGGGAGTCCAGGGTCTGTGCTGCCGCGGCGTCCTCGTCCTGCGGAGCACCGACACACACATATTAGAATATAACCCATAATCATTTATCATTTTAGTAGTTGATATTACTGCATATGCAGATGACGATTGAACGTTAAACTTAGGGGAGGGGGGGGGGAAGAGAGAGAGAGAGAGAGACAGAGAGAGACAGAGAGAGAGAGAACCATTCATCGTAACCCTGGCGGTTTTACCATCACGCTCTACCGGTTGAGCAAGACCGGACCACATACCGTATATAAAGATACGATAGTACACGCATCGTACGTATTATTTCTATTTCTATTGTATTTCCATTCAGTTGACAACGTGTGAACAAATAGCGACAGACCGCGGCTTAGAAACCGGACATAAACCCATTCCTAACCAGACAAATCCTATCGATACCGCCGCTGCCAACGGACTCATCTGTTTCCGCCGAGACCGAGAGCGCTGCTGGCAGAGAGAGACCGGATCGGTGTGTGTTTCCTCCTCACACACACACACAGCGACTCGTTTTTCCCGTTCTGGCTGTTCTGCACACACACACACACACACACACACACCCCACATGCCGCCCGCCTCCATTTGTCCCTGCCACGATAATAGCGACGGCATCGTGTTGCTGAATCCTATCAAATCTGAAGTGTGTATCCAAAGGGGCCGTCGGATCCCGAGTCCAGATTTCCCCCCTCGACGTTACGAACCGTAAAAAAGAAAAAAACGCATCATCATCGACGTCCTGCGATGTTTTTTTCCGTCGATCCGTCCCCTCTCATTGATTCGTCCCCGATCTGATCGATGGTCTGCCGCCTCGTCCGGCGCATGTCACCCCTAACGACATCACGGCGAACGATTCTCCCGCAATGTTTCACACACACGCCGGCAGCAGCTGGGCTAATGATATCGGCGATTAGCAGTTTCGCTGGCCGCTCTCTGCCAAACCCCAAACACGAAAGACGAAACTCTAATTCCGGCTATTCGATTAGACGGCCCCCCCCCCCCCCCCGCTCGATGGAGGAGATGACATTAGTGTGCTGTTTATCTCCAATCACTAGGGGGGGGGGGGACCGCAGGACACATAAAACATACATAAAAACGCCAATATACCCCAAGTTTGTGTGTTTGTGTGTGTGTGTGTGTGTGTGTGTGTGTGTGTGTGTGTGTGTGTGTGTGTGGATATATATGTATATATAACCTTTCGGTATCATTCTCACATTTTTGGCGGGGTCTTTCCTGCCCAATCCGGCGCCGGCGACGATGTTGCCCGCCCCCTCCACCGTCTTCTGGGCGACCGTGGTAACCCCGGTAACCACGGCCCCGCCCACCTGGGTCACTCCGGTCACGGTTTTTCCCGCAACTGTTGAAGACCCAAGGAATGAGGAGAGGAGAGGGGAGGGGAGGAGGGGAGAGGAGAGGAGAGGAGAGGAGAGGAGGAGAGGAGAGTTGAAAGGACATAACCAACTTTCCTGTTTAACATTTCCATACATAAATCAGACGTTTGGTCATTCGCTATACAATCCATAACGTCTCCATACTAAATCATAATTTAAGTATGTTCCCACACACACACACACACACACACACACACACACACACACACACAAACACGTATGCAGTTAGTGCAAGTGGGTGGTTGGCATGGTGACGGGAACACTTCAAGGTGAGGACGATGTGTCCGGCGTCTCTTGCCGTTACTGTATGTTCATCCTACTTCTAATTAATAATGACGCACGCTCCGGGCAAGGACATCTCCAGCAGCCATCTGGACCTGAAGATCACCCCCCCCACACACACACACACACACACACACACACACCTAGGACAACCGACCAATCATCTGAGGAACCCAATGACAGGCACATCTCTCGCTCTGGCTCACTGGAAGATATCGTGGGATATTCCCCTTTTTTCAATTATTTCATAATTTTTTCGATTAATCGATGAATTAATTTAGTCTAGAACGTGTCATCATTAATAGCAAACGCCGTCACAAGTGACCAGAGTCCAAAGTGATACGTTGAATGTGAATCTTGCTTGAATTCATGAAGCGTCAAGCAGTAAATGCTTGATATTTTTACCTAAATGATTATTAATCGATTATACAAATTTGATTCGATTCATTTACTGCCCATCGACCCATCGTTGCAGCCCTAGTTAATATATATGCTAACTTTGGATAATACCACTCTTATTAGACATGGTAAAATGTTAAAATGTATATCCTAGCTGTGGAACAATAAAACCTTTACATCATAAAATGTAAATAATCAGAATTTATGATCATTATTTACATATAATGCAAAATGGAAAGAGCATTTCTATATGTGTGTATATATAAATATATATATATATATATAAATATAATATATATATATACAATGTATATACTGTCCAGAGGGGATGGGGGGGGTAAACAAGCGCGGCGTGGAGGCGGTCCCCTGGTGTATATACCACCCCGCCTGTTGCTGTTTGTCAGCTTCAGGGACAGTAAAGCGTAGCGACCTCCACTCCATCTCCAAGGAGACGTGGTGACGGGAAGACGCGGAGGAAGCGGCGGCGGCGCGATAAACACCTCGTCAATAGCATAGCATGATGATCAGCCTCTCCAGTACCGCCCCGGCCGGTCGGTTCAGCTCTGATTCACGCTGAAACCGACCCGGCGCCTTTTGGGATTGTTGAGGGAGATCAGCGGAGAGGTGTGGCTGATGGCTCCAGGCACGGCTCAGCCTGACACGGCTCAGCCTGACACGGCTCAGCCGCCAGAGACAAACGAGACGTGTCATCTTAGTGACGTTCGTCTGTTCTGTCTGTGCTTGAGTAAATGATAGGGCCGGGCGATAATTCAATATTACCGTTTATCATCTTTGAATGGGTGAAATCAAGATGGACTAATGGCAATACCCCGGGTTTTAAACGAATTAAGATGTGAAGTCACGGCCCTAAAATGCTCCGATATGAGGTTTGAAACGCCGCCTAACGAGAAAAGAAAACTTAGATTTAGTTTCCGATACCGTACTTTACATTTCCAGGATACGAGACGAGAGGAAGACATGGAGGCAATAAACACCCGATCACATGATCAGCCTCTCCTCCGGTATCGCTTGTCTGGGCGCCATTGTTGTTGTTCAGCTCAGCGGTGGGTGTGGTCGCTCCCTCCAGGCGTGAGACAAACATCACTAAACAAACTAAACGTTTGTCGGTTTATGTTTGTCTGCGCTTGAGTAAATTAAAGGGACGGGCGATAATTCAATATTACCACTTATCGTCTCAACGGTATTGGTATCGTTGCCAGATCGAGATTGGCGAATCGCGATACGCGGTTTTAAATGAATTAAGAGGTGAAGGTACGGCCTTAAAGGGATCAGATATGAGGTTTGAAACGCCTAACGAGAAAAGAAAACTAGTTTTAATCCGATGCCACACTTTACATTTCCATATACTTCAAAGTAATGACCCTCGGTTTAGACCACTCAGAGTGGTATGTTGAATGAATAATTCATCATAATTATCGCGGCCTTCCACCAATCCAGTTGGACACGCCCATTATTTTAATGCCGTTTTAGTCACTCGTCAACGTGACACCCGGTGGTTAAAGGGGCCCGGTTTGAAACGATCTCCCTAATTTAGCCCCATCTCCGAAAGCGTTCAGCCGTGCGAGCCGCTTATCTGTGGAAACGTTACAAACGATGCTTTTAATAAAAATGTATACGGAGGAGGTTTGCGTTTGTGTGCAAACAGTGGATGTGGAAAATGGAGGATCCCCTCCTGTGTATAACGGCAGCACAGGCCTGTCTGCGGCGCGGCGCAGCGTCCTCCTCCTCGCTCCCCGGGGGAAACGAGGAGCGAGGAGGACCGAGGAATAACAAGACACCTCCTCGCCGACGGATAATCACCTCCTCATAGTATCACTCTGGCGCTCGCTTAAAATGGCCGCTTGCTGGAGTAAAGTGCCGGAAAATGGACCTAAAAGTGATTCACTTCTATGACCGTGTTGTTGGGAAAAAGTCAAATAATATTCAGTACTGTGGCGGTTATGTTATTAATATCAGCACGGTGAAACTACGCTCTTATTTTGATATCGTATTTATGTATTTGTATATTATTAATATCAGCACGGTGAAACTACGCTCTTATTTTGATATTGTATTTATATATTTATATATTACTAATATCAGCACGGTGAAACTACGCTCTTATTTTGATATCGTATTTATATATTTATATATTATTAATATCAGCACCGTGAAACTACGCTCTTATTTTGATATCGTCTTTACATTTTTAACACATTTTTAATGTCGAACATTGCAGGAATCGCCGGCGGCAACACGTACCTGTTGTCACTCCATCCACCGTCTTGGTACCTGGAGAGAGATTGAGATGCAAGATAGGTCATCGATTTATTTAATGATTGTATTTTTTGAATTGGCACATGTAGTCCTATACCACACAAATATGCGGTTAGAATCCTTTTTTTACAAAATCTAATTCCATCTAATCACATGTAGGGCTGGTGCAATATATCTATTATATCGATATCGTGATTATGAGACTAGATATCGTCGTCTTTTCCTGGTTTTAATTTGTTGATGATTTATTTATTGAATGACCAGAGAACATGCTATATGGTGATGTGTATCGTTTATCGAGATTTTTAATGACCCGTATCGGGATAGAAGGTTTTGACCGTATTGATGCATGATTCCCCGCCCTGGAATCATGCATCTGATTTGGTGTGTGTGTGTGTGTGTGTGTGTGTGTGTGTGTGTGTGTGTGTGTGTGTGTGTGTGTGTGTGTGTGTGT
>JAOPJH010000066.1:2758193-2773758 GCA_027122575.1 Merluccius polylepis
CCGCGGCCCGGCCCCCAATCCCACCTCCCGCAACCCCCGCCACTGCCGCCGCCGCCACCACCGTTGGCGTCATCTCCATGGCAATGGCGCCGTGCATGGAGACCTGGTCATGCTGGTCGTCCTCTTGCGGTAGCAGTGGGGCTGGTGGTCCTCCCGTCACAGTTTGATCCACAGTGGGGGCGTCTGGGTAGTCTTGGTCAGTGGTGGCCGGGTCGCCATCACCACCACCACCACCACCACCACCACCACCACCACCGCCACCGCCCTCCTCCGTTGGCGCGCCATTGAGGAAGCTCTCCGGGGGCGGGTGGGGGGTCAGGGGCACCTCGCTTGCTTCCAGCTGGCAGCATGAATTGAAACATAGGTTAAATTCCTTATAAGGTATACAATGATGCCGAGATCTCAGTCAGCAAGTGATCCCATTACTTATTTATGGCTAACGTATGGCAATGACGAAGAGGGATTTGTGAGAAAGAAATTGAAGGCCGATTTATTTATATACCGCCCCCTTAAAACACTAAGGCCATTCAGGGTGCTTTAGATTTAAGGTCAACCTCTTCCTTTGTGTTGTTGTGAAAAGAAACCAAAGAACACCGTTTTGCATCCATAAAAAGGTGTAATGTAAGTTATAGTGATGACCATGGTCTATAATTGTAAGAACATCAGAATAATGATTCTATTAGCGATGATCATTGATAAGTTGAATAAAGAATATATTGATTATTATGACCATGGCCTGTTATCTATGTAACACTATGTAAATGAGCAATTGGAAAACAATATAAAATTAATCGACTTTGAGTAAGCAGTTTGGTATCAGGTATATAAAATAAGATGTAGCAGCAAACGCAAATACATGACTAAATCTCTAAATCACCCATGATTTGAATTTCATCAACTCTAAACAAACCCCATTCTGGTCAGACGACAATAACGTACGTGCAACATCTTCCTCTTAACTTTTGGCAATCTCAAATGCTGCATAACCTTGACTCTCTTCATCATCTCCTTCACCTGTTTCCTGCAATCCAGCAAAACAGCACGCCTGCTTCCTTTATTCGCAGAGGACCCAGAGGGGCCGGCTCCTGCAGCCACCATGAGAAGATAGCTTCTATCGTCTCCAGGAAACTCATTTTGTCTGTGGACCTCACCCTGCACATCATGCGCTCATAAATAATAATGTGGGATTGACAGAGCCTGTCATCCTGCCTTCCATCCTCCCTCGGTGTACCTAACTTTAACCCTATGGCGGGAACACATTTTGTGCAGTGCTGTGGAAAACCCAATTCAAGACAAGGCTGATGATGTTATAAAATGTAAAATTACATTCTCTCCCTAACCATGGCTCCTGTGGGTGTCTCACCCCTTCCAATGTATTACACAGGACCAAACGTCTAAATGTCCATACTGATAAAGACATGCATGTAGACATTAGTCGCTGCTGCACAAGTGCCTTTGCTATCTAACTTTTAGGCCTTGAAATGATGATGTATTACAAGTATTGAAGTGTAAGGGGTACTAAGGCCTCAAATACTGTTGCATTAGCCATGTGCGACTCAATAACTCTAGTACTATACAATAAAAGCTACAAAGAAATAGTACAAAATATCATATATATTCCAGTGAGTGAGAGCACTAGAGCCTTATGATTTGAATGGATGTCATTAACGTTAATTGTGCGATTAAGGTTATTCATTAATGTCAATTACATAATGTAATTAGCATAACATAAGCATGGCAGTGACAATAAATGAAACACTGGTTCATGGTTTCCTAATATATATGCCTACATATTTCTAAACTACTGCCTTTAAGTCGATGCTTTAGAGCAGACTTTTTTAGCGGAAGCAGATAACTGACACATGTCCACTTTGAGCTTTAAATAATGTCTTTGAAAAATGTTCATCTGTCACTTAGAATATTTTGCATTAATTCACTATTACTCGTCACGCCTGGCTGGTTTCAGGCCATGTCTATAAATCCATTATTAAAATTAGTGAAACCCAGTAACTATAAAAACTACGAAAATATCACTAATTACCTTAACATGTCCTTGTTTCACTTCCCCGTACTGGACGTGCTTTCTAAGATGGTTGCAGATGGCTCGCAGGGTTGGGTGCACCTCCACACAGAAGTTACATCTGAAGCCTATGGGTGTGTTGTTTACAGGGCTCTCCTGTTGCAGAGACATTTAAGCAACATTGTGAATAATGCATTGTTAGCCTCCACATTCTGCTTTAATATGATCTACTTTTATATCAAATTAATAAAAACATAAACATGTTAAGCAGCATATTTCTATTTCTCCATTATTTTTGATTCAAAGCTAATTTAATTCAAATCTCAGAAGTCTAGTGATTTACCTTCTCAGACTTCACCTCGGCCAGTTCCAAGGCTTTCTGTTTGCTGAGAAGCTGTCTCCTTCGTTCCTGCCTCAAGGCCCTCTTTTGGAAGTCGTCATTGTGGTCTATTATGTGCTTAGCCAAGACGGCTAGTGTCAGAAACTTCAGCTCACAGTGAGAGCACTGATATAACTCGGAACCGTCTTCTCCGGGATTTGATTGGAAGTCCCTCTTCAGGTCATTGCTGTGGTGATCGTTGTAATGCATAGAAAGTTGCTCGATTGTGCCGAAGGCCAACTGGCAGCATTTGAGACACTTGAAGGGCAGCCATTCGCCCTCGCTGTTCTGATGATTGGATTCAGGTTGAACCTCAAACTCTTCCTTTGCCTCCACCAACTCCGCCGTCTCTGGGGTCTTCTCTGGGTCTTTGGCGTAGATCACGGTGAAGTAGCGGCCGAGTTTGCTGGAGTGCTGCTTCTTGGGGAAGACGCCCGGGTGACGCTTGATGTAGTGCGAGACGATGCTCTTCCTGCTGAATGCCTGGAAACTGCAGAGGGAACACTTCCTGCTCTCCACCGCCAACCTCAGGTCTTCGGACAACTCTGTGGTTTCCTTTTCCGGCGCCATCACCTTGACGGGCTTATCGCTTATTGTCTTGGAAGCGGCCAGACAGTGGGTGTAATAGGCATCGATGTCATGGCGCTTCTGGTAGTGAGCTGCCAAGCCCTTGCGTATAGGGTTTGTGTACGAACACAGTGCACATTTAAAGACGTTGTTTTTGCCCTCTGGCTGTGCTCGGACGTTGTTGTGTTTTATGCGGTAGTGTCGTGCAATGCCTTTCCGGGTTGAGCAGAAGTATTTGCACAGCTGACACTTAAAGATGGCATGTTTTTCTGTCTTAGGAAGTTCAAATTCATTGACCTGCAGTACTTCTGGTGCTGTGGATAAGTGGCTGACACTACATTCTGCTACTGGTTCGGTTTCTTTGCTGGTTGAGAAGGTTGTGAAAGTATGGGGGAACATGTCGGCGGCTGGTTGATTGTGATACTTCTCATAGTGGATCTTGAGTTTCTCCAATGTCCCATGTGTATAGGTGCACATTTTGCATCTGTATGCTCCATAGCCTTGCCTCTGAGTCTTACACTTGTCCTCTCCCTCGTTTAGATCAGCAATGTGCTCTATGTCGTCGGCAAAGTCTTCTGCAGTGACTTTCACCAACGGATGGCGTTTCTGATAGTGAGTCAAAACGCCATGGATGCGAGAGTTCACGTACGGACAGTGACGGCACTTATACACCGAACTGGGGTTGATGTCTGCCTCCTGAGCAAAATCTGCAGCTTTGACTTTCATGCCTGGGTGTTTCTTCCCATAGTGGGTAAGGAGGCCATGCAGGCTGTTATATTCTGAGAGACATACGGTGCACTGATAAGGATTGTTTGAAATGCACAGGCGTGGATGTGTAGGATGAGAGATGGTTTCTTGAAGTGGGGACGCGATGATCAAGGCTCTGTCGTCTTCTGTCGACTGGCCCCCAGAGGGTGCGTGTTCTTGGACCAATTGCTGAAGGATGTTTTCCGTTGTTATATTCCCTTGGATCACATCCAAAATCACAGATTCATCTGCTTTGATGGCCCACGGGTGGACCGCTTGGTAGTGACTGGTAATGTCCCAAATGGTACAGGCCTCAAAGGCGCACTCTTGGCATCGGAAGTGCTTGTTCTCAAAGTTGTTTGCTCCTTGCTGCGTGGTCTCTGGTCCGGCCCAAAGCTTGCTGGCCATGTACGTATAGTCCACATTGTGCTCCGGGTGGCGTCTTTGGTAATGCAGCAGTAGGCCCTGGGGTTCAGCGTGAGAGTAGATGCACCACTCGCAGTGATACCCCGCCTCTAGGATACCATCTTGGTAGGCCCAATGCAATATGGTCATCGCCGTGGCCTTCACAGTAGGGTGCTCTTTCTTGAGGTGCTTCTTTAAGGCGTACACGTAAGGGGATGTGTATGGACAGTGTCTGCACAGAAGAGACCGGAGCTCATTGGAACTCTCCGGGTCCGCGGGGGCTTGCGTGATGGTGGTTGCTACGGTGCCCGACTGGACCATCTGAGCACGCTCGCGCTGACTCCGGACCACGGCGGTGTGACGGCGTACGAGGTCAGCGTTGGCCTTGGCATCCCGATGCTTTTTCTGGTAGTGAATTAGCACCCCTTTAACAGTACGGTTGCCGTAGTCACAGTGCTGACAAAAGAATAGCATCTCTGCTTCGCCCTTTTCGGCGTTCCCAATTTTAGGACTTGAATTACTAGATCCGTCGTAGCCGTTATTTTGGAAAGGCTTCGAAAACTGCTTTGGAGATGCAATTTGCAAATCGTCGATTAATTTTGTCAAACCAGGAGTGGGAGCTCCATGTTTGATATATTTTGCAGTCACTTTTACTTCTGGATGTCTTTTCTGATAATGGACAAGGACCCCTACAACAGATCTGTTGCTGTAGACACAGTGTTTACAATAGAAGATATCGTCATCAGTTCCATATGTCGTGGCACTTGAAGACTTCGTAGGTGTGACAACACTAAATGAAGAGTTGGCAGCTGGTGATTGGGATGGATCCGTTGAGATGAGTTTCATGGTTTTTTGTATACGGAAATAAGAGGCTTTTTGTTCTGGGTGTTTCTTCTGGTAGTGGACCAAAACAGAGTGCATGTTGGGGCTAGCGAAGGAACATACATCACAGTCGTAGACCACCACATTACCACCCATAGCTTCTTTCAGAGCCTCTGAGTCAACACTAGCTTCGGGAGTCTTGGTGGGCGTTTTCAGGGCTGGGCTTGAGGAAGATCTGGGGGTAGAGGTGGCAGAAGTGAAGTTCTTGGGGCCGGAGTTTAATATTTCCCGCAGTGTTTGAGATTCACTAGTCTTGTGAGATTGCTCAACTACATAGCTGGAGAAGATCATGGCATTGTTAATTTTCACCGTGGGATGCATTCTTTGGTAATGGGGCATGAGGCTTCTAACATTGGGGCTAGTATATGCACAGAAGCGGCACATGTAAACAAGGTTTGGCTGATTAAAGTTGAGCACATTGCTAGCTTCTGGATGGTGATCCATGTAGTGTTGGTGTAGATCATTGTAATTGGTGTATTCGATGTAGCACTCCAGGCAGCGGAAGACAGCACTCTGGTCCTCGGGATCCAGAATGTACTTAAAGCTGAACTTGATGTAAGGGTGCATCCTCTGGTAGTGTGTGCTTACACTGCGGGCAGACTTGTTATGGTAATCACAGTGTTTACAGTAAAAACGAACCGCTCCGGGTTCTTCCGAATATTCAGCATTTTCTTGGAAAGTGTCTCTACTGTCCTGGTTGCAATGGTCCTGGAGCTCAGGAAGATCCCCAGATATGTTTTCACTGTCATCAGAGAGGGTTAACGAAATGGGGATGTTACGTGGTTTGGACTTGGGGTTGCTTTTCCTTTTACCTACTCTGCCAACCTGATTAGTTAATTCTCTTACGTGAAATTGCTGAATGTTGTAAGTGAAGACCGGATTTTGAGGTTCACCATTGCTACCATCAAGATCATCAACGAAGTGACTTCCTCCTTCCTCATCATCGAGTTCATCAAGATTTATAATCATATCCTGTTGGCTTTGGCTAATCTTACTCTGAAGATTGCTGGCAATTTCGTCAATTCTTGTTCTTTTCTTCACTGAGGACAAATCTAAAGGCAAGTCGTTGATAGATTTTCTTGCCCTTTTCCCTGTAGCTGTTTTTTTTTTGGTGGAAGGCCCTAGAATAGAAGTCTGGGTTTTTTGTAAAAAGATGGGCGAGCTTTCAACTTCAGTATCCGGCTGGTCAGCCGATGTCTCTTCAAAGACTATAGTCTGGACATCATCACAGTAGGAGTGCTTATGCTGCTGATGGACCCTCAGGCCTTTCAGTGTGGTGGTGGAGAAACTGCAGAGGGAGCATCGGTGTGGATTCTGATGGTCGTTCGCCGCACTTGACCTTTTTCCGTTGACTTTAGCACTAACATTCCCCCCGTTAACTGACTCTGCAGCAGATTCAGTTTGTGGTTCTGAGCTGTCGGTTAGGTCCATGGCGTCTACGTCTGCACCATTGTGGCTCCGCTTGTGTTTGCCTAATTTCAGAGCGCTTGTACAAATAAAGGGGCATTCATCACATTTATAAACAGTGGTTTTACCAGAAAAGTGGATGTTTTCAATGTGGCGGGAAATGCTCCGCCTATGCATGGTGAGGAAAGAACAGAATGGACATTGGAAGCGGTTCATGTGCTTTCTGAATTGTACCCCTTTTGTCTCCAGTACCTTATTGTCCTCATCAGTCAACAGTTGCTTCACATCAGCTGACAAGGTCCCGGTGTAACTTGGATCGTCAATGTCAACTAACTCCTCGTCGTCTTCTTCCATGCTGCTCCTGGAGTCTTCTTCATTCGGCAAACTGGCCTCCATATCGAGGACAGGATGAGAATTTGAATCTGCCATGGGAAACCTCTTCGACAAAATGGACGACCCTGTGCTATTGGGCATCACAGCATTCAGTTGCACATATTGAAACACTGATGCGTTATCGTGTGGCTTTCCCATGGCGTTTTCTGGGCTAACTCTACCCATAGAACCGTCTTTTCCGCTTGCATCGCTAAAGGTTATGTTCGACCTAGCAGGGCTTCTGGGGGAGGAAGGGGAATCCGGGTTGGAAGAGTTTGCCTCGCCTTCGAGTTCCTCAATGGAAGAAACAATCTTTACCTTGTCACTATGTTCCTTCGCCACATGATCTGTCCAGCCATCCTTCTCGTCGGTCTGAAAGTCACACCACTCACAAGCAAAAGTACCACGGAGGAATCCACTGGCCGAGAGGGATTCGTCTCCCGCATCCGCGATATTAGAATGATCTTCGGCTCCTTCACAAGGAACTTGATGGTACATTATTTGGTGTTTTATGATCCGTGCTTTGCGTGGGGATTTGTATGTGCAATATTGGCAGGAGTACACCTTTGAATGGTCATTGTGCATTATGACGGTGTAGCTGGGATGTTTCAATATCTCGCAGGAATTGTTGGCCTCCGACTCATTGTCTTTGATGTTATGGACCTTTTTGGTATGGTTCTTTAAAAAGGATTTCGATCTGAAGTAGCGCACGCAGAACTTGCACTGGTAAAACGACAGGGTGGATTCAGACGTCTCTTTTTGTTTGGGGCGCTCCGAATTTGGACCTGAAACAGAATAAGGGTATTGCTTAGACATCCAAGAAAAGAATATTCTTCATTTCACCACTTCGACATAATATAGTAATTAACTATCACTTATAACAGTTATCGTACTCATTTCAGGTTGAGAGGACGAGGAGTCCTTGTCATTCTTGTCGTAAGGTTCTTTGTCTTCCTCCTCATCATCATCATCATTCTCCTCTTGCTTGTCGTCCTCTTTTGGAGAATCAGATTCATCAGCATCGGCGGGCTGCAGGAAGGCTGTGTGTACTTCCTGGATGTGAATCTTCAAGTCATCGTACGACTCAGCGTGGAAGTCGCAGCCGTCACACTGCAGGACCTCCATGGTTACGGAGAGGGGGCACTCCCTGGAAAATCAGGGAAACCTAGAGGAGAAGACAAAATGAAAGAGAAAGGATATTTTGTTTTAGCTTTGAGTATAAGAGAATTGAAGAGCATGCACTCATGGCAGGATGGTGACTGGAAAATAAAGATGTAATGTCATGGTGTTGTGCTTGATGCCAAGCCTTCTACCATAAATTGTAAGCAATAAGCCACTTGCGGCCATGATTTACAGTGACTTTCAGAACAACTAGGGGGCGTTGTTAGGCACGGCGCATACTAAAACGTTACTATAGACTACCAATTAATAACACACAGCAACATAAAATGCGATCATTTATTGAAAATAAATCCTCATTCTCTCGCCAAGCAATATAGATCCTCAAGACGGCAAAATGGTTGCCAAACAACACAGCCACAACACAGGTGTGTTTATAATGACTTCGAGCCAATCAGAATGAAGGACCGGAACTATCAATTTTATCAACTATCAATATACCGGGAGAGGTACAGTACATGTCCATGTAGGAATACCATCTCATCTCCTTTTTCCGACAGGCAGTAAGAGTTTGGTTCATGAATCAGACCAAAAACTGGCACTGGCAGATAACTTAAAATTAAAATGGATTTCAAATTAAAGTAGATTTCAGGATCTGCCTCCCAAATTATGCTAATGTTCCTTTATTCAGAATGGTGAGTTTCTATTTTTGTGTCAGTGTAACATCATCTGTAAGAAAAATCTGAACTAGGAGGGATTAATGCTTGGTTTGTTCCAGTTCTATTACCTTTGGATAAGCGACAGCTGGAAAGCCAGCTCCACATCCTAGTATTTTACACAACATACTGACTCCTCTGTCAGGCTGTATTAACGGCTCTCAAAGAAGAAGATTGAATGAAACGGCAGAGAGAGAGAGAGAGAGAGAGAGAGAGAGAGAGAGAGAAATGAAGGCTTCATGTCTCCGAGCTATCCTGCAGGTCTGACATAGGAAAACAACAACACGAAGATGATAACACTATCGCTTCAAAGCTCTTTCATTCGGTCGTGTTACCGCTGTCATCTTTAATGTACTAAACCAGTGTATGGAAGCAAGGCCTGGTTATTATTTTCCTTGTGAAATTGTGAGCCTGAAGATCCGAATTTGTTTGTAGTGATGAGCATATAACCATTAACCTTAGTCCAAGATCCAAGATGGTAGCCTAATGATCTCAATGAAGGGGGTCTTAGGTGTCCTAATCACTGGCAGAACAAAACAAAGGAAATATTAGGCCTAATCATCAGCGTGAATACAGCGGGTATTTGTAGATGAAACAGATGGCATTGCAACCGACTGACCAAAAAGGGGGGTCTTCATCAAGTGGCTTTGGCTTTATTCCTTGTCCAAACTCTTTCGTTTAACAACACAGCATGACACATTTCATTTAAAAATGACTGATTAGCATTCAAAATGGCCACCTCTTGATGAACTATTGCAAGAGGGTAAACTGAAACAGAGATTGCTTAAAAGCTAAGAAATTAGGTTCTAAAACATCCCTTTTTCATTTGCCAAAGGGGGCTCATGTTTCGTTCTTTCTGAAAAACATAGCAATACCTTGAATGAATAAAAGAGGATTATTCACACTACAAGTATGACCTTTCATACACACGTCAGGCAATCCTTAAGTTTACAGCAAGAAATGTTCTTCATCATAACACTATGCTCGCCATTTTTTGTGTGTGGAGAATCTGACCAACCATAATCTTGTCTCTATGCATCTGAAAGACTCTTTTCACTTTTGCAAAAGGTCACGTAATGGAAAACCAATGTAGAGATCGTAGAGGTCAATACAAGTAGTAGTGATGTCCAATTATATATGTCCAAATTCCAACATATGAAAGCTTTCCCTTTTAATGAACAGATTATGGGCTTTATAGGTCTATATGTGAACTGATAGAACAGCCCTGTTAGGTTATCTTCAATAACTTCACTTTCTTATTTAGTATTACAGATGATTTTCTTTTATTTCATTATATATTATTCATAATATTTGCTACTGTTGTAGTATCTAAGGTAACAAGGCCACCCACCACCAGACCCAACTTCCTAACTGGAGGTCGGTTACACATGGGTCAGCATGAGATGCCAGCGAGTCCCCAGAGCAGCCGGGAGCCCCATTGTTGCTTCGCCTCGGGTTACAGCCTCACCAGGGGCCCCACCCTGCTCCATGGACAGTTTATCTCTACTTTGAACAAAGTTGCACTCTAATGCTGGGCTCCTTGACATGGATACCAAGGCAATCCCAGAGAAGAAAGGTAGGAAAGGAAAAAAAACGGGGGGAAAAAAGCAGCTGTCCTACAAATAAAGAAACCCCACCACCATCATATTCCTTAAGAGGAGGCTCTGTCTTCATCAGGGCCTTTTTGTCTATGAGCCTGCAGAGTTAATGGGTGGATATTGTGTGGCTGCTTTCATCTGCTCAGGCTGAGGCTCTCACGGACGGCCAGTGAGCTGCTCCAGATCCTCCTCTGAGCCGAGCTTCAAGGGCAGCCATTTTAGAGGCCGGCTCTGTGCTTAGGTGTTCAGCCAGCAGCAGCACACAACATGGACCCACCGTTCTGATCCTCTTCCTCGCAGACAGGCAGGCAGTCTGTCACTGGAGAGCTGCAGGCAAGAAAATCTATCTGCCAGATGTACTGTACCCAAGCTCTCTGCCCACACGGCTCAGCAGAGAAAACACCTCGTGCCTGTGCCAACCACACTTCACCTAGTCCTTTTCATTTTCTGGGCCATGTTATTCATCTCCGTAAGGTCTCGAGACCTTCTTTAATGAAACACCACAAAGAAAAGCAGGGTAGAGGAACATGTGGTACACCTTGGCTGCACCAATGTGTCTTTAAGAACCAGAAAAGACTAAAAAAACTATTTTAAGGAACTGCCAAGTAGGTTCCACAAGAGGGTTCGAATCAAGACATGTGAAGCACGCTTGAACTTCTCCTTTTTTTTTGCACAGCTCAAAATACATCTCGCAACCTTGCAGGAGGAGCAGACACAAACAAACAGGTGGACATAAGAGCGGGGATATGGGCCAAGGGGGGAGACACAGAGAGAGAGAGAGAAAGAGAGGCCTATAAACAAACCACCTAGGAGACCTGCAGTGGAGAGCGACCGAGGACAAAGCCACCAGACTGGGCACCCCAGATTCCAAAGTCTACTGACATTTGTTAATCACCAACCGGTCTCTCTGCATCGACAGTGAGGGCTGCCAGCAGTCACACCCTCCACTCTGCTCTGGGTCGGCAGCAGCTGCTCTGTCTGAACGAGAGGCCTTAGAATAAGCCAGCTTTAAGCTGATTAGACGTACAGAGGTTTTTGTCCTTAACCGTTGGGTTTGCTTCCAACATCTCCTGCCTTTGGGTTGGGGGGGGGCGGGGGGGGACTTATGTGGTGGGGGGATAATGTTGCGTTGCCCGGCAAAATCATTGCTCAAGATTAAAACATGTACGTGTGACTGACGAGCCTGGACGTGCATCTTGGCAAATGATGGAACCTCAGTTATTAATGAGCATCTGATTGGAGCAATAATCCTTATGTGCCTAATGCAAGGCACTCCAAGGCCCTGGAGAAATGTTCATCTTCAGATACGATGACAAATAAATAATCACTATACATTTTGGCAACATACGTATGTTCAGAAAGTCCAACCCAAAAGCCTTGAAACGATAAACCATTTACCTTCTAGAAGGCCCTCAGAAAACCTTTAGAGAAGACATAAGGAGTGGCAGATGGCAAAGAAAGATCTCATTGTTTCCAAAGGTTGGGGGAAAAAAAGGTTACATAATGTAGAATTTGGCCTTCTGCATAAAGAGAAGATAGAGAAGGTGGAAATCAGGTTGGCAGCCCCTTGAAGGCAACAACACTGGAGAACTTGAAATACTAGATCAGCCTCTCGTGGTATAAATAGTTGGTGGTTGCTACGGTGCTTCTGATAAACCACTGACTGCAAACCCCCTTTTAATTGACTTCTATCAAGCTGTAGAACAGTGGAATGAATGCTTAGTGGGTTATATGGCTGTATATCCCAATATTCACTGAACACAACTGCAGGGGCAGCTTGGTACAATGTTTGGCAAATCTAGCCTCAGGCTGCAAACAGCATGTTTGATATTTCCCTATGTCAGTATTTATATGTGAAATAAGCCAACATGCTGAAGCCTTGTGGAGGACTTGGAAGCAATGAGTAAAAGAAATTGCTTCGTATTGCTTAAATTCATGTGAGCAAGATGCAACACTGTCCTTGGTTAGTTAACCAGGAAGTTTATGAAACTGGAAAAAAACAATAGCCTCCATGTCCATGCCAACACCATGACTTAGGTAACTATGGTAGCATCTTCTATTCAAAAACAACATGGCAGCAGAGCTTGTTTTCATGTGACAACGCCATGTGAGTTGGTCTGCCTAAGCCTATACGTTTGTGACATCACAAGTAGGGTTAGTTAGGTTGTCAAAAACGGATAAGCCTAGTATTTGATGCATAGCCTATTCCCTAATTTGTTAAATAGACTCACATATGTGTGGGACTTTTATAGTAGCATTATGACGGTGATAACGTTACCATTAGTGCTGTTGTTTTACACCATTATTGGGCATTTTGTGCTTAGGACATTTGGGTTTAGGGAAGGACAGTCTGCTCTAGTGGTTATGGTGTTTGACTCTCAAAAGGCCAAAAGGTTCTGGGTTTGTTCACAGTCTAGTCTGTGAGAGAGTTGTCCGTGAAGAAGCCCATCCCCGTACTAATGATGTACTACAGTCTCTAAAAATGAAGAATCACCGACTGTAAGTCGCTCTGGAGAAAAGCATGTGCTGAATGACAAAATACTAAATATGAATACTGTCTCACCACCACCCCCGAGCCGGTCCGTCATTTCGTCATCCCTATGGTGATAAGAATGCGGTCGGACAATGACCTCATCGGCTGCTCCCCCTTCCATTCTGTCATCACATCAGCCCAGGGAGCAGTTTCTTCTTTTTTTTTTCCATTTAATGACAACATGATCACATGACCCGGCGAGGACCACGATCATTTGAGAATGTCTGAATACGCAGAGATGAGGCATCGATCGCACCTGGCCAATCAATGGGATACTCCCGTTCAGCGGAGAGGTGAGGAATCAATAGTTCTCAGTAGAAACACTGTCATAAAATTCCTCCAACGTCGACCGAGAGAGAATAGAAATCTGCGGTAGTACACGGTAGTACACATACACTAAGGATGATCCTCATCAGGGGGAACCCCCCCCCCCCCTCTTGACCTAGACGCATCATGTTCATATGCTATAATGCTGATGCTAAAATGTGGCAAATGCACACATGGGTTGGTAGCAATGCCAGAGTTGTGCGTTTATAGTTTCTAATTATTTCACAGGCCTTTCGCCATGATGCCGAATCAACATTTAAGAATAAGACTTTTCAGTTGTCTGCTGTGCACACACTCATATCTGTGTGATTAGGAATATGAGGAAGCACAGAACACAGTGTGAAAGACACACACACGCACACACACACACACATACTTGTAATAGCTAATGCATAATCTTGGAACTGTAGCTTTAAGACATCCAAGCGTTATTAGCAACATTCATCCCCTGGTACAATTACAAAATGACACAGGCTACATCTATATCCCTCACCAGCCAGTCACTGAAGTAAAAGAGTAATACTGCCAACAAGGAACTGTCAAACATAAGAAAAAAACTACAAGAAAAATACATTCACTTACTTCCTGAACAGCCTGAGCATGGGCTATAGCCACAAACACACACCGACTGAACGTTTCTTTCTACCACTCGCCTGTGAGAAGCCTGTTGCTCGCCAGAAACAGTATTTCCCAGTCTCAAAGCATTTCTAAACCCAGTCTTCAAGAACAAAATTGATGGGCGCTAAAACGTTTTTTCTATTACTTCTTTCCATTTCACATGGCGTGACGCGGTTCATCCAAGTCCATTGGCCAAGAACAATGGTAACGACATAGGACAAGCGCTACGAGACACTGTGATCTAGAACGCCATTCGGTTTTTGCATTTTGACCTCATAAAAAAGACAAACAATCAATAGCTGCAGAAACAGTTGGGGACCAATTCGTCACCAAATATGTTTACTAGGCATCAGAAAGTAAACTTAGCTTTAGCCCTTAAACATGGCATTACCAATGTTGATGCCATTGTCCTTACAAGAAAATCAATCTTTGAACATATTTCATCTTTGAACATCAATGCGGAGCCTCCATGTAAAAGACACACGAATAAAAGGCCGTTGAGCAAAGCTTAAGTATCAAGGAATTTGATACTGGCAGCAAAAGTCAAACTTCAAAAGAAACGAGAGAGAGAGAGCAAGAGTGACATAGACGGAGACGAAGAGACAGAGATAGAAAGAGAAGATAGAGAGATGTGCCTAGTTCTTCTAGCTGCAATACTATGCTAATCCTAAGAAAATATGGTAATTTGCTGTTTCATGTCTGGGCGCTCCATACTTCAAGGTTAGACGGTGCTTCTGTCATCCTCTCGCTCTCTCTCAGCCGCTCTCTCCGTGTCTCAGTGTCTCTCTGTCTGTCTCTCTCTCTCTCTTCGACAGATGGTTACCTGACATCACCCACCAGCCAGACAGCCTTTAATACTTAATATCACCACTGATATCGCTCTTCGCTTCATAGCCGCTATTATTTACAAACCCAAGATGTTTCGGTCCTCCATCCAACATAATAACGCTAATCCCACATTTCAGTTTTGAAAAAAACCCAACACGCCAAAAAAGAAAACGAAGACAGAAACACAACGCAACCTTAATCACCGGTGGTACACGTAACCTGCCTGTGAGGGCAGCCTTTGTTTCCCTGCAGAAAGCAGGAGATTGTCCCTTCTGAGAAATAGAGAGTGGTCACATCGTAGACCACTGGAAACGCACCGCCACACCGCGCTCCTCTCCCACACATTGGCAGGCGATAAAGACAACCCTCGTTCATGAGGGTTCAACGTGTCTTCATGTTGTCATGGTGAGAGGAGCTCCACAAGATTCATACATTCATTTAAAAGAAGCCCCTTGGTTTGTGTGCCGTTCTAGGCTAGCCCACATTTGCCTTTCCATTAAGACGCTTCTGAAAGGTAAATGGCTTGGCTGCCTCTTTTTATTTTTTTCAGTGACGTGACCTTGAGCGCTAAAATCGGTTTGTGTTCAAAGCAACAACATAAAGGGGTAGGTAAATCCCTGAGCTTAAGTCTCTGGATTGTAAAGGTTAGATGGAGAATACTAGATGTAAGAAGACCTTCTGCCTTCCCATTACTATGCCAACAATAGCACTATAACACTCATCAACCACTCAATTTGCAGTTAATCAGTCTGTATTTTACCAACAATTATAACAGTTCGATGCACCAGCTAAAACATAAAAGGAAGTCCACTTCAACATGACAGCCACAAACACAGGAAGTGAAGCTTTTCTAGTTGGATAAAAGGTGGAAGTAGATAAACATGCATGGCCAGAGTTCACCAGAGGGTGACATCTAAACCTGTTCAGTCAGCCTCTCTCTCTCTCTCTCTCTCTCCCTCTCTCCCCCTGTCTCTCCCCCTGTCTCTCTCCCTGTCTCTCCCTCTCTCTCTCTCTCTCTCTCTCTCTCTCTCTCTCTCTCTCTCTCTC
>JAOPJH010000066.1:2851326-2863214 GCA_027122575.1 Merluccius polylepis
GGGTCGAAAATGGCTGCATCATGCCGTGTTCACACCGAATGCGCAAAGAGCATTTTTCACAGGTCCGGGTTGCGATAGCAACTCCGTTTCCGCGGAAACATTGGACCACTGAGGTCACAACAACAATTACAGAAGGCCACAGCCGCTTAGCTTTTAAGAGAAAAACAAAATGGATGCATGTCTCGTTGCGGGGTGCAGTACCTGCTGGGTGTAGTGTGGCGGCAGCGAGGGCTTCCCACTGGGGCTGGCGGACCCCGGCCTGGAAAGAGACGGGAGAGAAAATAAACACCTGTGTATGTGTCAGCGAGGCAGCCAATGGGAAACCAAAAGGTACAGCAAACTGGTATTTCTGAATGTTCAGCTGAGCTAGTAGCCTGGCAGCGCCAGACCAATGCGCAATTTCGCATTCGTCTGGAACCTCTCCGTTCGTTTCTGGTTTCCGAGGGGCGTCTTAAATGCCTCGGGACGCAATTGGACAGACCGACCACCAATCAGGGCAACGAAACGTTGGACCAAGTCCTGTCCAAGTACGGGAAACGCGTCTTTCCTATCAAGAAATGCTTTATGTGCGGTTGTTCGTCTTTTAGAGGAAATATACCGTCCAGTAGGTTTAATACTATCGCGCTAGCGGATTCAACAGACCATTCCACGTCAGCGGCCGCCCCGTATTAGATAAACGGTTGTGATTGGCCTGACCCGGGCCAGGTCGGCTGGAAATCTGTCGGAACGGGAGAGGGGCCAGACGTATCTGCCAGAGCAAGTGAAACATGAGCTGGCAGATTCGTCTGGTTCGCAGGCTACTGAGCTAGTGTAGTAGTAAAATCATTAACAGTATCCATGCCTTGCCCACCTGTAGGACCCTCCAGACAGGCCTGGGGAATGGCTGGGCTTGTCAGCAAACTGGAAGCCCTTCATCTCCATCTGGGAGGCCTGAGGGAGAGAGAGAGAGGGGGGAGGGAGGGAAGATGGTGTTACATTTAGCCAACAGAAAATACACCGAAGATCAAAACCTGCCCATGGCCATGTGAAAATGATTCTCCGAGAAGACTGTACTGCAGACCGTAAAGCAAACTTTGTTCTGTTCTGTAAATGGGCGCCCATGTACGCCCCCTTACCACCAGGTGTGGTGTGGATTAGCCATTCCAATTCAAAAATCTATTTAATTTTTTCAAGTTGTATTTGTCACATACAAATCCATGCACAACTAGCAGTGAAATTCTTACTTTGCCTGAACCTTCGACTGTGCTTAGACGATATGATAAAATACACAATAATTATTGTATAGTATAAGAGTGAACCGGTAATCAGTAAGTACTAGCGAGGGATAATGTACAGCGAGCCGGTCATTATAGCTACAAACCCTGACAGGGCGACGCAGGACCCCGACGCGAAAACTACCAAATAAACCTAAATACATCCAAACTAAATACAATTGATATTTTATTGCTCCGGGTAAAACAAATAGTCTGTTAGGACCATTTGTTTTATGGATATATAAAATGTAATCACTGTTTACGAAGTCATTAAAAACCAGTATTGAATGTGCAGTGAAGCAGCAAGACGGGCCGACCGGCTCACCTCTCTGGGCTGGGAGCCCGGCGGCATCATGCGGCGTGGGGCGCCTACAGACAGGTTCTGGCCCTGCTGCAGCTGGATGGACTGGGGCAGGATGAGGTGCTGCTGGGCCGAGCCGTAGCGCAGCTGGGAGCCAGGGAGGGGCATGGCCACCTGGGCGGGGGAGGAGGAAGGGTGAGGAGGTTGCCGTGGTGAGGAGGACACGCGGCGATATGCCCAACGGTCGGACGTTAATGGCTTGAACCGGTGGTTCTGAAAACTATGTTTTGCCAACGTACCGCCTCGAAGTTATTAGATGTACATCAAGAAACAAATACAACATATAAACATTTACCATAACCAACCCCAACTCAAAGCCCTGAGGGAAGTGCTGACCTGGATGAGCTGCGAGTCCATGAGCTGGGAGGAGCCCATGGTGGGGCCCTGGTTCATCTGGCTGTCGTAGACCATCGGCTGGCTGCCGTTCATGGGCTGGTAGTGGGAGCCGGACTGGGGCTTCACCATGTCTGAGGGCTGCATGCCCGGGAAGGCCGAGTAGGGGCCTTTGAGCTGGCCCCCTCCAGACAGCACCAAGGGGCTGGGCTGGGAGAGGTTGGGGTGCATGTACACCTGGGACCTGCAGGGGGAGAGGAGGACACACGTTGGTTGAAGGGCCCCCGTTTCACCACCAGGTGCAAGTGTGATTAGCCCATTACAAGGCGTTTCAAAATGTGATGACACCATCCTCCGGTGACATCACAAGTGTGAAAATGAAACAAGCACTGACAAGGAGATCAATATTTTGAGACGGTACTGACATGGACACATTGGCTGTCGTACCTGAATGGGGGGATAGAGTTGAACATCTCCTGGGACTGTGAGACGGGGAGGCCCCCTCGGAGCCCCAGCTGGGCCTGGGCCTGCAGGGAGGTGTGCAGGGAGATGGGGATCTGCTGGGCCGCAGCCGCCTGCAGGAGCACAGGAACACACACTTGAGTTATTACATTTTACATTTACAGATAGGGCATTTAGCAGACACCAATGTTGTGTATGCATAACCAGAAACCAATTTTCTTTCCATTTGTTTTTATGCCATTATTTGTCATAATTTATTCTAAAGCCGGTCCTCCTTTATTGCAGGTTCTCTCCCAGTTTTTTACCTCAGCAAAGTGTACCCCTTTTACATGTAGATACTCTTTAATGGATGGATGGAAACGTGCCTTAAAGCATTGTGTGAGATGTGTGTATGCAGGGTCCAAAATTCACTTTTAAGAATTTTGTCTTTTTACCTGCCAGTGTGTAAAAATCTACCGGCCAAGCAATTGTTTTAATATGTAACCCTGCATTTCTTTTACCTGCCAAATGGTGAAATCTATCAGCCATAGGCTGGTGGCGGGTGTTCATTTAGGACCCTGTGTGTATGGAGAGGGTGTGTGCACCTGCTGGTAGCTCTGCTGCTGGGTCATAGTGGAGGGCACCATGCGAGGCTGGCTGGGGAACACATGGCCATCCAGATACAGAGGAGGGATGTGGTTACCTAGAGGAGGAGGGGTTAGCAACAAGTGTTCAGTCAATTGGACGGCAATTTAGTTTGAAAAAGTTAACCCAATATCCACTCGATTATATGAATCCTATTTTTAAAGTGTCACAATGTGCTGAACAGGGCAAGTAAAATGGGATTACATGGAAATAATAACAAATACAAAAAAATTATTTTTTACTAAGATATAAAAAGCTGACCAACTATAAGGATAAAAAAAAAACAGGCATTCAAAATTTTTACAATAAATATTATTGAGCGTAATAAACATTTACGCTTTTTTTTTTTTTTAACCAAGAACTCTAAAAAGCTGACAAAATGTGAGGATGAAGGGTAAAACCAAAAACGTGATTCAAATAAAACAATGGACGTGTACCCTGCATGGACATGGAGGGAGCCACGGAGGCCACAGGCATGGGGGGCATCGAGACCCCTCCGAAGGAGCTGTAGCTGACGCTGGAGGAGCAGGGGGGCTGGGCGCCAGACACCCCTCCCACGGGGGAGCCCTGCTCCGGGAGAGACTGGGAGTTCTCCCATGCCTTGCGGGCCGACTCCATCTGGGGAAACGAGAAATAACAAGGCCGAAGGGTTGAGGAGTCATCAAATGCCATATTATGAAACGGATAGTTCCGGCCCTTGATTCTGATATGCTTGACTCTAGCATTGGTTCGATGCCCGGTGAATGAGCGCTGGTCTCTTGGCTCCCAGTACCTTGAGAGTGAGGTCAGCGCTGGGGAAGGACAGGGTGTTGAGGTTTATCCCAGGTTGGAGGTGGTTGGAGCGCAGCATGGGGATGCTCTGGTTCAGAGCCGGCTGAGGAAGAAGAAGGACAATCAAGATTACCCAAAATGCCAAACCCTACTTTATAAAAACGATGAAATATATAACACTTCCATGACTCCCGGATACGAATAAACCATGCAGTCCGCTTACGTTGGTGTTGAGCGTGTCCTGCAGCTTAGCGACGGGGTTGGACACGGGCACGGGCGCGGCGCCCGGCGGCAGACTGAAGTCCGAGTCCTTGGCGCTCACGCCGAACTCGATCGGCGGCCCGGGCATCACCGAGTCCCCGTGGAGGTCCACGCCGTTGACAGGCGTGCTGATGGGGCCGCCGCCGCACTCCAGCCGCTCCACCGCCTCGGGACCCTTGCCGCGGTGCTTCAGGGAGCGCTCGTTGCCGATGGGCCCGGGCTTGTGCTGCTCCTTGTTCTGCTCCGGCCCTGCGTCAGAGTCCTGGAGGAGGGTGACAGGTCAATTTTTAGAGAATCATTCATCACATGGATGTTTTTTTTGTGTATTCAAAATACAATACATCAGGTAAAGGGTGAAAATGGAATTTATGGGGTTGTTGCTATTTAGCCATAAGCAGGTACTACAGGACGTGCATGTCGTGACGACAGCAGGACGGCCGTGACGGTCAAGGCAGTGCATGATGAAGAAATAATTTGTACAACTAGCTCTGAGACGCCAACGGTCAGGTTTGAGTGCGAGTGTTTTCACGGTGTGGTGCTGTAGCTTTACCTCAGAGTTGGGCTCGCTGGCGGTGTAGGACACTTGTTTGGTCCAGGAGTCTCCTCCTGAAGACTGCACTGACAGAGCTACAGGAGGAAAGGACCAAAAACGCATTTCATACATACTTTAGTTATAAAGTCCGGAAAATAGGATAAGACGGCTCATCGCATCCATTTATTTAAATGTATTGCTATGATAATGTCAGTGTTTAGACATCTGGACATATATATATTGGACGGACGGACGGACGGACACACACCTGAATTGTTGGTCTCCCAGATCTCAGTGCCGAGGTTGTTGGATGACAGCGCCTCCTCTTGCTGCTCCATGCTCATGCTGCCCTGCTTCTTAGCAAAGCGTGGCGGCATCTTGGAGGCCAATGGTCTGCTCTTCAATGGAACCTAAAGGAGTAAGATAAGATGTACTTAATTAACATTTTGTTTACTTTTGTTTACTAATCCCAGACGGGAAATGTGGTTGCGACAACAAAGCAGAAGTACAGGGCCGTGGGAAGAATTCAAAGAGACAATTGCAATAAAGTTAGTGTGTGACCAGCTTGGGTAAGAGAGTGGTTCTTACCGCAGTCTGCTCCTTCCTCCTGCGGTCGTCCTCCTGGGGGCGTCTCTGCTTCTTGGACAGGGCGTCCTGGTAAGAGTCTGAATTTGAGCCCGGGCCTCCAGTGTCACCTTCAACTGTAAAATAACATTACGAAATTATACAAAAAAATATATACACATAGATAAGAGATGTATAGATTCAGATATATAGAGCTAGAGATAGCAGGGCTCCAGACTAACATTTCACACTGGTTTTTCAAGTAGTGGCATTAGCACATAATTTGGTTGCACAAAAACTGGGTGATTGCAGCTCAGCTTTTTTGGAGGCATTTTATATACATGCACTCTTTCTCTAATAGACCCTTTTCACAAGGGTCATCGTAGGACAAACACAGGCACCTCTCATAACACTAATTATGGGTCTTGGTCTTTTCATGTACCAGGGCACGGGTGGTCGACCCAAATAGTGAAGGCATCACACACTGATTGTTATGAGGGACACCTGTGTTTGTCCTGCAATGACGCCTCTGCGGAAAGGGTCTGTTGTATTCTTACTGGAGCAAATTCATCTCCCATTTATAATCTGAAGTAGTAGTTTCTGTATGTTTTGGTTAACATTGTACTGGTGTGCCATTTTTGTCAGGTCTCCCTCAAAAAGCTTGTGGTTAAATTTAAAAGAAATTAACAAACGACTGGATGTATTGAAGGGACGCACTTGGGTAGCTGTTGATGTCGTACTGGGACAGCGACTCCCCCATGTCGGGTTTACCGGAGCCCGGCTTGAGCTCCTTGTCCAGCTTCTTCCCAGGATCGCCGCTGGATTCTCGGTCGTCGGGTTGATCCACGTAGGCATCCGGGCTCCTGCTACAGAGAGAGGAATGGAGAAGATGAACAGACCGGTTTGGCAGGAAGTTGGAAACAATGTTTTGCTACGGGTTTGGACCAGAGGTTACAATGTGTCACATTTCACAGCGAGTCAAACAGTCCTTAAAACGCGACGTGGGCCCGTGTTCAAGTTTATTTAAAATGGCGAACGCTAACACTTCACTTTGACAAGAGGATGTAAGACGCAGATAATCTAGCAACCACAGCTATGGATATTTTTTCTTGAATAAAAGACCGGATTTGCGAGAGAACACTTTTGTAATGCGAGGAGTATAAAGCCTCTTACACAAAGCCTCTTAGTGATCATCAATAACATCCGAGCAATATTTCAACTCGGGACCTCGTACCGTAATTCCTCTGCTTCGAGGTTACAATAAAAAGGTGCTGTAGGTCAAATGTAAGAGCTATGAGTAATTGTTAGAAATGGCCGAGCCATCCGTCAGAATATCTGTTCCGAGTGGACTGCGCCCGGCTCTGTTCTCCCTCTCTTTACAAGCAAGGTTCGTCTTAAATACGTGTCTGAGTGGAAACTAATTTTACAGGTCTTGAATCTTGCCTACAGTAGGGGTGTAAGAAAATATCGATACACTTAAATATCGCAATCTTTTTTTTCCCCGATACTGTATCCATATTCAAAAGCACTGCATCGATTATTTATATTACGTCCTCCACGCCAAAGGAACAATGAAATCCCGCGGGAGCACCAGTCTGTGGCAACTTGCATGCCAACCACGAACTTAGCACAGTGCACTGATAGGGCGGCCATTCGTCCGACTTTAGGCCGGACTGTCAAAGCCCTGTCCGGCGTCTGGCGCAGCATCAACCCGGACGCGTATTTTTCCTCCTTTTTGAGACAAACCCGCCGGTCATAGGTCCGCCCGCCGGTCATAGGTCCGAGGTGTGTTACTATTGCGCGCACCCCCCGCCGGTCATATGTCCGCTGTGTGTTACTATTGCGCGCGCCCCCCCGTCGGCCGAAGGTCCGCGGTGTGTTACTATTGCGCACACCCCCCCGCCCCCCGTTGGCCGTAGGAGTGTTATGATCGCGCGCGCCTCCCGTCGGCATGTGTTTGCAAAGACATGCGCCCTCTGAGTGTTGCGGAGAATGAGGGATTTCGAAAAATGATGACAACACTGGAGCCCCGTTTAAAAGAAACTCAATATATCGTTGTTCCTACAGTATCGCAATATATCGTATCGTTGCCCCTGTATCGTATCACCAGATTCTTGCCAATACACACCCCCTAGCCTACAGCAGCTTTACAGACGAGGACCGGTCTCCAACGCGACTCACCTCTTACACGGAGCTCCACCGTTCTGCCAACCATCGCTCCTGTTGGACGGGGCCTTGCCGCCGTCCAGGAGGACAAGCTCTCCCTTCCGGTTCTGCCGCTCCACAAGGGGCCGCTGGCTTGAGAAGCTGCGCTTGGACAGCTCCCGCTTCTCCCCAGCGTCACCGTGGTCCGAGGGGGCGTCGCCGCCATGACCCTGCTGGGCCCCTCCTCCTCGTTTCTCCCGCCAGTCTCCCAAGTCACTGTTTTCGGAGCCCGACTCCCAGTCCTCGGCCTGCACGCCGTGCTGAGCGGGGTAGTGTCCGCTGGGCCAGCTCTGCTCGCCGTCGCCCTTGGGTCGATTGGGCCAGGGGTCGGCGCCGTTGGCGTACTGCTCGCTGTTCCACTGGCCCGAGCCGGGCTCGTTCTCCTGGCGGAGGCGGCGGAAACGCGGGGGTTTGTCCTGGCGGGGCGGCCGGCGCCTCCTTAGCGCCTGGCGGTCGGCACTCTCGTTGTCCAGGTAGTACTCGCCGTCGCGCTCCTCCGCGCCGTTCTCCACAAACGGGCCGGAGAACTTGGGCGGATATTTGAGGGTCTCGCGCTCGGCTACGAGAGGCTGCCGGCGCGAGTACGCCGTTTCGGCCGCGGGGCCGTAGCCGTTCTCCTGCATGGGCCCCCCGGTGGCGGTGTACTGGGTGCCGCGACCCCTCCAGGTGGAGATATCCCTGGGGCCCCCAAAGCCTCTGCTGTAACCACCAGCGGCGGCGGTTGTGGTGGTGTTCATTCTCGGGGGCAGCGTGCGGGTCACAAAGCCCCCGCGGCCGGCCTTGGCCTTGTCCTTGGCGTCGATGGCCGCCTGGTCCTCGTACACCTTGTTGGACCTCCAGGAATCGCGGTCGGCCTTGCGGACTCCGTCTGCGGGGTCCACGTACCCGTCTCCGTTTTCGGACCCCTTCTGGCGACGCCGCTTGGGCAGCTCCTCGTACTCGGAGGTCTCGCTCAGGGTCTCGCTGACATTGCGTCTGCGGGGCTTGCCTCTCTGGAAGTCCTCCACTTGAACAAAGTCTCGGGGCGGACCCCTGCCTCGGCTCAGACGCTGACCCCCAGCACTGCCGCTGCCGCCGCTACTGCTGTTGTTGTTGTTCTTCCCGTAGCCCCCGCGAAGGTTCTCTCCCCCTTTAGCCCCCCGGCCTCCTCCCACTACTCCTCCGCCTCCTCCTCTTGAATTAAACTCCCGAAATTCTCGGCCGCGCCCTCGACCGGTACCTCTGGCTCCGGCGAAGGCTTGCTCCTCATCGATGAATATCCAGTTGTTTCGCCGAGGAGCCTGGGAGTCACGGATCTCCGCATCTTCCCTGGAGAACTGGCTCTTGTTGCCGGTGTCCCAGCTGCTCTCCTTGGGTGCGTCCTCTGTCTGGGTGCTTATGGCCCTCTCCGGCTTGGCTGGGGCCGGCGGAGGCTGTTGCGGCTTGTCCTCCGCCTGCTGCTGATGTTGCTGCTGATGTTGCTGCTGCTGCTGTTGTTGCTGCTGCTGCTGCTTCTCGACGACGACGGGTGAGGCCGTGCGCCGGCTGCTGACAGGCTGGTTGTCTTTCTTCAGGTCGTAGACGTTGGTGAGGACTTCCTTCTCCAGGCGGTACGGGACCGTCTTCTCCTCGGGCTCGGGCTTGGGCTTCTCGTTCTCCTTGTCTTCCACCTTGAGCGCCTTGAGCACAGGCTTCTTAATTGGGCCGGTTCTGCGGATCAGGGTGCGCCCGCTGCTTTCTGAAGGCTGGCTCAGACTGCCTGTTGAGCCGGAGCTGTGGTCAGCCCACTGGTCTTGGCTGCCACCGGTGGATCCTCCGTCCTTCGCCTGGCCCCCATCTCTCCTCCAACTGTCCTTGGAGCCATCGAAGGCCTCTTCGCGGTGGTCGGGGACGTCCTTCAGGTGCTTCTCTCTGGGGTCATGTTTGTGGTAGTCGCCGTCCGAGTGCTGGCCGTGGCTTGGGGCCGTGGTGAGCAGGCCCTGGTCGTGGCGCTGGTGCTCCCTGTCGGGGACCCTGGCGTTCTGGTGGTAGCCCTGGTGAGGGAGGGCCTCAGTGGGGTGGTCCAGGCACTCGTTGGGCCTCTCCTCATAAGAGCTCTGCTGGGAGCAGCTGATGTCACCTCTGGTGGTGGGGGGGCAGAGACGAGAGAGAAAGCCGTCAGAAGTGTACCGTTACCATTTGTTTTTCTGTTCTCCCTGCTGGTGACGTTACAATAATATCGTACGATGAGCCCCTTTCACACATGAAAGCCGCAAAATAGCCGGAAAACTTTTTCCCTTTTACAAGACGCGGCTTTTCGCGTTTGTAACGGAATGCCACCGTTCACACAGCACTGGCAATGCCGTTTAAGTCCGCTGTCGTCATTTCCCGGAAATGACATGTTACCTTTGCACCGGGATCGCTGCAGTTTGAAACCATGGCGGGTCTGTCCAATTCGCCGATTTCTGCCAATCCTTCGGTTAAACAAGCGTCGTCACTACCCGAGTCTGCCGAGCCGCTGATCAGCCGTACGCAAAGTTTTACGTTGTACAGTGGTTCATATTCGTAATAGAACGTTGTGATTGGCTCACACGGTTCGACGACAGAGCGTCATGCATCAGCATGCCCTACGTTGTGCGCGCTTGTGCCGTTAACGTCAAAACAGCATTTTTCACATCACAAGGTCTTGCCGGAACTTTCCCGGTAAGGTTACGTCTTAAAACGCAGGGAAATTGGCAGAACGGAGGAGTTGCCGGCAATTTGCTCCCAGCTCCTGTTTACACGTGACCCATGTGCCATTAAATCTCCACAAGCAGTATGTGTAAATGGGGCTATGATATCATGTCATGTGTAACTCGCTCACTTACCGGTCATCCTGCCGGCCGCTCTCGGCGCTCTCGTGCTGTCGCTGGTAGGGTGGCGTGAAACTCCGCAGGGGGTATCCGTCTTGGTTCCACATGGGATAGGGTTCAGTGGACGGCGCTCTCCTCTCCGGGTGCATGCCAGGATGACAGCCGTCGTCGGATCCAGGGCTGTTCAGGTGGTCTTGATGGAGCATGGGTTTCATCATTCCTAAAACATAAAAGGAGACGAACGGGGTTTGTTGCGTGAGATGGCGTATGGTTGTGACGGTCATGTCATTTTTGCTGCCGGTCGATCACCACCGCACTGCTTTGTGAAACAAATAAAATATTTACTTTAACAGTGTGGGGGGGGTTTGGGGCAGGGCGGCAGTTTTGTTCATTTCCAAACTAAGCACAGTTTAAACAAATTCATAGATATGAATTAGGGAATAAAACACTGCTAGACTATCCTTGTCCACCTGTCCGCGGAATACAAGTACACGAGAGGAAAGCACCTGATGGTTATTGCTTACCTGAAGAGTGGACAGAGTTGGGGTAGTAGTCCACGGGGGAGCGTCCCTGGGCCATGCGAGGGTCCATGAAGGTGGGCATCATCATCCAGCGAGGGTCGAAGCCCAGCACATGGGGAGGATAGTAGCCCCGCTGGGGGTGGCTGGAGCCAGAGTTGGGCGAGTGACTCGACTGCCAGTGCTGCATCTTGTACACTTGCTCCTGCGGAAGAAACAAATACACGCACACAATATTAACCCATGCATGCTAAACTTGGAATGTAAAAACCCTTTCCGGATGCCGTGCAAGTTCAATGATGGCAAATCTTTTTATCCCTGTCATTTTTCAATTGCGTAATTGTAATGAAGGCAAGTGAAGTTATTTTTAGAAAGAAAATTATACACATCAAGTTAACACAATCAAGTAGCACTTTACATTTGGAGCAACACTTAGGGACACTTACAGAACCACATAGCATAGATCTAATCGCACTGCACCACACCACAATTCAGCTCCGTCTACAGGCATCAATAACGGAGCCCATTGCTTGTATTGAAGTTATAGAGGAGATTCTGGCAATGGGAAATACTTGCTCTACCAATTCCAGGTGTTCTCGCATGATCCACTGAGGCATTAAGCATGGGCTAGGGACACCATGACCTCGAAAGGGCCGCCATTCTCCTTGCTTGTATTTTCCTTGGTTCACAATTAGAGTGGTAAGCCTTTTTTTTCTTTGACCATAAACTTGCTAGCCTCAGCGATAGCTGCATACCGAAATGTTTACCAAAGTATTGGCTACAATACTTTGCTTTTGGTTTGGGACTTGGTTTTTTTTTTCCCCCCAAAGCGAGGGGAACACAATTGAAATCCAGAAATTCATTAATTAATAACTTGGATCCATTTATTCAAGTTACAAATGCACAATTTACAGAAGGTTGTGAGGGGGTAGTGGACTGGGCAATAGGCCTGCACGATTAATCGAATTTTAATCGTTATCGCGATGTGAACGTTCGCGATAAACACATCGCAAAAGCTGGTCTGTAATGCGATTAGTTCGCCATGCACACTCGGCGTGGCATTCTGACTAGGGATCTCCAGCATTGTCCCGCCCACAGCACCATCTGATTGGTTACGCGCTCTGGTTACACGCAGAGCCACGACGGGTAACAGCCAATCAGCAGTGAAAGCTGTGAATGCACAGTGCTCACACA
>JAOPJH010000066.1:2863314-2877251 GCA_027122575.1 Merluccius polylepis
CAGGGAATCTATTAAAGCTGAAAAATCTGAAAGAGACAGGAACTGTATGCAAACTTAAATATTTTCTTATTTATCGCTCGTCATATCGTCATCGCAATATTGAACAGTGTTATCGCATATCGCACATTTTGCTGATATCGTGCAGGCCTACTGGGCAACGTAGGAAAACGGTACACTGGAGCAGATCGCGGGAAGCCTGACAAACGACAGTCAGTGACAAAGTACACATCGGAAAAATAAACCCGGGAATGAATAGTGAATCGATGTTAGAAGTCTTCTAACAATGTCAGTGTTTTAGGCTGTAGTTTCACTTCCTAACTCTCTTCCTGGGTCCTCGCTGCCTCGACTGCAATGACCATCAGATCAGCCGTCCTGTCTTGTCCACATCATGGCCGTGGTCTGTTCTTAATGAATGTAAGGGAAGAGAAGCATCTTCTATTGCTGCATGATGTGACGCGCTGGTAGAACTAGCTTATCTCAGGATATGCGTCAAGAAGATTATTCTCAACAATGAAGTTGTAAATAGCCATCCTAATGGGTGGCGTTTCTTCTCTCTGGAGTCTGTCAAGAGTTTGTACTCAATTTGAGCTTGTTCTGAATCCCCAGTGTAGTATGTCCAGAGATGTTGACGGTGTGGGATCTTCTCTGTTGATGGTTTTCTGAGGCTGCTCGAGTGTTTGAGACGAGGCAATGTCTCATTGCTGAATATGTCTGTGATGTGCTACATGCAGCGGTCAAGTCAAGAATAAGTACAAATTAACCTTCATCTCCTCTTTTTGACTTGTCTGATTTCGCCAGCTATCCTTTGGTCTCTTTGAAAGATTTCTGCTCTTTCTTCCCCTCCACTGAACATTGATCTTTGAGGCAATCATCTCTGCTTCATCCCACATCTCTACAAAATCTGTCCTCAGGACAGACACCTCTGTTTTGCATCCACAAGTTGTGCAGCTGTGTGGATGTCCATGTCTGCAACTGACAATTCTACTCAAGGCCACCAGATGGAGGCAGAACTCAAGATGGAGGTTTTTCTCAATGCCAATGCAGTCTCCTGATGTGCCAAATGTGTCGCTGGTCTGAAGCCGATCCAATTCTCCACCACATAATCCATGGTAATGAGAAGGACTCTGTAGTTGTCAATTTGTGCTGCCCATTTTGTGACACTTAAAGCCTTCAGTGTCTTGGTCTCTTGGGGTAATTTCCCCATCATCTCCTTTTGCACATCAATAAACAGGCCATGCCTTTTGGTGGAACCTTCTATGAAGGAGTAGAGTTGCTCAATGACAAACAAGTTGCGTGAGGCTGTTTTTATGACGCATAACAAATTTTATTACACAACCCTATATATTCCAGATATAGCAGCGCAGACATGGAATCCTTGCCCCCTTATGTTGCCGACATCAAAGCCATATTTCTCCATCATCTCCATGAGATTCTTGGCAGGCATGTGTCCTCCCCGACCGAAAGTACTTTTCTCAAAAAGCGATCCCAGAAGAGTAGTACAGCATAATACGGGACTTGAAAGACATTGACCATTTCTCAGCAGTGGATGTGTGGCCGAGTGTGAAGATAACATGCATGAGCCTGACCGTACACCATCTCAGCACAAACTGGGAACAAAAATCGGGGAAAAGTGCCTATAGACAGTGTTCACGGTAGAAAGCCACACAGGTGACAACCTGATTTGCAACATAAGTCTGCAATAGCCTATAGGCCTACGTCGATAAAATTGTTTTAGTAATTACAGTCGCCAAACCGCAGGTATATGTTGCTTTTTTCACCGCCATACCCTCCCAACACTACCAATTGTGTCTTTGGCATGCACTAAATCAATTAGGCACGCCTGTATCTTGGCTGCTTTGGCAACAAATGGAAGAACGACGAATGATGATTAGACTCGTTTAGACGGGTCTGGGGTTGTATTAACGCACACAGAAGAACTAGTAACCTCTGTTACTTCCTCTATGAGACTTGACCTGAGACTTCACTTCCAATACAGCCAACTCATTCTGACTCAGCTAAATAACTGGGGACACCTTTAGGGTTTATCTTGGCAGAGTCAAGGTGCGTACAAAGAACCTCATATCTTCCAACCAAATCAGTGATTTCCCTGAAAACACCATTGTTTGAGGTATGATCTTTGACATAATTAGAAGAATACGTTTGACTCATAATATCAAATGACCATAACTACATAAAATAGTATTAAAATAAAAATAATTTTTAAAAAGCCAGTGCCCCGCCAACATTTTTGATGGCATGACGTGTCCGTTTACCAGGTCTAGTTCTCCTCAGTGTTGAGAAGCCAAACGGAGTGCGATTGATTTGATTGACACCTCAGTAAACCACCATGGGACTGACCTGCTGCTGCTGGTGATGCTGCGGTGGTGGCGGCGGCGGGGGCTGCTGCTGCTGCTGCTTCTGAAAGCGGGGAGCGATGGGCTTGGAGGCCTGGCGTCCACCGCTATTGTCCCCCAGTGGGGAGGAGGGCTCCTGTGTGTCGTCCTCGCTGGAGCGGTAGGCGGGGAAGCAGGGCTCCTCACGGTACTCGTAGCCTGGCGAGTGATCCGGAGGACACTCGCTCGCTTCTGTGGGAAGGGGCGAAGAAAATGTTGAAATTATTGTAAGCATTATTGCATCGTTGATTTCAGATTAAGTTGTTCCTGTTCGATGTTTACGGTCAGCACCGATACGTCTTGTCGGGCAATAAAATTAAAAAGAGCTGCACGACACGGAATAAATGGCTGTACGAACCGCGCGCGAGGGCAGTGATAACGTCGCGTTTGGTTCACGCGCTTCACACACGGCGACTAAATGAAGCTTTAAGCCTCTTGCTTAGTAGCGCCTACAGGTAGGACTCTCAGATTCTCAGTTGAACACCACAACCACTAGACCATCCTTCCCCGAACGACAGGTTAGCGACCGTCTTGCCTTTTGTGCTGTACTGCCAGTTGTCCTGATGAGCTTTACTCGGCTCCCTCTTGGGGGACATGGCGGCCTCCTTGCCCTCCCCGTCCTTCTGGCTGTCGTCGGACCTCGAGGTCTGCCGCTCGGTCTTGCCAAACTTCTCGTCCAGCCGCTTGAGCTTCTCGGCACAGGCCGCCAGCCTCTCCTCGCGGGCGCGCCTCTCCTCCTCCTCGCGGCGGCGACGGGCCCGCTCCACGGCCTCCGAGAGCTCGGGGGACACGAACTTGGCCCTGGGGGGAGCCTGCTGGGCCGGGTGGTGCTGGTGGTCGTCCTGGTCCTCAGGGTGCTCGCCCTGGTGGGCAGCGACCGATCCCGAGCTCTTCGGCAGGGCCTGAGAACACAAGGGGGTGGGCAATTGAAATATCGGGGAAAATGCTTTTCGACCAAAGTAGGGCTGAGCGATATGGTAAATCCATTATCACGATAATCATGCAGAATTTGACACCATCTATAAATATCACGAACCTTTCAAATATCACATTTGATCATTTTAGGGCCATCTTCATTTCATTGCAATTCATTTAGACTATAAAAATGGTTATCACGATAAGTGGATATCTTCATTTCATTATGACAATAGCATTCAAAAACGAAAAACGATAATATTGAATTGTTCCCCAGCCATAAACCAAAGTATTCCCTGTTCACACGTCTTCTGACAATATTTCCCCAAGTACTTTATTTTCAGATACATGATGTATTGAAGATGATGGAAAATGTAATTTGTTTCTTGCCTCCGCAGTCATATTATAGAAGTAAACAGGACATTCAAATGGTGCGGTAAACAAAAGAAAGTAATTTACAGGCAATATTGGGAGCATCACAATTAAAAAAAAGGAGGCTGCAACAGTGATCCAATTGGTTGGAATGATTGTCAAAGTTCTGTTCATCAAATGTTGATTTAAAATAAGAACACACAATGTGTGTTATTTTATAGGCTTACGTGCAAAAATGTCGACCCATTGCAAGCAGGCATTTTTCCTGTTTAACTTTGACTTTTTGTAAAATCTGTACAATACGTTGCCAAGCAGAGGAGACTTCCAACACCATGGTTACTGCAAGGTCATTTGTCCTAATTAACAATAACAGCTCACTTGGGAGACACTGAAAACACACTGCTCTTCGTATGCTGGCTCTGCTATTGCCCTCGACCCTCACAGACAAGGCTGATGCATCATTAACCAGTCATCTTTTAAAGATTTTAAAAATCTTTTAAAAACCTGTACATGATCACACGACTTTTCGTTTGGGCCATATGTTAACTAGAGATGGGACCGATCCGAATATCGGCATCGGATGCCGATACTGACTTATCGGATATCTTGCGCTGGACCACGAACCCGCCGTAACACAACATGAGACAGTGCTAGTCAGTAGTACTGATGGTGAAAATATTTACTCCACTCCTCTACATATTTCCTGCACTTTTATTGACTTGAATAAATACTCAATTTGAAAACCTTACAGTTGTATGGTTGTTTTTTTGCTCTTTTAATTTGTGTTTAAGTGGTGTGGTTTACCATAGCCTCATGTTACCTTTATACATATGACCTGTATGTAAGAGCTCTGTATTGGAATCAGTATCGGTAAATATCCAAATTTAGGTATCGGACCTGAAAAAAAGTGCATCTGTAATGTAAACCATAGTTAAATAACAAAATACCTCCAACAGTCAGTCAGTGCGCAAGTACCTGGGGTTCGGAGGGGGGGTATTTGCCATTGGTCTTCCTCTGGGGCTCGGCGGGGTGGTTGTGGTGAGAGTAGAGGTCCTCGGCTACTTCGTGGTGGTAAGCCCCCTCGTTGGAGCTGAGGGAGGCCTGGCGGTCTCGCTGGCTGGCCCTCTGGCGCTCCCACTCCGCCCTGGTAACCAAGGGACGACATGATCAGTACGGTAAAATAGTTGTTTGTTATAGAAGAATTGTTAGGCATCGAGGCCCCAGTATGCTTAACCTCTTCATCCGAGACCGCCTCTATAGACCGCCCGGGCAGACAAGCCCCCTCCCAAAATCAAAGACTTTGCAACACATTTAAACATGTTGACACATGTCATACACCCCTAGAAAGGGCTTGTAATGGCCACCACACTCACACCTGGTGATAAAATAGGGGCCCTTTAAAGTGAAATCGAAATGGTCACGTTTCCACAGACAAAACGGCAGGTTGGAACCCAAATTGAAGTGCCGCATTAGGCGTCTACTGCAACAGGATTGTACTCTTGTCGACGTAGTCGCGTTCGACAGCCTATGCAAACACGCCAGTTTCGATATTCGTTTTGTCTCGGTACGAAAAGGCTCACCACATCTTGCCGTTCTTATTGGAGCCATGTTCCTCTTCATCGTCACTGAATTTAAGCTTCTCACCGTAGTCGACTTCTTCGTGAAGTCCTGGGGGGAAACATTGAAACTCAATACAGGGTTCCGCCACTTATTTTCCTATTAAATTTAAAAACTTTTCTATGACTTTTCCATAAATTCATACCAAATTTTCGATGTCTGTATTTTAAGTGGTTTAACGAATAAACAAGTTTTGCCTTACTTTGTCTGCCATGACATATTTAACATTTTCTGAAAGATTTACTGTGGCTAGAATAGAATAGTATGACAAGTAGGGGGGAAAATGCTGTTTCTGCCCTACTGAGTAGTCTAGACTCTACCCATCATCTACATACCTGCCCATCCATCCTCACAGTTGGTGTCCAGGTCATCCAGATCCCTCAAGTCCTCAGGGTTGATGATGGCAGGCCTCGGGGGTCTCTCACCGGGCCGGCGGATGGGCTGATTAGAGTTGCGAGAGGGGCCTCGCACATAGCGGGTCTCCCTGCGCACGTCACCGCTGTGGATGGAAAGGAGGAATGTTCGGGCCGCGCTCCAAGCAACACAACAAGGGTGGGTGGAGGATAACATTTGGGATTGAAACGTACTTGACGTGCTCCGACGCATTGGTGAAGTTCTGTCGGAAGGTGGGCCTGTTGTCGAATCGGGCAGGTGCCGCCACGGTGGTGACGGGCGCCGTGTCGGCGCTGCCGGTGGTCTCGCGTGCGTCTTTGGAACACATCTGATCAAAGTGGGTATGAAACTAATCAGAGAGCCTTGACACAGTAACGTAGTGTATTGACACAGCCTTGACTGAATGCAATACAATACACAGGCATACAGCAATTGATTTGGCGTGTTAAAAGATAGGCGAATAGGTTTAAACAATACAGATGCCTTTGCTTCTTCACTAAAATAACTTAAATTGAGATGGGCCCCAGTGTACCTAGAAGTGAGCGTGTCAGACATCGCGAGCGCTCATTAATTACAGAGCAACTACAGCACATAGCATTTAGTGTCATAAAGGTCCTCTAAATACCACAACAAGTCTTGGGACATAGATCGGGGGAAAGTCGGTATTTAGACATCATCATTCCAGTATTTTTAAACAATCGTAGCAGCACTTACGAAGGCGGGCAGCATATCATGGTAGACGGCGGTCGAGGTGTGGTGCAGCTGGTGCTGCAGGGCCGTGGGGACCACCGCCCGGCGGAGGGGCTGGGCAGGACGCAGGGAGATGTCCTTCGGGTCTGGGGCGGAGGGCTGGGCTGGGACTGCCGAGTTGGAGGAGGAAGAGGATGAGGAGGAGACGGCGGGGGCGACAGCGGAGGAAACGGCGTTGGACGAGGAGGAAGGGACGGAGGAGGGGGCGGGGGCGGTCTCAGCCGTGGCGGGGGGCTTGCCCTCAGGGTCGGCTGGCAGACCGAGAGGCAGCGAGGCGGGCTGCAGGTTCCTCCCACCACCCTCCCTCCAGCTCGTCACATCTGGAGGAAAGCGGGGCAGAGAACAAGATTAGGCCGAATACATGAAAAGAAAAAAGACAACGACAAGAGTATGCAATACTTTGCCATGTATACATGGTATCTAGGGACTCACTCTGCGGGCGGAGGCTTGGTCCTGGCCCATACGACGGATCGAAGGCGCTTCTTTCCTTGCCAGCCTTGTCCTGTTCCCCAGCGGCCTTCAGCGTGGGAAATTCCTCGTGAGAGAAGGGCTGAAGTCGGTTTAAGGCCCTTGAACCTACCGCGGAAATGTGGATGGAAAGATTAAAACGTTGGAAGGGGTGTCAAATTAAGTATTTGCTCTGGCGCACACACGCAGACGCACACACCGAGGTTACTTACCATCTTGCTCTTTCGCCTTTCCATTTAGCTGGGCCCATTGCTTCGGTCCACCTGTGTTTGTGCTCTATGGAAATGGAACGCATGATGATGAATCTCAGCTCAGACGCATTTGGCCTCAAGCTCACTTATATAAACCTTTTCCATAGAAACCTTTTCTATAACTTCGAGGCCATCTAGTGTGAATGGTGAACATAATCTATAACTCTGAGGCCCTCTAGTGTGAATAGTAAACGTAATTGAGTATCATCCATCAAGTAAAAGTACCCAAAATGTTCTGCTTACGGCTTCAGAAATGCTGCTCCGTTTCAGATCCTTGCAAAATATACATTTATTTATTTGTGACCGCTTGTCAGACAAAGCAAGCTAATTTATGACATCAATTGGTGCGTATAACTGAAGTACTTTCATAAAATTGAATAGTAATAGTTTTTTAATGCCCGAATCAATTTTATGTACGCTTTTTTTTTTTAAGTCTGTGTAAACCAAAAGTCAATGTGTTTATTTGTCACACTATAGAAAAATGTGTTATTAACCCACCCAGCCAAATTTGAATGATGATTTGAAAAGTCCCAAAGTATATATAGCTCTGAGACACTGGGGGTGTGTCCGCTGAAGGCGCTAAACCGCAGCCATTTGCGCACGCGGGGGGCGGAGCCTCTCTCAACTGTCAAATAATAACTGCCAAACTCACAATTGAGCGTGACAAGCAGTGACGCAACTGCGCTCTGGTTGTTTGGGGCATGCTAAGGGGTAGCGCGTTACGTCATTATGTACCCTTTAAGCCCCGCCCATAACATCCGGAACACGAAAACGGTACAAAAATAGTAAAAACGTTCTAACTCGACAAATCAACATTAAATGGGCGTAGTCTTTTCACGCTTTCAGCAATGACTTTCCAACGTGTGTAATGTGTTTAGAAACAATTCTCAAAGTACTCTACACCAACAGTAGCATGCAAATTTCCCTTGAATGCTCCCAGTATAGCAATGATGCTGCTGAAATAAAAGTCAGAAAGACTGACTGACATGTGATGTGCATCGTTATTGGAAATGTCTCGCAATACTTGTAGAATAGCGATACATATCGAATCGGGAGATGCGCATACCATCCCAGCCCTACTGTAAAGAGGAAACCAGTTGACAGACTTGGGGAAAACCACCAACGTACCTCCTGGCTGGCTACTGGCGTGGGTTTCTGAAGATTGGAGACAGACTTCTGTGAAGCCAGCTGCGGCTGCAACTCCGGCAGCTGTGCTGTTAATGCAATAGAACTGAAAGGAAGAAGAAGAAGAAGAATAAAACCGGGTCAACGCGACTTGGAAGAAAAGACAAACTCCAAGCAAAAGTAACACTTCTGCCCCATGTGACTGTCACCGCAGTTAGGGCTGGGCAATTTATCAATATAATATCCCCATCGTGATATGAGACATAAGATATATCGTCTTAGCTGTTGGATATCGTAATTTGGCATAAGTGTTTTCCTGGTGTTATGGGCTGCATTACAGTAAAGTAATGAAACTTAACAGACTTTGTTCTTGCTGTTCCATCATTTGCCTTTACCTGCCTAGTCATTATATCGACATAATTTGGGATAAATTGGTATTGTCTAAATATTTAGTGAAAACACCAACAGTCATCCCTATAATATTGTCGCGATATCACCATCATGGTATTTGGTCCAAAATATCGATATTTGATTTTGTCCATAATGCCAAGCTCTAATTGGAGCCAACATTTTTATTTTCTCGCCTTTTCTCCACAGGCAAAATGGACTCAACAGCAACATAAACAAAGGACAGAATATTGGATTCCTTTAACTCTGAAGCTTGGTGGTTTTTCCTATAAGCAAGTCACCGTCAGTACACTTTTACATGGCGTCTATTCCCTAGTATGCCAAAACCTCCATTCCATCGACCCACAATGGTATGGATTCAATGTCGGCTAATGCCATTGTAAAATACTCTTTTTACACGTGACAGCATAACAATTCATTTTTGGTATTAATGTGCCTGTAATCAAAAGCCGGTATGCTAGCCCGTGTTGCTTGGCAACCATTTTGCCTTCTTGAGGAACTATATTGCTTGGCGGAAGAATGATGATTTGCTTTCAATAAGTGACCACATTTTATGTTGCTGTGTGTTTATTTTGTGAAATCTCACTAGGTAGTCTGTAGTAACCGGCGCCGCTTTAGTAAAACAGTTACTACTACTACAGTCAACGCCCCTTAGCTGTTCCAAATCACGGCCTCTCGTGGCTTATTGCTCAAGTAAACAGGTCGCCAAGGTTGGTGTATTTGGCAACATCTACATAGCATATTTTGTCAGACGAGTACAATTAAAAAGGCTGAATATAGAGTAATGTTTTTGACCATTATGGACAGTTCACTAAGAATGCCTTCTTCGTGAAATCACTATCATACATGTTTGCTGTACGCATTCAGTGTCAATTCTCCTCAAACATGCGCCATGAAATGGAGGAATTCTGACTCTAAACTTTTCCATGTGATACATTAGTACCACGTGAGCTTAGTTTGTACCAATGACTAATTAAGAGGGCAGCTGGGGCTGCAAAACTATCGTATCCTAAATACAAACACACGATGCCTCACCTCTTTTGATCGGGTTGTTCCTGCTTGTTTGCCCATCCTGTTCCGTCTTTGGGCACGATAATGACGTTGGGGTCGTTTCCTTTGTTTTCAGACTTCAAGCTCGGCAGATGAGCGGGTGGGGGCATACGCCGGGCTGCGGCCACTTTGCCAAGACTCTGTAAGCCATGTCGTGGAACTGACGGGAACGAGGGGGGGGGGGGTTATATTATGAACAATCAGAAACAACAGGGTGATATTCTGAAATATGTTTTGCTCAAATAATTTGCAATACACTCGGGGAAACAGAATCTTATTGGACTGCGGGGGGTGTCTGCAGCACAATAAACTAACAAATGTGACAGCGGCTTACCTGCGTTTTTCTGAGTTTCTATTGATTTTCCCTTGTACTTGTCAAATAGACTGAGCGTGGAGTACTTGCTTTTCCCATCCTTGGACTTGGTTATTTGCCCCAAACGATCGGACATTGCGATGTAATGTCATCGAGTATGGAAATTTTTTGTTGCGCCTCTTCCCTAGTGCCTTCTGAATCTGTAAGGGAACAACAAGGAAACTAAGTGAAAAACCCCGGGATGGACAGATGAGACATTTCGGGCAGGCGCCAACGGGCCTCAAAAGGGGTTTGTGGTATGGAACGGCAGGGGTGGAATATTTGCGTCATGTCTGTCAGATCTGGGCGTTGGGGAGTTTTATAGAAAGTCATTTGTGCATTATTGGTATGCCAAGGATGCAAAACACTTTCCAACATTTTGAGTACAAGAACATTTTCTACCCATCCCTTCAAAACAGGGGGAAAAAAATATATACAAAAATCACTGGTCAGACTGACACTGCGCTCCTCTGTGTCACCTGGCAACATGATGCAGAAATAATAACCCAATCTAACGCACGACTCTTCTCTCTGCAATGATGGGATATTTGCGTCTTCGCAATGGCAGGGTGACCTCAGTACATCATCGTCACCTACATGGGCCGTACCAATTTGCTGAGGCATGCTGCACGGTTGTGTAGCAAGTGTTGCTCTGTATGTAATTGCGTGTGAAAAATAAAAAAGCCATAATTACAATTTCATTAGATGGTTACAATGCGAATAAAATGATACACTATTCAAATGGCCAATAAATCAGGAATCCCTTGGCATACAGGGCTACATATTATGGACAGTATATTTTGAAATTGATTGGTTTGATTGTGAACCACTGCTCTGGCCAACCCCTGCCAATAAAGGGGCTTGCTATCCAGTACAACACATCCGTTGTGTCTCCATGGACCAACCCCCCCCTCCAATATGCTTTGTAGATACACGGCCAGACAACAGGCAGATACACAACTTTTCCCTGCAGGCTGTGCTTAAATTCTGGATTTCACTACAATTTCACGGTAATGATTGACATTTTGTCCCAAAATGTCAATCTTCTCGAGTTTGTTAGAGAGCGCAGCGACTGCATTTATTCATGCATCCAATTGCTGAAGTCAATGGTGAATATTCATCATTTTGTGAGCAGCAGCAAAGAACGTAATGGGCTTGGGGCACGGTGAACTGCGTTGCAGTCAGACAAGTTATGTCAGAGATGTTGCTCCGCCGCTTCTGTGGGAGACGTGTGACTTTTGCAACATGTTTATTACAAGCATGTTCACTGGGGAAAAAGCATAAACCGCTGCTAGCAGTGGTTTTAACACGCCTGTGGCCGATAGCGGTCAAAATAATTTCTCAAATGTACCATTTCATTGTGGTAGACTAGAGTGGTTCTTAAGTGTAACTCAGACAAACGACATGGTAAGAACAGTAAAACTAACAAAAAAACATCACATTTGCACAGTTAGAGGTGACATTACTGTGCGTCACAAGCTAACGAAATTCATCCTAAATCAAACGTAGCCACGGTAAAGAGCGCATTTTTGGCTTAAGAGATTGGTTCACAAGTCCCATGATGTTTTATAACATAGCCAAATTCCCAACTAAATGTTATTCTCTTCTTTACATAAGACCACTGAGACCAGGGTGGTGATTTCGAAAATACTAGGGTCTTGGCAGTTGAGACATGATGGTACTGTGATAGAAGAAATGTCCTAATCTAAAAAAATACAACAAAAAAAAAAACATTTGAATGCCATGCAGAACATTGTATAAATAAATCACATCTTTTATATGGCATTACATGTCGGTATGCATTTCAAGTCACTGTGTTCGACGGCTTGTACAGTGATTTTCTCGTGACCCTTCACCACCCTCAGAGGGTGAATGGTCCTCTTCATCTTCCACCGGTCAAACCAGCAACCATAGCCTACCGGCTGAACCGCCGGACTAAACCAATAAACACACAGCCATCCAGATTGTCTCCATCCATACTCCACACATTACTTGAGGTCAAGCCAATTAAGGAAACAAATCTCAATTTAGGGGCAGGGGGAAACCCCTGGCAGATGTTTAAGTGGGTGCACAACCTTTTAATATATTGCTCACTTCATGTCTGACTTATTCAAGGACCGGCCAAAGTGCTTCGCGCGGACACAATGTTGGCCTTTTACTAGAAAGAAAAAAAAAGGACCCATAGATTTACAACCAGTGGTCGGCCATAGCTGGTCGAGATCACCACTACAGTGTACTGGTGCTGTACAAAACAATATATACCACATGAAACCATGATGCAATAAGGGCCTACAGTACAGGCAACATATTATGTCACCACAATTTCACAGCAAGACTTTAAACCGGTGTCAGAAGGGGATTTAGCATGAAGCCATGGTTTAGTGCTGCACTTGCAGTGGCTCACAAATAGCTAAAATTGTACATGAACGTGGTCACGTGACCATGTAACGTGTCTGTTTCATGTATACCACATATACATGTAAAACATACATGTATATATTCATAGATTTGTGTTTAAATGAGCATCACTGCTGCTGATTTTTGGCCAAAAAAAAGGCGAAGCTAGTGAACATGCAAATACGGATAATATCAATCCGCCATCCGTGTAAACCAAACGCAACGACGCCAGAAGAGATCACAAGAAATGTGTGGCCATCCTCAAAACAGCATGTCTCCCTTTGACCGAAGGCATGTTTGGTTTCACCCTTTAACAAAAATGCGTTTTTTTCCTCCCCTCTCCATCTCCCCCCTTTCTCTCCCCCTCCAGGGTTAACGCTCACCAAGTTCAAACCAAAAAAAACAAAAAGGGACGCCATTGCGGCTAGCCTGGAAACTTTTGATTAAAAAACACGCAAATACAACAATGCATGTTAAACAGAAAAATACCACAGGATAAACACACATTGTGGTGCGACAAATGTCGACGGTTAGAGATGAAATGTCGGTTAGGGTTTGTATGAAAGCCCAGCGGCGAGCCTGACCTCCCTAGGCCGCTCACCGAGCCGCCATCCCCGGCTCCGCGAAACCGACACCCGGCCAAGATGGATGGAGAGAAATCACACCAAAAAATAAAAATAGGGGGGGGAAAAAAAAATAACAATATTTTTTTAAAGGGTCGTAAAGTATTGCAAACTTATATTAACCGATTTGCGCCGGGCTACCACATTAAATTACAAAATAATAAATCAACATGAGCCACCAGGCTAACGCTGGTTCAAACATGCTAGCGGTATTTCCAGCGCCCCCCCGCCCACCACCACCACACACAACAAAAAAATACATATACAAATATATATATATATTAAAAATAAATACAAAATCAACAGTCGTTTATGGAGTGGCTTGGTCAAATTATATAAAAAACAACATTTAACGTTACTAGCCGCATTTGGACCAGCGGGTCCAGTACGTTTCGCACCCCGGGACAAGGGGGGTGATTACGGGGAGCGAACGTCAACAAGGCCCGCTGGCGGACGTTAGGTGGGAAAATAACACGGAGGAAGAAGAAGGAAAATATGGCGATGTAAACATGTCACTAATCCGCCATAACGCATATATATATAAACATATATACACATAGTCATTTATTTATACTATAATATATAAACAGCGATTGGGGGGTGGGGGGGTTGGATATTTAACGGCTAATTCTGCGTTTAAAGACGGTGGGAAAATAGTGGATGATTTTCGCATCGCCAGCAAACGCAGCCTCGGTGATGGGGGAGAAAATAAGAGCCATTGGGGGGTTAAAAGTTGCCGTTGTTTTAACGCTCTGGGGGGGGGGGGGGGGGGGGGGGGGGGGGGGGGGGGGGGGGGGGGGGGGGGGGGGGGGGGGGGGGGGGG
>JAOPJH010000066.1:2901779-2914537 GCA_027122575.1 Merluccius polylepis
ACACACACACACACACACACACACACACACACACACACACACACACACACACACACACACACACACACACACGTGTCTTGGGCAGGGGTTTTACATACAGAGATCACAATCACGCGAGAATCCATCTCGCCAGGCTTCGAGTTATGCGCTTGTGGTCTAACCACAGTGGTTCAGACCAATCAGAGTCCTACGGGGAACTACTGGCAGCTATGGACGTGGTTTTGGTGTGACGAAGAATGGCAGAGGTTAGCGGAGATGCGGCTATAGCGTCGGTTATATCTGAACCGGAGAGTATTTCTTAATTGAAAAAAGATCAAAGAACGGCAACGAAGGCTTTTCTCAATGGGAAAGATGTTTTTCGCTCTCCTACTACCTCATATGGTTCTCTGATCTGATTGGATGAAGTTAGCCTGTGATAGATAGACGGTGATAGACGGATCAGGCGATTCATCCAACCACCCGCAGTTTCCAAGGACGACTTCATTCTTCCTTCGGCGTGTCAGGTTACGGTTTTTACATACACTGGAGCGGATATCCATGTCCCCTGGGCAGGGTTTCAACATAGATGCTCACACACACCGGCGGCCGGGTGTCCTATCCCACGTACCCGGGCATACGATGGGGCTGAGGGCCACGCCCATGCCGTGCGCGGCCATCTTGGAGGCCGGCGTGGACTGGAGGCCCCCGAAGCCGGGCTGGATGGAGGTGGTCCGGACCACCGTGGGGTGCCGGGGCATGGGGATGACCGGCAGCGGCAGGGGCTCCTCCTCCAGCTCGTCCTCCAGCTCCAGGTGTGCGGGGTGCGGCTCCAGGGAGGGGGACAGCGAGGAGGAGGAGCTCACGTCGTCCAGGTCCTCGTAGTATTTGGGGGACAGGAAGGCGGAGCGGGACAGGTTGGCTGGAGGAAAATACAATATGAAAACGTATTTAGTGTGTATACGGCAAAGGAGTACGTTAGAAAGACACATCAACGGATATTCACGCTCCGAATTACAGCTTTTTGGGGTATTTCTCACAGCCATAAAACATACTGAGTTGTTAGTATGACTGCTGATTCCCAATAACCTCTCCTACGGAAGACAAACGACCCACTTCTGTCGTCGTGTTTTATGGGGAAGGAGGTGGCGCCGTTCATTATACCCTCTGTTTTATAGGGTTTTGGGGCTTAACAGTTTCATTATATTTTGTTGTGGATTCAAGCTCATTTAGACAAGCGTTAGATCACTAAACAACATGACATAAAAATAAAGACAGTTGTAAAAAAAAAATGAATGGGTCTCTCTTTTCCTTTCTTGCGTGTGCGCGCGTGTGTGTGTGTGATCTTTGAAGAACGGTCGAATAGTTCCAGTGAATATCGCATAGTATTTCTATTTCTGCTTGAAATGCCCGTCCCTATCGTGTAGTAGAGGCCATATTTAATTACGGGCACATCGGAAATGTGACCAAGCGGGGTTCACCCACACGAGGAATTTCTCTTGGTGAATGAAAGAAATACAAAATAAACAAGTCTTTTTACAAAACATCCGTTTTGTGTGTTTCTTGGCGAAATGTTTGACAGGGTCAGGTTCGAGTTATACTGTATTTTAAACAGCACCGCAGTCAATGAAACATGGAAGAGAAAAGGCCAAGTAAAGTCAGTTCAAGGTCACAATGGCGATGATGATGACTATGATGATGATGATGATGATGGCCGACTGTACCTGGAGCTGTGGAGCGAACAGGGGGCATCTGGCCCTTGGACAGGAAGTTGCGCAATTGAGACCTCTTCACTGGAGACAACTTGCTGGCTGCAAACGACCACAACAAGAAGACGTCGTAAAAGAAGAACAACAAAATGGTGACCAAATCAAAGTTTGTATGGATATCACTGTCGTTATCGAGTAGTGGACGTAGGTTTGAATACCTGCCGTTTTGGAGGAGGCTTTGGGAGAAGTGTTGTCCAGTTTGGCTTTCAGCAACGCGTCCCTTAAACTCTCCAGCTCACGGTCCAAACTTGAAACAAGAATAAAGGTTAAACAAAAAAAAAAATTTGTTGTCACATAATGACAGTCTATATTATAGTCATAATGGTTTTCTTAGGTTAGGGGGGGGGGGGCTCACAAACAACACAAGGACTAGTACCCATGAAAGACTCACATTACATTACATGAAAACACAAACAGAGCCATAAATAAATAAGAGAATTATAAGAGAACTATAAGAGCATTTGGCGGTGTTTAAAATGGATAATGCAGTGAGTGGGAATTAAATATTTTTTCTAAGTTCTCTTTCTGGCCAGACAAAACAACGCATTCAGTATTCAATTATCATTGAAGCATTATTATAACATCTCACTTGCACTTATACAAGAGCCAAACCAATATTTAAACACACAAAATATTTTTTCCATTTCCTTCCTTATGGCCGTCCATATACATTTTTAGAGGGCCCCTATTTTACCACTAGGTGGGAGTGTGAGTCACCATTACAAGCCATTTCAAAATTGGGATGTCACTACCCTCCATATCCATCATACATCTGGGTGGACACTCGGACATGTGATGTCAATAGAGGGTAGTCATGTGACAATTTTGAAATGGCTTGTAATTGCTGATCATAGTCACACCTGGTGGTAAAATAGGGGCCCTTTAACACCCATATTGCATATTGCTCTATCTTTAGTCCCCTACTTGCACCAGGACTACCAGGGCTACATCCTCCTACCTGGCTGGGGAGGAGGCTGTGGTGATGAAGCTCTGGCTGGGGGAGGCGCCACCAGCAGGCGGGGCGGCGGCGGTGGTCTTGCTGTACAGGTGCAGGGAGGACAGGTCCTTGACCAGCCGGTCCAGCCGGCTCTTCTGCTGGTTGATGATGAACAGGTTGTTGGTCAGCGTGCTGAAGAGAGCCTCGCGGCCGGGGACCACCATGTGCCTGGGGGGAGGATGATGACATCGTCATATCATCACATCGCAATGGCCGCCTCCATTTTGGAAGCATAGGAGCATTGGAACGCAGCCGTGTCCCAATTCAGGGGTTGCATGCTTCGAAGTACACGGCCTTCGAAGGCGACTCCTTCTGAGGGACCTTCGAAGGACGCATCGACCGTTGTTAAATGAGACGGTCTAGCTTTCAAAGCATTTCCTGGTTGCTTCACCAGCCGTCAGTTGGTACTTTAACGTAGCCGTTGCCTGTCAGTTTGTCGTTCTAATAAAGCAAAAAATGATCATAATAATGATAATAATGAAGTATAACTTATAATAGTGATAATCATAAACGTAGCTCTTTATTCAATCCAATCGTTTAACTAGAGTTTGCAGTTTTACAGTCTGGAAATAAAGCAGGGATAATAAAAGTAATAAAATATAAGTAATTAGTGAAAGTCATGGTTTTTTGGTCATTGTTTAGCAATTAATCATTAAATGATTTGTCAATTCATGTCATTTATCCGTTATATTTATCGATCGGTATATCAATACCGTCTAACGTTGGTCAACTGGTAGAGCATTAACACTGCCAGCGTTGGAGGTTCGTTCCAAACTGAGGACACCCATGCTTTAGTCATTATTATGATGTATTTAGTCATTTAGCGCTTATATCCAAGCATCTTCCAGGGGAACCTTTTGGCTGCGAGTCAACACCCTAGCCACTATGCTATCCCGCTTTGGAGAGTATCCCCATTCGATACTACTGCGTGCTGATTGTAAATGTATTGCGTTTCTTTAGTGTTGCGATTCTACAAGCACTGAGATTCGAATTCGATATTACGACGTTTTGATTCCCAGCCGTAATGTGGTGTTTTTTTGGTCAAGCCTTACTTCTGTTTCTTCTTCTTCTCCATGTGTTTCTCCCATTCCATGTCCAACACGTCGTTCACGTCTTCCACAGCGAACATGATGTACTGGTACAGCCGGCGGATCTCCTGGCGCCAAGCACAGCAAGGCAGCAACACAGCGAGTCAAAATTACGAGAAAGGAACTACAAACGCAAAAATGCTATGCTTACCGAATCTACCAAAAATGTTGTTTATAACAAATTTCCCCACATCATTACACTTTCTTATTTTTATTTTAATCGATCGACGATTCTACCAAAAAAATGACAAAAAAAACACATTGACATTTTCCCCACATCACATCACGAATACAAATTTTCCCCACATTACAAAAATAAAAATCGATCGCATTATCCCCCGGGGGGGGGGGAAGAAATAAAAAATACAGTTGATCTCAATGAACACCTTCAGATTCTCAATCTTCCGGCGTTTTTCTCTGCCCACCTTAAGCCTCTCCTCGCTGCGGGGGTCCAGGGGCTGCTTGTAGAGCAGCTGCAGGTAGCCCCGGTCCTTGCTGAGCTCGCTCTGGGCCGTGGCGTCCTCCGCCCCGGCGAAGCCCTCCAGCAGCGTGGTCTTCAACGTGCCGATGTCGCCGTGCAGAGACTGGAGGGGGGGGCGTCCTTAAGGTTGTTTGTTTGCGTGCCGCTTATAGTTGTATAGATTCAATAATGTAACATGTACCTTCGATCGTCTGCCTCAACTGCCCCTCGTGTTTACAATTATTTTACACAACACAGCACATTTATTGGTTTGAGGTTTATTACTTTTCCTCTCCCGACAGTCGCGAAACATAATTAAGACATTTTACTCTCTAAACTAAGCTACGTATGGCTGGTGTTGGTATACTTGTATCCCACGTGGCGCGTTACCTCGGTGGTCTCCTTGATCTCCAGGGTGAAGACATGGAGATCCTCCGACTCCTTCTTCAACTCCTTCATCTCTGCTCCCGTTCCCACCTTGAAGTCTGCCTTCATGCTGCGGGCCTTCAGGTCATCCAGCTCCTTCTGGAAGTGGGCAATCTAATACAAAACAATAGTAAGTATTGTAAAGAAGTAAAGAAGACCCATTTGACCCATGGCACCATCAAAAGATGAGAACAAGCATCATTTAGTGACAATTGAACAGCAAAAAACAAAACAAAAAATACAAAAAAATTAATGTTGAGGAATTGTGACCACAAGTTGTGATTGAGAGTGACCTGTCCTCAGCGAAATAGACAACTCCTCATTAAAAATTACTGGGATTATAGTTTGTAAGTCCTTATTTTCATAGTCGTCTAGTAAGACCCCATTACCATTTTAGTATATAGTACCACCTGCTTTGCTCATAGTACGATGTAAATAAGAAGATACTGTATTGTACTGAAACATTATACAAGGTAACTGCAGGTTTAAATGTAACCCTTTAACTATTAACACCTTTTTAATACCACTTAGAACATAATTTAATACCAATTTCAAATGACAGTCCTCCCCCTAGAACTGTTTTATAAGTATACACATTTATTGCCATAGTGCAATATGGCACTGCTGTTTGCAAAAGTATCCTGCGCAGGAAGTTATTGCATCAGTGCAGCGGTCCACACAGCTGGTGCATGCCGCGGGGGGCAAATGAATACCCATTTAAAAAACGTTTGACATATATTGGTTTCAGCCAAACAAATTTAAGACCTATGCATATGATTTTCTACTTTTAAATACCTTTTAATGCATTAAATTGAATGTAAGACTTCTTAATACTTGTACCTCTGCGGGTCCCCTGCTTGCATACATTTTTGCTAACAGAAACTCAATATAGTGAAAGTCACGGATCTACTTCTCCTGTACATCAGTCCTTACCTCGTCCAGTATACCAGTCATGATGGGGTCAGATCCTCTCTTCTGCTTCTCCAGGGTCTTCACACCAAGAGAGGCCTGCAAGAGGACACTCGCATTGATTTAACGCAACTCATTCACTAAACGACCGGTTTCATATCCGAAGAAATAGGTTTAAAAAAGGTTTGTGTCTAGAAGTGGGTCACAATGTTGTTTGCGAGAAAGTTAGTTTCTATGGAAACAAACAGTTCTGATGTTGACTGAACTGTTTCTGTAGATGGTAACATGAACTCTCTCGTGATAAAATGTCAAAACAACAAACCCTGTTTCAATAGATCGTTTCATAATCCGTGCTTAGCTGTAGCTATAGCTGGTAAAATAAAAAATGTTTCTATAGACGATGTCAAAGCGTTTCTGTGGTAACATAAAGCCTGAATCTTCAGGTGGGTGTAGGAGTACAGAAGAACATAGGGCAACACTTTACACTAATGTTCAGTCTTAAATCCTTTATAAGCCTTTAGTTCATGATGAACTGACCATTAACAAAACAAATCATTAGTAAATGATCAAGATAATTTGTTGCTGTATCATTAATTACTTGTAATAAGCAAATAGTACATTATATAAAACATGTCATCCCCACCAATCGTGCAGTGCCGCTCTTTGCAGCCAATTACACGGCTTTGTTGAATACTCGATTCTGATTGGTCAATTACCGCATTGTACTTGTTCTCTAGTCTGTTATTTCTGAATAACAGACCGCTGCTGTGAATAACCATACCACCATGCTGTGAATAAACATTACAACCATACAGACTATTTTTTTAGCCGAAGAAATACAATACAACAAAATAATTTGTTGTTGTTATGTAGACACTATGCCGAATTACTGATTTTTTAAGTAAGTAGCTATGTAATAAGCAGGATAATATTCAGTACGCTGGTCATTATTGCTAAATAAACCCCTTCAGGGTGATCACGCATCACCCTGCCGGGGATCATTTTGCGATAATGACCGGCTTCGGTGCACATTATCCCCGACACAAATTAATTATGACTGAACGTTATTCTAAAAGCGTTACTGGACGCAGGGTACCTGAGGAGCGATACTCTGGACCGCCGGACTGGGCTTCGGCACCGCTGTCGGGGGAGTGCTGGTTTGGACCGGGCGCACCAGGGCTAACAGCAAGACGACATGGCGTACGGTCAGCAGCGTGAAGCACGCACAAACACATCACACATGTGTGTATGGAATACCGCCACATTACAAAACCAAGATAAAACGAAGACACACTATTGCGAAAGATATACCCTTTCGAAGCAGTTATGATGCCACCCAGAATGACAAAAAAATATTCACTGTGTCACTGTGATAGTCAAAATATAGTCACTGTGACTGGACCATAACAAACAAATCAAATGTATTATGGTCCATATTAGAAATACACAAGATGAAACAATTTTCTCTACTGTCACAATATATTCACCAAACTGATTCTGGTGGTTCATTAGTCTGAAAAGCGTACACCAAATCTACGATGATGGAGGTTAAATATTTTACGTTATGTTTTCATTTTAAGTATGTAGAGCCAGTAATGGTGGAGTTAGAGTGTGTGTCTATCTGTGTGTGTGTGTGTGTGCATGTTTTATACCTGGCATAATTGGGCCCTTGCTGGCTAAAGGTGGAAGAGCAGCCAGGCCAGCGGGCTCGGCCGACGCCGGCTTCCCCAGCGCGGGGGTGAAGGAGAAGGCCTGGGAGGACGGCGCCGGGGTCTCCACCGCTGAGAACCTAGAAAAAGTGAGTACAGGCAAATACCCGCTATTACAGAAGGTCCTGGCGGGTCTCACAGCAGAGGAGGAAAAGGTGCGAGCAGTCCACTAACCCCAACCCTAAGGGGGGGGGGGGGTGAGATTGGTGAATGAAAGGCCGAAATAGGTGCTGTTTTTTTAACTATTGCTTTATCCTGTACTGGGAGGAAGGGGAAATATTTTGGTCTGTGATTTTTTTATTCGGATGTTTTATGTACTGTACGCACTTTATGATCATCTGTGTCTAGTTGTCAGACTATGGCACTTGTGACGCACTCGTGACAATTTTATGAACAAATCAGAGCGATTTGAGGGATATCTTAAAACGAGAAACAATTCTACCAATACAGTCTTTTAAAAAGGCACAATGAGTTAGGTTTTTCTTTAAAATAAAACAATGGGCCTCATTCACCAATATCTTCTTAAGACTCTTCTTAGATTCTTAAGTCCTTCTTAAGAAGATTTCTAAGAAGACCCTACGTCAGATTCATCAATGTGTTCTTAAGCCGCTGAATTGTTCGCGTAAAAACGTAGAGACCAGGGTCCCAGATCATAAGCACGCATCCAAGAAGAGGCTATGACAAATGTGGACACAGTGGCGAAAAAAAATCAACTCGCTGGGAGGGGCCGACTTTGAATGGTGTGTTGACAAACGGCAACCGACAAATCCTCCTCATTGTGCCTTTAACAAACAAGTGCGCTGACTATTAATCGAGTTGCAGCGAAACAGCACATCCGTCTGTATTCACTCCGGTCTATAATAACATCACACGTGTCTACATCGATGCGTGTGTTTAGTCGACCTTGTGCTTGCCTGGCTGCGCTAAATAGGAAGAGACCACTTATGCCGGGAAATAAAAAGAATCAGGCGAGGACTGTGTGTGTGCGTTTTCTATGCAGGCATTATGAGGGCACCAATCTCAGCTTAACCGATGAGAATGAATTAAAGGGCTCATCTGGTACGTGAATAACAAAGGCTGTGTCGGCATTCAAGCGTTAAATCATAGGAATGAACATAATGGGGGGGGAAAAACGGTTTTAGTTTAACTCCTTCACCTTCACATTGAAGGCCATACTCCACTCATCCTCTTGTCTTGTTTTATTCACTGAATATGTTTTTTTTTTCGGAATAACTTTTAATACATTTACTTCGTATTGGCTTTATCGCTCTTCTGACATTGATGATTCATAGTCTTTGGGTGACTTAAGGCCCTTATACATGCATGTAATACAGTGCTTGTTGTGGCATTATCAATTAACCAGAAAACACTATTGCCTGACAGTTCTTTTCTTCATGTCCCATGAACTGTACAATGTACTTTTGCCGCAGGCTGCCATGCATCTCCTTTGCTGGAACTATATATAAATAAAGACCTAGTGTAGTGACATCAAAAGGCCTCTAGAGGGTGCCAGAAAACCCCGTAAAAGCTGGATATCCTGAATATCTGACATTGCATGAAGCATTATACGAAGCTACCTTGTGATTATCTGGTGTGCTTGCTTCAGGGCACATATGAATGCACTACATGTTTTTATAAATGAGTTTATACACACACACACATGCACACGCTCAAGCATATGTGATATTACCAAGGGTGATAAAGGACACGGGATGACAATGTGAGTGAGTGAGAGAGACAGAGAGATATAGATAGATAGATAGATAGATAGATAGATAGATAGATAGATAGAGAGATAGAGAGATAGAGAGATAGAGAGATAGAGAGATAGAGAGATAGAGAGAGAGAGAGAGAGAGAGAGAGAAAGAGAGAGGTTTAAAAATCACGATACGTAACTTAACCGATTTCCCGACCCCTAATAATCAAAACACCCACATCACAAGCACCCCCCCCCCCTCTCACCTGTCGTTGAGGTTGAGCTTGATGGCGGGCGTGGCGACCTCCGGCGGGTTGAAGACGGTGAGGGGGGAGGCGGCGGTGAGACGCTGGGCGGACAGCGCCAAACCTACGGGGGACGCCTCCCCGGGGGCGGCCTTGGCGGAAGGGGTGCTGAAGGCGAACGCCGACGGGGCGGCGGGGTTGTTGGAGGGAGGCTTGGAGGCGAAGGAGAAGCCCATGGAGGAGGAGGCGGAGGCCGACCCGAAGGCCGCAGAGCTGCCCAGGGAGAAGGCGGGCGGGGTCGAGGTCATCGAAGGCGGGAGGGCGAAGGAGAAGCCAGATGGGGCGGCGGCAGAGGAGGTGGCGGCGGCGGGGGCTGCGGGAGGGACGGCGAAGGGAGTCGGAGCAGAGGAGGCGAGGGCGGGGGGAGCCGGGGGGGGGGCGGCGGACGAGATCGGACGCATGGCTGGGAAGCCCGCTGGGGCAGAAGAAAGGGGGGCTGGAGGTTTTAGAGTCGGGGCGAGTCCGAAACCTGGGAAGGGAACACAAAAGGTAAAAAAATAAATACTTCATTATTAATTATAATTTATTACATCGTTAAAATTTAATCTGCATTTAAAAAAATAAAAAAATATATAAATATATAATTAATGATAATTCGAAAATAACGCTATTGATGCAGCCCACGTCTCCGTACATATATTTGCAAGACTGGTTCTACAATCAGGTTGAATAAGAAATATGTATATACTAGTATTATACTATATATTATATATTAACCATCCCCTCTTTATGGTTGGCCTCCGTTCCAGTAATTTCCCATCGATATTTTTGTTCCTTTAATCTTTTACCGATAACAACATGTCACGCACCTCGTTATTTTTAACAAGGTGCAGCTTTTTTATTTAGCGAGAGTAATTTGCCGGGGACTTTTCATTCAGCATCGCCATTGACGATGGGGAAATGTGTTTCATTAATGCGTGCCGAAATGAAAAACATGTTACATTTGTTTTACTAATGCCCCGCTGACAAGGTTTGTGTACTGCGCAAAACACAACAGTTACGGGCCGCCGCTTAAACGTTTTTCCTTATCTCCCGTTCAAATTAAAAGCTCTCGCGACCGTTTCACCGCGCAGCATATTTGGTGGGTCCTGGTACCAACAGTACCGCCGCAGATGGTTCACGGCGTGAAGTTTGACCCAAACGGTGACTAGTGACTGAACCCAGAACTCTGCGGTCTAGTAACCTGCTCCTCATTGTCACCGAGTTCTGTTTAATCTGGGATCCGGCAGTCCTAGGTTATAGCAGTGGGGCGAGAGGCCTGAGGAAACAAAAAACGGAAATGGGCGAAGTTACGCCTTTGTTTCCTGTTTCGTTATGGGGTATATTCTACAGCAGCCATACCGGGCTGTGCTGCTTTGGATTACACACTTTGGTGCCGGGTCACTGACTGATCTGGGCCTGGTAAGAGATTGAAACGGCGAGATTGAAACTAAGCGTACATCATGTGGGACAGGGTGATCTTCCATGCCTCTCTTCCATGCATTCCTGAGAGGCGCACACTCTCCCACATACAATTATACATACAAATACAAACAACTTGGACTGTGACAAACGAGGAGGAAAAGGACATTTGCCGAACACGCTCGAAGTGTTTCTTAGAAAAACTATAGTGCCTCCTCTATTTTGTGCTATACATGCCCCTTTCTCTCTCTATCTCTGGATCAGCCCTCCTGGCTACACTGGGGGTCATAAAATAGTTAAGTGTGGAACATGCGTGAAAGCCCCACACACCCTCTTTGTCCTTGTCCTTCTCTCTCCCCCTCTCTCCCTCTACTCTACTCGTATGTTTTAATTTGTTCACATTAAGTATAAATTCAAAGATCAATGAATGCATGCTTTGTAAGTGTATTCCTCAATCACGTATCTTTTGTTGATCCATATATTTAGTGTTTGCCATTAATTTACTTAGATTTAACTGTTATGATTGGGGTAGATTGTAAACTATCTCAATTTAATGATTTAGTTTGCAGATCATTTAACCTCATCAGTACATGTGTAATGATAACGCCTGATTTATATCAGTTAAAGTTCAGGTTAATAAGGTGACAATCTATTTTTAGTCAAATTATCTCTTTGTCTTGTGTCTGACAGTTTAATGTTTGAAATGTCAATTCTTTATTATCTGGGGAAATCCAGAAAAGGTAATAAAGCTGGTGATAAACTAGGGAAAGGTCTCATTATTAATCCCAATCAGATCAAGTGGCAAGAGGAAATGCTTGTGCCCTATATAAAAATTATCATGACGAAAATACTCTACTTTAAAAGTCAGAGAAATGCTGGTGTCTGTGCGCTCCTTTTGCTTTCTCTTCCGGAGAAAGTCGCTTTTCTCGAGCTTTTGTCCTTTTGGAGGAAAGACCCCACTCTTTTGAGATTGAGATCCCAAGATTGCCAAGTACTTTCGACAGCAAGGCCGTGCGCAAAAGCATGCAAATCTACATTCGGTTAAAACACAGTTTTGAGTTTATTATATCTACAGTTTGAATAACTTGAGTAACGTCTGCCTTTGAAGTTTGTTAAAGTTCAGAAAGTTTGTTAATGTTCAGAAAGTTTGTTAATGTTCGGAAAGTTATACAAGCAAAACACTCGAGACAGCGGTTTTTCCAGGGAAGCCGATTCCACATCCGAGTCTGTGCCAAGAGGCGCCTGAAGTAGATTTGGGCGGTGACCGCCCGCTAGCCGGATCGAAACCTACCAAAAACCTCACCGGACCAACGTGATCCCTGCTGGGACCAACGAGGTCCAGCTGACCCGTCCAGTGAACCAACAACAACGCCAATCCAATAGTCTCCAGAGCACACGACCAAGTAAACCCCTATTCCTCGTCTCTCATGTGAGTTTATGCAAACTTAATTAATAGGTTAAGGAAATAGTCCATTTAGAGTTTAATACGGTAACTAAGGATAGGCTTTAGTACGGTCAGTCGAGTTCCCATTTTAAGTTTTGTGTGGTTTGTTTGTGTTCATCTACTCCCCATCATTTATTCATGATAACCGCAGTACGGTATTTGTGGTCCTGACGAGCTCAACTGGTAGAGCATGGCGTTATTGTTGCCAGGGTTAGGGGTTCGAATCCCACTGGGACCAACACCCAATGCTAAAAACGTATGCACTCACGGTATTGTAAAACGCTTTGGATAAAAGCGTCCACCAAATGGCATATATTACGATCTTATTTGTGGTAATACATATAATTGTAATAATAAAAAGCAAGTAGCGCTCGTGGTTGAGGGATCGTAGAACCACCAATCAATAGATTCTGGCCGAGAACGTCAGATAGATTCAATTGGCTCCAATAATAATCTAATATCTCATATTAGTGCAGACTTCCTAACGGAAATGGCGCCCGTTTGAGTTCTGGTCAAATAATCAAAGCGCCGCTTAGGACAGTTGAAGCCACTTAATGAGAAGGATCACAGCTGCAGTT
>JAOPJH010000066.1:3016750-3021750 GCA_027122575.1 Merluccius polylepis
GGGGGGGCGAGGGGGTCACGGGAAGGTAGGGTGTACGCCGGTGCGGGTGAATAAATCCTACCTTGTGTTTTCTCCGCCGTGACTTTGGAGAAGAGCGACACCTGAGACACGGCCACGAAGGGAAGCCCCAGCAGCTGCAGGAACACGCCGATGATGAACGCCGTCAGCTCCCACCGGTAGCCGCCTGCCATCAGGTGGCGTCAGGGGGGGGTGTGTCAATGTTAAAGGGGTTTTTACTGCTGCCTGTCTGCCTGTGTGTGTGTCTGTCTGTCTGTCTGTCAGTCTGCTCCTCCGCTGTTCGTCCCGTTTGTTCGTCGGTCGGTTGTGATGTGTGCGGTGTTAAGAGGGCTCAACTTCTTCAGTTTTAACAAAGTATCCCGATTAGCTTTTCTTTATGAAAAGCACTTCCAGGTAATAGACGAGGTGTACGATTACTCGAAGCCCTGCTTTAGATGAGAAAACGTGCAAAACGAGCAAAAAATGTAAAAAAACAACGCCCGCCAGATGAAATGACTGTAGGCTCATGTTTACGTAGCGCTGGCCTGCCTGCCAACGCTGAATAATATCATTTACAACTAGACAAGCACACTCCAGCGGGCAGCATGCCGGCTAAAGTCTTTCATATGAGCCCACCTTCCACACAGACATGCACACACGTATACACACACACACACACACACACACACACATATATATACACACACACACGTATACACACACACACACACACATATATACACACACACACACACACACACATATATACACACACACACACACACACACATATATACACACACAAACAAACAAATCCCATGGCTTATTCCACTCTGCGTGTGTTTGTTTTTATGCGCAGTGTATATTCTGGAGTCAGAACGAGGCCAGAAAGCATTGTGAATATAAGTGAAGTACTGTAAACGTAAATGAAGTTCTGTAAACGTAAGTGAAGTACTGTAAACGTAAGTGAGCGTAAACAAAATAAAAAGTGCAAATGAAACCAAAGTATTGTAAACGGAGGTACAATATTGTAAACAAAAAAAATATATATACCCTAAATAGTTGTTTTGATGTTTCGCAAGAAAATGATCACTTTTTTTGCGTTTACAAAACGTATTTGTTTCCTTTGCATTTCACTTTGTGGCCTCTTTTTAATGTGGGGGTGGGGTTAACGGAGTGGGTGTGTCCCGAGGGGAAGAGGGGGGGGGGTTTGGGAGGCCAAACGACGTGAAACAAAACAGAAGAAGAAGAAGAAGAAGAAGAAGAAGAAGAGGCTTGAGCATGCGGCATAACATCATGGCGGATCGGAGCGACGATGGTTCGAGGCCCAATGCTTCCAACGCAGGATCCCAGGTATGTACAGTTAATAAGTTAAGTTAAGTTAGTTAAGTTAAGTTAGTTCGCTAGCTAGCGGTGCAGATAAATAAAGGCCAACAGCGATCCGCGTTAAATCGGTTTACAGCTCCAACCTCAGCATTAGCATGTTAGCAACAGCAGCTTCGCGGTTCGTTTCTAAACAGAGTCTCTGGTTAAACCTCAGAGACGCGGGTTGTGGTTTTCTGGGTTGCTCTCGAAACCCCGCCGCAGAAAGAAAGAAAGAGTCGGGGGGGTAACGTGTGTTTTATATGCTTCACGGGCTTCATGAAAACCCTGTCTGAATGATTAGAAAACCGCAACCTGCGTTTTTTTAGGTTTCCCCCGCAACTCTGTTTACAAAAAGAGCGAAAGGCGAAGCTGGCAACCCTCGGGGCAGTGGGCACACACACGCACACACACACACACACACACACACACAAGGATGAGCAGTCGATGGGAAAGGAGGTGAGCAGAATATGATATATTTTCCAATACGGGCGGGCAACTGTTGAAGGAAATACTGAAATATAAATATTAATATATATAAATATAATATACTGAAATATTGTCGGATGACACGCTTGCAGCAAAGACTCCCGTCCTCCAACCTGCTTTGTCTTCTCCATCTTTGTTTTGTCCAACACAAGTAAGCCCATATGAACTGCCCTGGCTAGTTGGTCGTTTTATCCAATAGTTCCCCTCAAACAAACAAATCCACAAGTTTTGAGTCTGTGTTTACGGGCCGCTTGCGCATGCTCACAGACTTCAATTCGATGTCTGTGCGGAGAGGGCGGCTAGGCTTCAGGCGCTGCGCCCATCCTGGATGCTGAACGCAGAGCAACATTTCGATGAGTCGCCAGGGTAAGTAGGAGGGGGTGTTTTTTAACTGATTGGGCCGCAAGCATTCACTTCTGAATCAAAACGAAGTGCTCAGTGTGGGTGTACGAATGTACGACGTAGAACGACACTGTCAACTGAACACAAATGTCACTTTTTCCCCCACTGAGCCAGTCCATTGATTGTCCCGGCGAATTGATTTCTGTTGCGTCTGTATGCGTGTACCTCCTCAATCTATCCCTCCCCGCCCGTCTGATTTCATTTTCTTCTGCAGAGTTTGTACGAGTTCGATGGAACGGGTCCACGGTCCACCAAACGCTGCTCTCCAAAAAAACGTGTCTGTGTCTGAGTCAGACATTGTGTGAAATAAGGGAATTGCTGATTTGTTAATACAGCGTTCGGTTGGTAGCCGAACTCCCTGTCTTCCCTCAGATGTCCGTGAGCGTGAGCAGTGGCCTGTAAACACAGAATCGAAACTTGTGGATGTGTTCGTTTGAGGGCAGCACCGGAGAAAGCTTCGCCCAGGGTGTGGACGAGCACACGGGGGGCAGGGCTGTGAGAGCAGCAGACAGCGTCTTCAGTCTGAATAGGAAGTAGTGGTTATTATGTGCGTATAGCGCTCAAGGTTTAATTTTTAATTATTTTTTTTATAGGGGTCCCTGCTCCGTTTCTTAATCCACCAAGGGGTCCCAGGGTTGAAGACCCCTGAACTACATGTCAACTAATTATCCCTGTAGCATCACACAATCCTATGAATGAATTAACATGAACCGACACGCTATAGCATTGAACAAATAATAATAACTTAACTTAATTTATATAGCACTTTTCAAAACATAAGTCAAAGTGCTTCACGCAATTAATAATATAATAAAACTAAACAAAAAACTACAATGAGGCGGCTGGTGTCATTATTGAACCAATGACACCCGCCCAGTTATGTGGCTGATATTAATTATAATAGTCAAGGTTGGACCTGGAAACAGAATTGTCAACCAAACACTAGAAAGGCCGCAGAAAAAACCTCTCCTACCACCGAGTACGCACAGCGCCGTCACAGCTGACGTCTGCAGAGTCTGAACTACGAAGGTGCCTCAGTCTCTGCAATAAAACTTATTATTTTAGAAATAAAAACTGCAAAAATAAGTCATTGTTCACAATTTTAATTGTGTTGACGGAGAAAGCCGAGATGAAGGTAGGTACAGCGGTTGTTCTTGCAGCAGGCCAGATATTGATCCGGCTCCACTTCAGGGTTTAGCAGAATAAGTGCTTTCTCCATAGTGGTTTTTTGCATCAACTCGGTTATCTTTAAATGTGTATGAGGGCTTACCGCAGGTGAGTTAGCCTACAGAGGCTTACTGTTCTCTCATTCCCACACACACAATTATTCATTCCCTCACTACAGTCTTCCTGACCTTCACAACGCTATTATACTGGCAGCACTTGGCTGATTACATGTGTGGATTAGTCTCAGCAGAGAGTTGACTGCTTTCACGTTATCAATGAGTAAACAGTCCAGGAGGAGTGACATGCACACCTGGTGCCAACGCCATGTTAGCAAAGTGCTCTGGCCGATAATGGGCAATTGTTTGCTTGAAAGACTGCTAAAACTGTCCAGGATGATTTTTTGTCTTTAAAGCCCAAATATTTAGGAAAAGTCACGGAAGGACAAGACCGTTGCATTTATGATTTTTGAGAAATGTAAGTTTTCAAATCTCAACGTGGATCGCTGTTGGCCTTTCTAGTGTTAACAAGTGAACTACATTATTTATCTGTACCGCTAGCTAGCAAACTAACGTAACTTATTAACTGTACATTTCTGAGATCCTGCAGTGGAAGCATTGGGCCTCGAACCACCGCCCCTCCGATCCGCCATGATGTTACGCCGCGCGCTCAAACTTCTACTTCTGTTTTGTTTCATGGCGGTTGGCATCCCAAACCCCGCCTCTTCCTCTCTGGACACGCCCACCCTGCTATCTCCGCCCCACAAGTCAAAAAGACAAAGCGAAACGCAAAGAAAAAAAAGGATTGCAAAAAAAAGGATTGTAAACGTAAAAAAAAGTTTTGTAAATGCAAAAAAGGTTTTGAAAATGCAAAAAGTATCGTGAACGCAAAAAAAAAACTATTTCAGGTATATATATATATATATATATTTTTTTTTTTACAATACTTAACTTTTGTTTACAATACTTCGGTTTCATTTGCAATTTTTGGGTTTTGTTCACGATACTACACTTAAGTTCTGGCCTCGTTTTGACTCCACAGTATAACCGTTCCCATGCCCCCCCCCCCCCCCTGTGTGCACATTGTGGATTGTGTGGCCTCTTCGCCATCTTCCTCACCTCGCGGGTCGGTGAGGAAGATGAGGCACCAGACGCAGGCCACGCCGCAGATCGCCAGGCCGACGGCCAGCACCACGCGGTCCGCCACGCGGCTGCTCAGCCAGCGCACGAAGAAGAAGCCCAGGATGACCTCCACGCCGCACACGCCGTACATCAGACTGTTGCCCAGCTCCGTGAAGCCGAAGTAGCGCTGCGTCATGGGAGTCACCATCGTCTGGGCGGGGGGGGGGGGGGGGGCCGACCGTTATACAGTTAGTTATGTGTATACAGTTTTGAAATGTCAGCTAGAAGCTGTATATATGCAGTTAGTTATGTTCATATATAGGCTACAGTTGGTTATAATACAGTTATACAGTCAGCTATAGTGCTTATATACAGTTAACTATAATGTTTATATATGTAGTTACATATATATTATATATATTATATACATATATGTGTGCGTGTGTGTGTGTGTGTGTGTGTGTG